>OY776678.1:57510321-58005321 GCA_963675555.1 Leptura quadrifasciata | reverse complement strand
CTAGCCGCTAAATGCGAATCCGTTCTTAGATTTAAAGTTTTTCGATTTTATTTTTTTCTGTATATTGGGCTTATATTTTTGTATCAATTTTACATCCTTTCACAATTGGAATTATTTTGCGTCCAGCAGTATACACTTATATTCACAGATCAATATTGCGTCCATAGTGTATAGTTTTATCTAGTTTCCACCATTATTGTATCAATTTTGCGTCCGCGTTGTTGCCAAGTTTTTGATACTTTTCTCATTTAAAATCGGCTTGATGTGAAACTCAGAAGGGGACCCAGGAAAATCATGTATCTTATTTAAATTCATTTTATTCGAAATCTTTATAATCTATAAAGAAGAATGAAATATTCTTCTTTATTATTTACGGGGTAGGCTGAATTTAATAAGGATGGCAATATAAATTTTCATAATAACTATTATGGGCTGATGAAAATCCTCACGTAATAATTAAGTCGAGGCACCAACAACGTTTTGTAATTAGTACCTGGGGTGGTATTGTCGATGATTTTTAAATTGGTCAATTTGTTCTACACCAAAATATTAATTGACAATCTTAAGCCAATTTTCTCCTAGACTATTTACCACTTCCAATGGAGATTGTTTCCATGGTCGTACGAGGGTACCTCAATGAAACTTTCTTCCAATCAATGGATAGGTTGTGGAGGACTACCTTGTTTATAGACCTTAATCCACTGGGTTAATATTTATAGGGCCTTTAAAATCTTATATTTATGTTGTTCCTATTGTTACGAGCTAAGGGATCGGGGATTTAGAAATACGCTGTCTTCTTGTAATGCCTTTATTTCAATAAACAACTGTCTTGGAGATAACAATTACTATTTTAGTGTAAATTTTACAACAATCATCAAAAATATCGTTATGTCACCACTGTCACTTTAGCCACCTATCTCCTCCCCACTGGCATAAAAATTGTCAACAGGTGTCGTCTCGTTGACGTCGTAACACTGCCCCCCTCTTAGAGCTGTTCGTCTCGAATAGCAGACATTCCTTCATTAGTACCACTGTATGGGGTCAACCGGTCAATGTGCACAATTTTCGTTTTTCCCCGCTGTCCTCGTCATTGTCTCTGAATTCTATTCACTACATCATTTATTCGAGTAACCACTCGGTAAGGACCTTCCCAGTGTCTTTGGAGTTTTGGTGACTTTCCCTTTTTGCGTCGAATATTATATAGCCATACTGTATCACCTTCTTGAAATCCAGCACTATTAGCTCTTAGATCGTATCTTGTTTTCATACGATCGCTTGCAACCTTTATTTTACTCCCGGTCATCTTATAAGTATCAAAATAACTTACGAAGATCGGACACATAGTCCTCTACTGAACTATTATTATCTACTGGAGTTCCAAACATTAAATCACTGGGCAGACGAATATCTCGGCCAAAAAGAATCCGAGATGGTGTATGCCCTGTTGAGTCATGGATTGCTGTCCTGTAAGCCATTAGAAATATTGGTATATGCTGGTCCCAATCCCGTTGATGGTCATCCACAACTTTCACCAGATGTTGATTCAAAGTGCTATTAAATCGTTCTACCATGCCATCGGACTGGGGGTGAAATGGCGTTGTTCTGGTTTTGCGTATTCCCAACAATTTGCACACTCCTTGGAAAACTTGTGATTCGAAGTTACGTCCTTGATCGGAATGAAGTTCATTTGGAACACCAAAGCGACTGACCCAATTCATTACAATTTGCTCCACGACAGTTTTCGTCTCCTGATTCGGTATTGCACATACCTCAGGCCACTTACTGAAGTAATCTATTACTACAAGCACGTATTTATTCCCATTATCTGTCATCGGAAACGGTCCAGCAATATCAGCTGCTATTCTTTCAAACGGAATTCCTACTTTGTACTGATGCATTTTGCCTTTACTCCTCACATGTGGTCCTTTGGTTGCCGCACAAAGTGTACATCGACGGCACCAGCTCTCCACGTCATCGCGCATATGAATCCAATAGAATTTTTCTCTGACTTTTGATAACGTCTTACTTATTCCTAGATGACCTCCGGAGACTCCATCATGAATTTCTTGTAAGACCTCTACCACCTTTGATCGAGGCACAATTATCTGCATTCTATGAGAATTTCCATTCACAGCTTCCCATTTCCTCATCAGTATTCCATTTTCCATATGCAGTGAATTCCATTGAGCCCAGTAACTTTTTTAAAATTTCGCTTTGGTCCGCTATCTCCATCCACTGTGGCCGTTCTAAATGTTCTTTCCAGGTGAGAAATGGTGATATATCATTATCTTCTTGTTGGGCAGCTTGTAATTCCAGATGGTTCCATCCTTCATTAGGTTTCACAGTGACTCCTTGAATAGCTACTATTCCCTGTTTCTCTTCAATTCTCATAGAGTGTTTACAGTCTGAGCTACATGGTCGTCGAGATAGCGCATCAGCATTCCCATGTATTTTTCCTTTACGGTGAATTATTTCAAAATCGTAGCTCTGGAGTCTTTCTATCCATCTCGCTAGCTGCCTTCAGGGTTTTTAAATTGTAATAACCATTTCAGCGCTGCGTGGTCGGTACGTAATATAAACTTTTGACCGTAAAGGTACTTGTAAAAATGTTTTGTCGATTTCACCATTGCCAAAAGTTCTCGTCTGGTGACACAGTAGTTTCTTTCGCTTTTTGATAATACTTTACTGAAGTAAGCTATGACTTTCTCTTGGTCATTTATTTTCTGTGACAGTACTGCGCCGACGGACATATTGCTTACGTATGTATCGATATGAAGGTTTTACCTGGCACAGGGTATGCCAGTATTGGAGCCTCGCACAACAGCCTCTTAAGTTTCTGAAATGCTTCATCGCATTGCTTGGTCCAAATAAAGGGCCTCCCCTTTTAAGTTAATTGATGTAAACATTTTGCAATGTCGGCGAAATTTTTTACAAATCGTCTATAGTAAGTTGCCAGGCCTAAAAAACTTCGTAGTTCATGTTTATCTTTAGGTGTTGGCCAAGTTTGAACAGCGACAATTTTCTCCGGATCCGTAGTTACCCCCAAGATACAATATGTCCCAAATATTTTACTCCGTTTTTGAAGCGCACACATTTCTTTGGATTGAGCTTTAACCGTGCTTCTTTTATACGCAAGAATACTTCTCTTAAATTTTGAAGATGTTCTGAAAAGTCTTTTCCAATAATAATGATGTCATCCAAATAAACAAGACAGGTTTTCCAATGCAGCCCCCGTAAAATGCATTCCATCAGTCGTTCGAATGTTGCCGGTGCATTGCATAGTCCAAACGGCATAACGTTAAATTGCCATAGACCATTTCCTATTGAAAATGCTGTTTTATCTTTGCCATCAGGATGTAGTTTAACTTGCCAATATCCACTTTTAAAATCTAAAGTTGAGAACCATCGTGCTCCAGACAAGGTATCTAGGGTATCATCGATTCGAGGGAGGGGATAACTATCCTTTTTCGTCACATCGTTTAGTCGTCTATAATCTACACAAAACCGAGTACTGCCATCCTTTTTCTTTACCAAGACCACAGGAGAAGACCATTGGCTCTGAGACTCTTCGATGATTTGTTGCTTTCTCATAGTGTTAATGTTATCTGCCGCTTCTTGTTGCTTCGCCAATGGAAGTCTTCTTGGTGGTTGTCTAATCGGCTTGGCATGTTCCGTGTCAATACGATGTTGAACCAAGCCGGTTTTTCCATAATCCTCCTCTCCTAGATCGAAGATTTCTTGAAATACATTAATCAACTTCTGGGCCTCATTAGACTCTTTAATACCTAAATTGCTTGTTTTTAGAAGAGTTTCTACTAATATTGAATCTACTTTAATTGATGATAAATTAATATTTGTATCATATTCACAATTGATTTTTGTTATAGTTGCAGCTGGTGTACATTTTCCGATTACTTGCCCACTCTTCAATTGGATTTGATTGTTAGATAGATTCATTAGATGTATTGGAAGGAATTTACCATTGGAAGTGTCCACTAAACATTTTCCAATAATGACGTTTTCTTTCACGTTTTGATCTGGTTCAACTAGGCAAAATCGTAAATTTTCCGCATTACCTTCTAATTCTGTCCATACCACGGACTCGGAGTAGCCTGGGAGGTAGGTGTTTTTACATACCACCGTTCGCAGTGCAGGCCGAGCTTCAGAATTTACTGTCATTGGAATTTCTACGTTCTTGCACAGAAGAGTTCGTTCTCCCATATCTAAGACAATTCCGTGTCTACGCATGAAATCATAGCCCAGAATGCACTCGTCAATAATATCGGCTATGAGGAAGGGATGAACAAATGTTAATCCCCCTATTTCAATTTTTAATTCTACCTCTCCCTTGACCGCTACATATTGTCCTGTTGCAGTTCGCAGAGAGTAACCTGCTGCATTATGAATCAATGGTTCCTTGACAAAATCGTTTCTTAAAATTGATCTTTCAGCTCCAGTATCAATGGTGAGAATACAATTTTGTCCATCAAGACGGCCATCCATAACAAGACAATTCTTGTCTCTCTGGATCTGCTGAACTTGAATCTTGATGATGTTTTTAGGGCGTATGATTCTATGAGCCAATCTCTGCCCTACGAGATTGGCATTTAGGAGTTTCCCTGAAAAGCTGGAGAAGAGGTATGGTCTCGACGGGTATTCCTCTCATCTTGTTGCTCTTCGTAGGCCCCTCTTGTCTCAAAATGTCTCTTTCTCTTCATACAATCTCTTTGAAGATGTCCCGTCATATTGCAATACCAACATTTTAGACGTTGTCTATAACTTGTTCCTTCCTGGGTATTCAGACGTTGAGTTGTGTAAGAAGGTTCAGCTGTTAGTTCTCTTACTCTTGTTGTGCTTCTGGATGCTTGGCTAGCAGCTTCATATGCGAGGGCACAGGCGAGAATTTCAGTAGTAGTTTTTTTTTCTGAAAGCCTTAAATATCTTTGAAGTTCGAGGTCAGAAATAGCATTAATAAACGCATCTACAGCAACCTCATTTATTAAGTCTTGACCTGAATAGGACAGATGTGATAACCGCTCGATATCGGCTTGAAGTTCTTGCAGTGTTTCTCCTCTTTTTTGGATACGATTCCTCAATTGCAGACGATACACTTGCTGCATGTGCTCAACACCATAACGCCTGTCAAATACTTGAACCAATGTATTGAAATCCTGTTGCATGTGCTCAGGAATTGTTCGCAAAAGTTCTGCTGCAGTTACCCGCAGTGCCAGTACTAAAGCTATAGTTATCTTCGTCACTCCATCCGTAAGATTTGCTTGCTGCTTCAAATTGACGTTTATAGATTGCCCAGGATACTTGGCCATCGAATAATGGAGCTTTCAGTTTTCTATTGCCGCTATTATTTGCTTCGTAGGTAAGCCTAGTAGCATGTTTTACTTTTTCTAATTCCTTCTTCATTTGTTCTAATTCGCTTTCGAGATTAATAATTTTAGAGTCACATTTTCTTTCAACATCAGTTATTGTCTCACAGACATTTCTGGATTGTTCTTTCATTTTTGCCTCCAAGGTTTCATTAAACGAAATTTTTGTCTTAGTAAGATTTTCCTCTAAACCTTCTAACTGCTGCTTAAGAAATTGCTGTTGGATGTCTAAATTCATTTCCAATGAATTTTTGACAGACTTTTCCAAAGGAAGGCCCTTTTCCTGCATCCGTTGAATAATCAACTGCATCATCGTTGCTGTGCTGTGACATTCCAGGTCAGTTTCCTCACCTACAGCTTCACCAATATCTTCGAAAATGAAAGTGTCAGGATTCTTACCTTCATCTAATAACGATTGTCGTAATCGATCTATCAACACCGCTTTATTGCCACTAGTTGAGAGAGATCGTTTGTCCAGCTCATATTTCAATTAAAAATTTTTTAGATCATTCAAGATTTTCGACATTTCTACTGATTAATGTTTAGAGAAACTTACAATTGTTCACAAAATACAAGCGAAGTAATGAGGGGAAGTTTTTGCTCAACAGTTTTATAATATTCTGCCTATCAAAATTAAACTGTTCGCAAACAAAAGAAAAAAAATACATACATTAAAATGTACAAATTTTACAAATAATTACAATCTTTTATCCATTATTTTAATTATTTATAACGAAAAATGTGTACTGTCGATTTATGATATTAGTTTTTTCAATAAGCAAATCGTTTAAACTATATAATAATCTATACTTATGTGAATATAATTAATAATATGTGCACATGAATTACATGTGCATAATTATTTTAAAAGGGCCATGGGCAGTAAAAAAATGTTCTCTGATTCTTATTGGAGACAATTTTGAGTGCACATCGCCTTGTAAAAAGCAACGTTAATATTAAACATAATGGTGTAAAATTTACGATTAATTCACTTTATGAGGAAAAACAATTTTTAATACTGAACTACGATTTTTTCTATGGATGTGCCTTTTGCCTAAAATGCAAATGAACATTATATTTAGATACCTTCAAACAGAAAGATACTTAAGACACTTTTGAGACAAAGGAAACAACTTTTATAAAATGAATCTAGACATATCGGGTTAGGTGGTTATGTGGTGGTTAGATGCCAAATACAAATTTTAAGACATCAAAATTCTCATTACTTTTATTAATATCTTTATAAAAAATTAGGAAAAATTCCCAATATCACAAGTAATACTATTGAGTAAATTGTGATATGACAAATTAGTATAAAATCCAATTAATAGGGTAAAAAGGAGGAAAGTCGATTAGAAACCATTATAACTTTTTATTTGAAAACCAGAACAAAACATTTTCTTATTATTTAAAAATAAATACAAAAAATATGGTTGACTAAAATAACCAATGAATAATATCTAACAGCAAAAAAAATAAAGATGAAATTATTAATTAAAAAAAGTATGTAAAAAAGTAAATAAAAATGGTATAATGGTAATATAAAGAAGAACTCTTAGAGAATAAAAGTAAATTTGAACTTTGATCTCAGGTAAAACTGTAAAATTCTAACAAAGAATATAACATGAAACGAAAGAGACTCAATTTACTTTTTAAAATAAACATCTAATAGAACTGAAAAATAAAAAGTAAGTAACAACATGGTAATATTGAAAACAGAATAATGTCACATAAGGCAAGGGTCCACATTGTTTTATTTCGGGAAGGCCTACCGGTCATTTTCCCGGTGCCCCAGTCCGACACTGTCTATATTATATATTATATGGGAGATTTATATTAGCATTTTTTATAAAATCTTAATATTTTTTTTCTTATCCGTACCAGACTGAATTTTTACATTTTCATTCAAATGTTGCTTTTATCTTAAAGTACAGTAACTACAGGTTTTAATTTCAGAAAAATACCACAGGAATTGAATTTTGTTTATTTTTTAATAACATCAAGAAAAAGTTTCTGCATTATACAGGGACTTGCTTTTTCATAGGAGGTGGAAGAAAATATCATTGAGTGTAATTTTGTCCATTATAAGGACGCATTTTGACACCATTACCTAGATGCTCAATTTTTTTACCCATTTAAATTACTTGCTTTTGGAAAAATTGCATCCAACTTCAGTCCGCCCCATTGGAGCCAGCATTTTGAATTTTTAAATTTTGACTTCAGATTCGTAATCAGCGCTACCCCAAAAACATTAAAATACTACCTTTTAAAAATAAATAAGCATTACTTTTTAATATATTAAATTTCCCAATTTAGGGGTAGTTTGCAGCCATTGGGGGTAATAATATAGTGTGGGTACCATATAGAAACTGAAGAAGATACTTTTTGTATAAGAATTGCATATAAAGAGACAATCATTTATTATGAAATTATTCCTGAGTTTTGCACATTATTTACCTCTAGATACTGTGTATTCTCTTTATAAAAAATTATGAAAACAAATATAAAATTTAATTTACATCAATGGTTTCTTTGTTTACATCTCTTGATCTGAAGTACGATTTTTGTAATAGGTACGTATTAATTACTGAAAACAATATGAGTACGTATCTCAAACACGACACACAACTCACATTCCCGTAGATGAATTGAACAAATCCTCTCTGTATTAGCGCACTTTGTAACTTCACAGTGTTGCCAACTCGAGATGACGCAAAATTGATACAATTATCTAACTGAAATGTATATAGTATATAATTTACAGAGACCTCCCAGCGGTAAATGCTTGAACTAGCAATATACTTCCTTTCGTTACTTCTTTTAAGTTTGTATCTATTTTACGTCCGATTTTCGAGCAGTTTTTTTCAGATTATGAACAAATGAATTATTATACCCAGTTAATAATTTTAGTAAAGTTAGAGTGCGCAATATCGAAGTTCTCAGTGAATTATTTGATTAAAAAAACCTTAGTGGAAAAAAATATCGCGGAGTGTAATTTTGCGTCCGGTATACGGACGCATTTTTACATCGGACGCAATATGAATACGTTTTGGCATACAGAGGGACGCAAAATTGATACAAAGACAATATATATATATATATATATATATATATATATATATATGAAAAATACTAGGTTCTCGGGTTGAACCGCGTCTGAGATTGTTAATGTCTCGACGTTTCGGCTCCCGTTTTGGAGCCATTTTCAAGAGAAAAAGTGAGTCAAGTAAAAATTGTCAAAGAAAATAATGCTAGGAGTTCGTGGAACTGGTTCGATTCCGGGGTCTCAATCTGCCTACTCCCCAGATCTCACCGCGATCCGTCTCTAAGGCCTCAACCTGCCTACTCCTTAGAGCGAACTCGCTGGCAGTATCGGACGAAGTGTTATTTATACGAAAGCTGTCTGTGGGTGGGAGAGTGGTGGGGAGTTGAGGGTCTGTTGATGGAGGCATCAGAGCAGAACGGCTGCTATCAGGATTATGAGGTGTGGATGAATATTGTGGGGCTAGCCTGGAGATCAATGATTTCCAAGCGACTGGAAGACGATGACCGTCATCCCTTTTGTTTAGACAATTGGGACGTTTTTCAATCTCAATTGCTTCGCGGATGATTCGCGGTTTCTGGAAAAATGATGGTGCTATGGTTTTGGTGTTATCGAAGTCTATATTATGGCCTGTTAGAAGGCGGTGTTGGGCAAGTGATGATGTGGGATCGGATTTTCTAACTGCAAGACGATGTTCATATATTCTATTGTTAATCCGTCTGTTGGTTTGTCCAATGTAGGTTTGGGGACAGTTTGAGCAAGGTATTTCGTATACACCGTGGGAATCATTAGGTATTTGGTCTTTTGGGGTTCTGATTAAATTGGAAATTGTTTGGTGTGTTGTGAATATGGTTTTTATGTTATTGGATTTCAGGATTTTTGAAATTTTGTCTGTGACACCTTTGATGTAAGGTAGGAAAGCTTTTTGCTGAGGAGGAGTTTCTGTCTGATCAGTTTGGGAAGGATTTTGTGCTTTGTGTATGGATCGCGTTATATGTCCTTTGTCGTAACCGTTTTGTAGAAGTGCTTCTTGTAATGTTTGTAGTTCGGATTGTCTGTTGTGATTGTCTGTTAGTCTGAGGGATCTGGTTACAAGAGTGTTGACAACGGAATTTATTTGTGATGGATGGTGGTGTGATTTTGAGTTAAGGTAACGGTTGGTGTGGGTTGGTTTTCTATACACAGAGTAGGAGAGTTGATTGTTGTTTTGTTTTGTAATGAGGATATCTAGGAAAGGGAGAGAACAATTGTTTTCGATTTCAATAGTGAACTGGATCTGAGGGTGTATATGATTAATGTGAGACAGAAAGTTGTTTAGAGAATCTCTACCATGTGGCCAGATAACGAAGATGTCATCTACGTATCTTAGCCAGCAAGTAGGCTTCAGTTCGGATGAATTCAGGGCTTGGGTTTCGAAGTTGTCCATGTAGATGTTGGCTATGACAGGGGACAGAGGTGATCCCATTGGAGCTCCTCTCACTTGTTTGTAATAGTTGCCTTGAAAGAGAAAATAGGTGTTGGACAGACAATGTTCTAGAAGGGTCAGAGTGCTGGGAGAAATATTGTGTTTAGTTTTGAGAACGTTTAGGGCTTCAGTGAGTGGGATATTGGTGAATAGTGACACAATATCGAAACTGACTAGAATGTCGTTCTGGGAAATAGAGTAATTTTGAAGAAGATCAATGAAATTGGTGGAATTTTTGACATAAGAAGGGGCTTGTTCAGCAATGGGTTGTAGAGTATGGGCTATATATATATATATATAATCTGTGGGCATTAATATAATATTCCTATTCTCATAGACATGTGTTTATTATTTGTAATAGGTTGTATAGGTATATCTCATTGAGGTAAATATAACCAACTTTTTATGTCAAATCTGTCATTGTATAAATGTATAGCATTGTAAACAATGTTTTCAGGTGAAAATACATTACTTACTTATTAATTAACATACATCTTTACTATGTACATATTTCGATATGCGATGTAAAGCAACGTTAGGCGCGGTTAGTACTTGGATGGGCGACCGTTTCAAAGAAGACCCTGTCCTCACCTCACATATCTTCCAGCGGCTTGTATATCAGTGTATGCGCGGAAGCTACGTAACCTTAGGCGAGGGTTGTGTAGGTGATATACCATCCTTCGGAGGGGATGTAAAACCGTCGGTCCCTTGTCTATTAAATGTTAGGCAAGTAAAAGATCCCTACTCTTCTTAAGGAAGAGGTTCGGCAAAATTCCTGGTTGGTGGTAGCTCGTCTACAGGCGTCGGTGATAGGCCTCAGTAGCGGAAATAGACCGACGTTAAATAAATGGAAAAAAAAAATTAACATACATACAAAAAATAACCCAATATTTTATTACATTATTTTTAATATACCTTCAAGTTCATAAAAATAAATCATAAAAAACCTAACTATTATTTTATTTTGGCGTTCAAAGAATGAATATTTCCTTTATTAGGTGGCCTCTTAATAGCGTCTCTCTCTACTCTCTGTCTCCCTCACATGCGTGCTTTATGGAAACAGCAGTGTGACCGGCAGAGTATAGGAAGTGGTTACTCCTAATGTATTATATTACTTCGTGGGTTAGGCCAAAGAAAATTACAATTTCTCTGATGTCAGTTAAAGCTTGTATATATTGTGTAAACAACACTGTTGGGGTTTTGATGAAATAGTTTTGTTTGCAGTCAATGTGAAGATTAAAAGTTTCAGTGTAATATTTATGTGTTATTTGAATTATTAAACCTTCAGTGACTGAGGAAAATGCGAACGTAATGGGCCAATAGTTTTCAACATTTGTTTTATATATCAGCAAGTAGAGTGAGCTTGGGTAAGCCAAGAAATGGGGTCATTTAGTCAAATCGAATTTTCAGTAAATGTGTTAATATTATAACAGATTTAATCAATTTTAAGCCTAAGGTTCGCCATGCTCCACAATGAATCAATTATTAAGAGAATGCGGACATAAGACCAAAAAATGAAACCTTAATTATCAACATTTTTCAGTGAAATATCAAACAGTGCCTATAGAAAACGAATATAAAAAGATTTTTATAAATATGGCGGGGACCTTGAGGGTGAGAAAAACGATGGTGATGGTTTCAAATTCTGAAATCCTTGCGTACTACCCCTATCAAGGAAAAACCACCCCAATTTCCGGTTTCTCGGTCTTGGGGTTGTGAGGGATCGTCGGATCGGGTTTTTTTATGAATAATAACAAATTCAGTTAATTTACATTAGAATACCCCCGACCAGCTCTCAGGGGTTGAACCTACCCCCACCCGTAGTAACAATAATAATAATAATAATAATAATAATAGGTCTTTATTTTCCATTAAGCAAATACAAATAAACTACAAACATCATACATATAAATCTTCTATAATCTAAATATCTTCAAAAAATAAGCAAATACGGACTCTACAAAGTTTTGATGGGTTTGCGAAGGCACTCTCTTGCAACTACCCCCAACGTATAAAACCACCCCTCTTCCATACTGGCGGTCCTAGGCATGCGGAGATTTCTTCGGATTGGAGTTTTATGGGAATATTAGGGAAACTAACCTTTACTAAACCACAATTGACCTAAGCAGTCCCCGGGGGTTAAAACTACCCTGCTCGCAAAACCGAAATCACTCGAGAAACGGGAAAACGGGCTTCTCACGGATTTTCAAGGGCGGTAATCACGATGGTGGTATCATTTTTCACTCTACCCTCCCGAAACTACCCCCTACGTAGAGAAACTACCGCCTCTTCCATGCTGTCGGTCCTAGGCATGTGTGGATTCGTCGGTTTTATGGGAATATCAGGGAAACTAACCATTACTCAACTACAGTTGACCTAAGTAACCCCCGGAGGCTACACATATAGTTTATAAAAAGGGGTATTTTTATACATTGGGGGTAGTTGCGAGGGGGTAGGATGAAAAATAACACCAACATCGCGATTCCCGTCCTCGAGAACCCGTGATTTCGATGTTGCGAGCAGGGTGGTTTAAACTGCTCTCGAAAACTCGTGAGAAGCCCGTTTTCCCGTTTTTCGAGTGATTTCGGTTTTGCGAGCAGGGTAGTTTGAACCCCCGGGGGCTGCTTAGGTCAATTTTGATTTAGTAATCGTTAGTTTTCCTGATATTCTCATAAAACCCCGATCCGACGTATCTCCGCATGCCTAGGACCGACAGCATGGAAGAGAGGGTTGTTTTATACGCTGGGGTAGTTTGTTACATGGCCTATGTCCATTTAACAGTTTATTTAAAAACTAGTGTTTTGTGGATAGTTAGCACGACCTGTATATTTTTTAGATTCAGTTTTTGCAGGTGAAACTGTTTTCAACTAACAGAATTTTACATGTATAACTGCTAAACCATGTCACACTGTTTTATGTACTTAATTTTATATCTTAGGAACTTAGTCCTGTTTTTCTACTAACACTATTATGTATCTCATATCCGTTGTAATACAGCATTATTATCCCAGGAAACAATTTGTCTACAAAATTTAGTTACACCAGATATCTATTTTTCAATGTTTATATTTTTGTTTACTATGGAGTACATATGGTTATTTTCCTTACCTTCTCTCATTCTATATATAGTAAATCCTATGAGATGTAATATGTTACTGATTTATCAATAATATCAATACGTTTTACTACTTATTTACATCTGTTAATATTTGGTGTTATGTATAAAATAGAAATTGCAAAGGCAAATCAGCTGGCATGGAAAATAAACTATTATTATAGATTCCTTTTATCGATTATATGCCACTACTTTAGTTGAGTATGGGAATCTACAAGGCAAGTTGGTGCGCTTAAATTAACCACTGACAGATGGCCATACTTGTACGATTTCTATATTTTGATAGCTTTCAATTTAAATAGGGAATTAGATTTCTCACATTTTTTTGGTGGCGTTGTTTTCCAGTAAACAGGACAAAAAAAAGTTTACCTTATCAGTAAAACTCACCAGGAAGTCATTTGCTTGCAGCCTTTGTACTGATTCAAACATTATAATTTTTAACTGTGGACTTCAGTAATTGATATTACAATTTTTATATCCCAGTTACAAAGTGTTGAACATACAGGTAATTTCATTTCATTATACTCATTAAAATATTTTAATTAATCTTCAAATTTTGCCTTTGATATAATTTCAATTATTTTTAAAAATAAATTTTGAATTCAAAGTCAATTCTTTTTAATTTAATAAGTAGTTAAAATGCTATATGTACCACATGGTTTTAAAAATATTTTTCTCTTTCCTTTTAATTTTTTTGGCAATTTATAGTCTAAGAAATCAAATTACTCGTGCATAGCTAATAATAACCCGTGCATAGCTAATAACAACTCGTGCATAGCTAATAATTACTATTGCATAGCTAAAATTACTTTTGTACTGCTAATCAGCTTACTTTTGTATAGCTTAAATTAATTTCCTGCAGCTTTTGTATAGCTAGCCTAATATTTCGTGCAGCTAATTTAAATATATTTTGTACAGCCAACTAGCTTATATTTGCATAGCTAACATTGCTTAAATTTTGCATAAATGTTGTATGTGCTTATATTTGGTTAAATTTCCTACAATTTTCACCCCATTCATTGAGAGACGTAAATTGCCAAGAAAAATTTAGAATTCTTGCAATAAGAGACAATTGTGGGCCTGGATTGCTGTCCCAGAACCAGCCACCTGAGCCATAAACCACCTAGGATACTGGTATCAATTTGTTTTTTATATATATATTTTTTTTTTTCACATTTCAATTTGTCTCAAACCGATTTGTCTAATTTTTTTATGTAATATATTTTGTCATTCATTTTAAACTATCTTTTTATTTCGCTTACCAACAATTTCAGTCTGATCTATAGCAGACTGGTTATTCGAGAAAAAGAGACTATTTTGCTTATTTTACTATAGATGGTGCCCAATTTAACATCAATTTTTCTTTGTCTCCTTTTCTCGAAATAAACAGAAATCTGTCGCTTATGCTGTACATGTCAGAAAGGGTAAGTTTCTCCACTCTTACGAATGCTCTGGACCCACGGCTCTCTGCTCCGGCTTAAACCAGCTAGTCGTCCGCACATGTTGCCTCAATTCTTTCTCAAAAATAAATAATAAGAGAAAGGAGGTAACAAGTTGCGAGAAGGTAGGGTGAAAAATAGCACCTCCATCATGATCCGTGCCCTCGAAAAACCATAATAAATCTTGTCGAGTTCGTATTTTCTTATTTTTTGGGATATTGCTATTACGGTCGGGGGTAGGTTTAACCCCCGGTAAATTAACTGAATTTATTATTATTTTCCCAAAAAAAAAAACCGATCAGACGATCCCTCGCAAACCCAAGACCGAAAAGCCGGAAATAAGGGTGGTTTTTCCTTGATAGGGGTAGTACGCAAGGGTTTCAAAACTCGAAACTATCACCATTGTTTTTCTCACCCTCGAAAATGGGGTAGGAAATGTATTGCAAAAGATCCCACAAACTTTGGATGTTTTGGCCTTTTTTGTACCTCTTTAAGTGGACTAGTTTTTCTATTAAAGTAATGATTCATCGATGCAGCTTTGTAGCTGGTTATACAGTCGTTTTTTTTTTATTTCAGGGTATATCCAGAATGAACTAAACTAAAACAGAAATTATGTGCATATACAAGGTGATACATAAATTCCCCAGGCAGTTTCCATGGTAATGAAAAGAGATATTCAAATTCTGTAAAACTCATTAGGTTAGGTCATTCGTATTTTATTTTGTATTTCAAATGTTGCCAATGACACTGGCATCTGTGGCATCATGACTCTGGAAAGAAGTTTTTCGATAGTAGGGAATGATTAGTGAAAAAAAGTTGTGTGTACCTATTTCCAATAAACACTTAAATTGCAAAGTAATTGGACGAAATTGACTTTGAAAAAAATATATTTTGTTTTTCACCCGGATCACAAAAACAAATTTTTTTTTTTTCTAAAGTCAATTTCGTCCTATTGGTTTGCGATTTAAGTGAATATACATTTTTTAAATTAATTTGTTTAAACTTATGTCTAAAAGCGCAACCTGATCAGATGATTATTTTTGCCGCCGCAGTGTCCTTGAAAAAAAAATGTTTACACATTTAACAGGAAATTGCCAGTATTGATGCAAATCTGAGTCAATACGGTATGCATTACGCAAGTATTAAAAGTTTGTGTTTTTTATTGTTCAGAAAATTATAATTTTTTTAGTGTTCAATGAACAATGGATATTTAGTTATGTCGCAGCCAAATTTAATGTCAAAGTAACAGTAAAGACTAGAAGTGAAGTTGAATGTTCTATATTGGGTAAACCCGAAGACAGGCCCGGACAGGACCGGCGGGCAACTGGGCAAATGCCCACGGGGCCCGCCAAAGGTTTTAAGGTAGTATAAAGAACAAATATTTTTTTGTCTTTATTTTGTATCAAATAATTTGAAGTGCGGCAAGAATAAAAATGAAATGTGCACAAAATGTTTATACTGTTGTTACAGTGCTGCTTATATATTGTTATGTGCTGCCCTCTAACAGAGAGGAGAGTTGTAATTACTCCCTGGCCAGAAGGGTGGCGCCATCTGTGGGCCAACTGGCGAACCACCATTTAGTAGTGCCTAAGAAAATTCTAGAGAATTCCAGTATATTTGTGAAAAGTTCTACAATGATATTCTGGACATTCCAAGTGGGTATATAAAGAGGTGAAGCCAGCAGATGGGGGAAGAGTACAGTACAGTTTAGTGAAGGATAAACAGTTCAGTTTAGTATCCAGTACAGTTCTGGGTAATCTGTGGTTCTGGTTACAGAAACAGTTTGTAGAAGAAGAGTTCAGTTGAGTGAAGTATGCAGTTTAGTGAAGTAAACAGACAAGAGAGTTTTTAGGTTAGACAAGAGTTGACAAGTTTAAGAAGAAAAGTAAAGTGCTTAGTGTTTTAAAAGTAGTGAAATTATATTAGATTAAGTTATTATTAGTTGTGTGATTTTTAAGTATTTGCTAGTGTAATTTTAGTGATTAAATAAATCAGTGGTTTGTGAAAATTCTTGTTGCAAGTTATTCGAATCCACAAAGTGTTTACTGAAAATTGTAAGAACGTAACAATA
This sequence comes from Leptura quadrifasciata, assembly GCA_963675555.1. Lineage (NCBI taxonomy): Eukaryota > Metazoa > Arthropoda > Insecta > Coleoptera > Cerambycidae > Leptura > Leptura quadrifasciata. The sequence continues at coordinate 57,988,807 of OY776678.1, read as the reverse complement.
TATTGTGTATTGCTCAGCGTATTCAAATCTGTTCGCAGCAAGATAGTTCTCACTTTTTCTTCAACTCAAGTTTTGTGTGAGACTGGATTTTCAAAATTAGAAATGATAAAAAATAGGTATAGAAATTTAATGACCTAATTTATGTTTATGTCTGTAGAAAAGACACATCTAAACACACTGAAAAACTATTCTTGAGGATGTAGCAGCAAGAGCTCCTGTTTTAGTAAAAAATCTTACCTATATTTAACTTATCTGTGATGATTTTCCAAAGTTATTTGTTACATCATTATTAATTATTTATTTTTTGGCTTTGTACTGTTGATAATAAATAAATACATTTTAATTTCATATTCTTGCCATTTATATTACAAAATACAATATAAATATAAAAAATGGCTTAGCATTGGGGCCGGTTAAAGAAGTTGCTCGGTAGCAAAATGGTTTCCACAGTCTGGGCCTGTCGGAAGATTTAAATGAATGTATTCTCCTAACGTATGAGCATGTGATAAAATAATATCAATTGGTAAGGCATAAAAAGAAGCAAAGTGCAAAGAACCTACTTTTAAAGAAATTTCTGCAGAAGTGGCTACAAGATTGGAATGTTTATGGCAGAACTGCTACTATTCCCACTTCGTTTTGAAAAAGAATTTTTGATATGATCAGTAATTATCACAGTGAATACAAACAGTTAATAAAATCTCTTAGAAATTGACAGCATATACAGAAACGCATGAGAGAAAAGTTGATGCCTTTAAGAAAGAGTCCACTAAATTATTTGACATTTCAGCCTGTAAGTGTAAGTTTTCAGTTTTCATCTTGTAAATGTATAAAGCCACTAAAAGTTCCTTTCTTGCTTAATATCTGACAGACGTTAATCCAAATTGTACTTTGAAAATTTAAAAATAGAAAATATCAGATAATTTGAAAACTAATGGTTTTACAAAAAAAAAGTATTCTTACAAAATTATATACCATTTGGTACCCTATATGCTGCTATGTTTCAACGTTCCAGCTATCGAAAAATAATTTTGTATTTTGCCATCTTTGTACAACCATTTGAAAAATCCGAATTACTTAAAAGTTAAAGCTACCTATTGTATCTAGTGATTGATTACTTTTTAGTAAATTTTAATTTCCTGGCTAGTTACCAAATATTTGACTAGAGAATTTTTTATTTTTCTACTTTATCTAGAAAACCAATGGTTTCTATGGAAAAGCAGGTACAACAAAAATGAATTAGAATTAAACATACTTTGATAATATACTTCCAAAGTTCCTGTCTTCGAAAAATTTCTTTCTGGAATCGCAACACCACCGACGCCACTGTCATTGGCAACATTTGAAAGACAAAATAAAGTCATCGAGAATATTTAATGACTGGTTCTTACAAAATTTGAATATCTCTTCATTGTCATGAAAACTGCCTGGGGGTTTTATGTGAATCATATCTCCCTAATTATTTATATAAATTTTTAATTAATAAAAGTATCAAATAATTTGAAATCTCTGTACATTAAAATGATTTTCAAAGCAGCATTTTGATCATAAATTTTATACAAACTCGCATAGATTTTTCCCACAGTTTCCTTGCCCTTATGTCTGGAGGCTTATTAGATGTTTTACGAATGTATTTTCACATTATGAAACTACGCAATTATAATTACTGTTACTCATTTTGTGTAACTTACACACTTAAACATCCGACAACGCGGCCAGCAGCGGTTGAATTTGTAAAATATGTATTGCAATAAGTAGCATTCGTAGCCGATGTATAATTTTTAGTAGGGTTTCAAGTGTACTTTACTTTGTTTTCTGCGATGGAGGAGGAATATTTGATATTTTTTCCACAATATCAATTACGGTGTAAAATAATTCTTTTAGCTTAGTGTTTTTTTAAATTTTAAAAAGTTTATCAGAATTTTATAGCAACTGTTTCCTATTAAATATCCTTTGACACAATGTTTGTAGAGTATATACAGGATTAAAAAATTCAGGAGAAGTCCTCAATTTTGACAATCATAACATGGAAAACATCTAGAGAAAACTACAGCGTTCATGTAGATGTAAAATACACGATCTAGTACTAATTTTGTAGTTTTATACCCACATATGCCATATATAGAGCTCAGTGAAAGCCAGATGATATTTATTGTCTGATGTCTGTTACCAGCACAGATAAACATTCAAGTAAGGATTCTATATATCAAATGAACACTGATACACTGATGTGGAATAATAATTTCAGACATTGATGTCTGTGGCCTCTTCATTTCCCCATTTAAAGTGTACATCATCAATTCATTTTTATTTGATATGATGAATCCCATTAATTCCCACACTTTGTAACCCCTTAAAGTTGAAATGCTTGAAATGAACCGAATTGTATATTTTTATCAATTAAGTTTTATTTTAAAGAAATCCGTTCTTATAAGATGAAATAAATGTGTACCCTCACTATTGTAGGATACAAATAAAGAAAACGTAGACGAAAATAATATAGAGGCAGTGCCATATGTACCAGGTGACTTGACAGAGGAAAAGCATCGTCCAACCAGTTATGATGAATTAGCGGCGGACCGTTTTTCAGAGAAAATCAAAGAGACATCTAAGGGCTTCCCTAATACGAGAGATGATTTTTCTAAACCATTACCAGAGCCAGAAAAAGATCTTTCAAAAGATGTAAATGATTTTTATAAATTGCATAAGGAGATGCAAAATGCAAATTACAATCCTAATAGACGAAGGAAAGGATCAAAGAAGGATGAATTGTTATCTCCTATTCTAGCTGCCATATCTAATTTTAATTTAGCAAAAAGACTACACAAGGAAAATTTGGAGCACAATCCTTTACCTGACACCATAGCAGATTCTATGTTTCGTAAAATGCAAATGCAAAGACAGGATAAGGAACCTGGTTTAGTTTTAGAAGATAAGAATTTTGCTACAGGTAATATTATTTTTTATAGTGTATTAAGCAGAAATATATCCTGTTTGGGAATATTCTGGGAACGGAGCTTTGACCTAAGAAAAATATGGAAGTGTTTAAAACTCCTGGAATATTCCCAAAACTTACCAATATATACAATCATTTGAAAGTATTGCTAAAACTGTAAGTTTAAATAATTGTTTTAGCTCACAATCTTGTGCAAACTGTCTCATGTCTTTTAATCTTTTATAACAAATGAATAATATATTACATATATTTTACTTAAAAATTACAAGATGTGTTTTTCTTTTATTTCTTTATACTTTTCGCGAATATAAAAACAGTATATTGCATTTAGCCGGCATATTTCTAAAACGACCAATATTGCAAAATTTCAGATAATTACAAATACATGTATCTTGAAGTACAAATATAGAATACGTGGAGTACAAACATAAAATGTCACTTAAATTAATGAGAAGAAAAGAGTGAAATTAAAATGAGTGTTAGGTATATGACACGTTGCATACACACATGACACTATATCACAGTTATTATTCAGTATGTTCTTAGATTAAGTTTAAAAGAGAAAAACGTTCTGCTTGATTAAGAATGGACAAATCTGTAATTGAAACTTGAAACTCCAAATTAATAGTGTGTTCTTAAAATCAGAAAATAGAAATAAAAAATGAATAAACTAAATCAACAACATTTCAAACTATTATTAAATTAACCTATCACCTCTTTCAGCACGTAATTCACAAAGTCGTAACTCTTTATAACTGTTATTATGGATTTCTTGAATTGTTAAGAAAGTGATAGCATTTCTTATTCAATTTTTTAATAGATAGATAGATAGAGATTTATTCATTGTAAATACAATGTTACAATGAAATGTCAACAATGTCACAGAATACTGTGTGCAAACATAAAGTAAAACAAATACAATATAAAATAATGCAATATGCTTCTATTAAAACATAATATTTCAGTTGCAAGCTCCTCTATAAAATTCTTATTTTACTATAAGGAATGTAACCGGACTGCAACCAACAGCTACTCTCCGGACTATGTGCCCCTCCGAGCGCTGAGTTACAAGTTACAAGCCTGGCACGTTAAGTGTAATAATCGTATATTACCAACAAAACGCTAATGCTTCGATTACAACAAACACCAGCCGAAAGACTGATCCTATTTAAAGGAGTTCTCGTGCCAGTCGTCATACACCACTTGCAGACTGCAGTTTCGAGCTGTTGGCTCTCGTCAGTGCAAGGTAGGCATGTGACGACCGACACGAGGATGGATCACTTGACTATTTAGTACAATTCGGTATCTTTGGGATAGCGACATGTAAAATAGTCAGCAGGCGCCATCTAGCAGTTCAGTGTCTGTTGTAATCGAAAAATAAATAGCCTGACTGGGTTTAGCATAGTTTAAAGGTGCTTTTAGAGGGCAGAATATTAAAACATAATATTTTTTTTTGGCATGAGAGCTCCTTTAAATAAGCAGGCATCCCGTCGAGCCCATATGAGAACTTATTTGGTAAATTATTAATGGCTTCAACTTAGCTTATTAAACCAATTGAACAAGATCTCAGATCAATGTTGATATTAAAACTATAATCAGGTAACACATTGTTTTTATTTTGCACATAAGACACTAGAAAAGAATTCAGCAAACAGATTAACAGAATCTGGGCCTGATACCGATAACTTATTTTGATAATTTTTTAACGAAATAGAAATCCAATAAAATCCATCCATTTCTAGTCACATGTCAAAATTCATCCAATTATTAAAGGATTACACAGCAACATAGGGAGATTATCACTTATGTTGCTATGCAACGAAAGATTATTGACAGTTTTACAGCTGATAACACATTGCAGTTGGTACACTGTAAACCTTATTAAGATCTTTTATATATTTTCAGAATTCTCGAGGATCTCGATGAATATTATATTCAGAATTTGCTAGTACTCCAAATAGCATCTTTTTGTAAGATTTTTACATTGGGCACGCAGATAGGAAAAATATCCGTAGCCTTCATACGCCTCAGATTCTTTATAAATCTTGTGAACTTTCTTTTTTCCTATAACTAACTTACGAAGATCAGAGTTAAATCATTTAAGAAAAGTTAAAAGCATTAATAGAAGCATTAATAGCACTAAAAATGGTATCATAAAAAATAGACAAACAATTGTCTATGTTGTCCAGAGTCTAAATGTTTGTCCTATTGCACATCAGCAAAGTAATTAAACTAATCACCATTACGGAAATCAAAGTACCATTCTTTATATTGAAGTTAATTATTGGCCATTATATCAGTATCAAATGAGATAGGTGTATGATATGTGTTGAATTGGGAAGTAGTAAATCTTGGGCAGGCCTAACCTCAAAATGAGTAAATAAAAGATATACATTCCTGCTGTCAATAATGCTACCTATTCATTTGATATAAATTAAAGAAAGTGAATCTATTGCTCATAGCAAGTTCATTGGAGTTTATATCACAGTGAGCTATTAATATCAATTTATGGCAAGGATAAGAATGTAACATTTCATCAACGGTGTTGCAATGATCTTCATACATGGTTATATTGAAAGCTGGGGGATGTAAACTGCACCCAAGGATAATAAACTGAAAAGGATTGCTTACTTTCTCGAATCTGTCAGCCGCGCGTCACTCCTACTGTGACGTCACCACAGATGCTCGGTTTGTGAGAGCTATAAAGTGAATATGAATAATGCATTATTTTAATTTTGGGAAATTACGACCATTTCATTTTTAAAAATTATTGACACAAAATGAGAAAGTATTAACTATTGTATTTTAAAATAAAAATTAGATGAAATTGTGTTTTATTTTTTGGATACATAAGATCATAGGATGATTATTGTAGAGAAACAAATAACACACTTAAAAATTGTATTTATTTTAAATAAAGTTTCATTCAAAAATAATATTGACAGCAGGTTAAACATAATGTTGCTATAATAATAATTTATTAAACATATAGGGGTACCTATATATATAATTGAAAATAGAGATTAGAAATAGGTATATCAAAAATAAAGTTGAGATTTTACACTGTGTCAACACCATAGATGTTAATGATACTACAAAGTAATGCCTACGTGCAGCTACTGCAATATAATTTAATCACACAAAAATATCGGACGAGGTCTATAAATTAAGAACAGAAGTTCAAAATTTCAAGTACGATGAAGCTTCATTTGAAAATAACCCTGAAAAATGTCAATATTATACAGGACTAGTAGTAGTAGTAGTAGTAGTAATTATTGGGGGAGGCCTAGTGCCTGGCAAGTAGGCCACAAATGGGCCCTTTTTACCTACCCCCTGACGTCCCCTCAACCATTCACTTCCACTCGGCCTCCTACTCCCTCTTGAAACCTTCCTGATCTTCCAATGAAGGTCAGGACATGTTTCCATTCGAGAGAGTCCATTTCCTCTTTTGGGAGCGTTGTGGCGCCGAAGAGTTCATACCTCAGACGCCCGAACGCTTCACATTGTCCCAAGAAGTGAAAAGATGTTTCTTCATCACTTCCGCATCTTGGGCAAGTGGAATCTGCCTCGACCCCTATCAGCGATAGGTGTCTTCTGAGCCTGCAGTGACCAGTTAGGACTCCGAGCAGTTGGTTCAGGGTCCTCCGGCTTCTACCTAGCAACCAGGCCGCCCTTGACTTGTTCGGCCCCGTTACGAAGTCTCGAGCCTGTCTGCAGCCGCTGCTCAGCCTCCAATGTTCCCTCAATGTTGCTTGTGCCCACTCGTTAAGGGCCGTAGCGACATGTTTCCTTGTAATTCCCAACATGGGCTCCGGGCCTAGACAGGGCTCCCTGGCCCCGAGCCTAGCCAATTCATCGGCTCTCTCGTTTCCTGGGACCCCAGTATGTCCCGGAACCCATATCAGGCTCACTTCCTTGTGCCTGGCAAGTTCCTCTAGAGCATCTCCGCACTCCTGGACGAGGGGGGACCTCGTCCTAGGAGAGCAGACCGCCCGAAGTGCTGCCTGGCTGTCTGAACAGATACAGATATTTTGTTCCGTACCGTTCCTCGTTTCTTCATTATGTGCCACTTTTAGGATGGCATATACCTCTGCCTGAAAGACAGTAGTGTACGATCCTAGAGCAAAGCTCTCCTGTACTTCCCTGCCTTCCAGGAATATTCCTGCCCCTGATGACTGCCTCTGTCCATCTACTAGAAGGGAACCATCTGTGTAGCACACCAGGGAGTTCGGGGGGAAGTTAATCTTTCCTTCTGCCCACTCTTCCCTACTAGGTAGGGTTAGAGTGTACTTTCTCTCTAATCTCAAGCGGTCGGTTGCTTCCCTCACCTTAAGGGCGGAGATCGGAATCTCCGCCTCCGCCAATCTGGCGATGGCTGCATGACCCTCTGTCCTTCCACTGCACCGCCAGCTGCCTGAGTCTCGCATTCTTAGATGGGCCGCCATGGCTTCCTTCTTAATGCAGGCTGGAAGCGTTGGCAGCCCTAGCATTACTTCCAGGGCAGCTGTAGGTGTCGTCCTCATTGCGCCTGTAATCCCAAGACAGGCAAGTCTTTGAACTTTTGCCAGTCTTCGAGACGTGGTGATGCGGTTCACACTCGGCCACCAGACCACCGACCCATATTGGAGTCTAGGTCTGATTACCGCCGTGTAGACCCAGCGCAGGATCCGTGGACTAAATCCCCAGTTCCTGCCCACCACCTGGCGCAACTGCCAGAAGGTTGCCGTCGACTTCTCTACGATTCTGTCGACCTGTGCTCCCCATGACAGTTTTTTATCCAGGATCACCCCTAAGTACTTGACCTCTTGCGATAGTGCTAGGGGTCTTTCGTACATTATTGGTGCCCTGAAATTCTCTATTTTCCTCCTTTTGGTGAAGAGGATCAGTTCAGTCTTGGATGGATTGACTGAAAGATTCGTCTCACCACACCATCTTTCAATAATTCTGCAGGCTACCTGCATTCTGTCGCAGACGACGCTTAGGAACCGGCCAGTTACAAGAACTAGCCCGTCGTCTGCATATGCCTGCGCATAGAAGCCCTCTGACGTCAGCCTCTCCAGGAGACCATCCATTATTAGACACCATAGATGAGGCGAAAGGCAGCTGCCTTGAGGGCAGCCTCCCTTCACCCCGATGTCCACCAGGCAGTCCCCTAGGGCTGCGCTGACTCTTCTTTCTTCCAGCGCAGACTGCACCCATCTGACCAGTATAGGGGTTGTACCCCTGGCCTGTAGGGCCTTACAGGTAGTCCTCGTACTTGCCTTATCAAAGGCTCCTTCTATATCAAAAAATACTACTAGGGCTACTTCCTTGTAGTGGAGGGCCCTTTCTACCTTATGCACAATGGCATGCAGGGCTGTCTCTGTGGACCTCCCTTGCCTATATGCGTGCTGATTCTGATGAATTGGGTATCTAGTTAGCACCCCTTCCATCAGGTGTCTGTCCACTATCCTTTCCAATGTTTTCAAGAGGAAGGATGTGAGACTGATTGCCCTAAAAGATTTTGCGGCCGTGTAGTCCTTCTTTCCCACCTTGGGGATGAAGGTCACTTTGGCGTGTCTCCAGGCCAGTGGAACGCATCCCAATGCCAGGCTGGCCCTAAATACTCTCCTCATATGAGGTAGGAGTATTCCCAGGCCTTTCTGGAGCAAAGCTGGGAAGATTCCGTCTGGTCCTGCTGCCTTATAGGGATCGAACTCGTTCACCGCCCAGGAAACCGCGCCATCCGTTATCATTCCCTCTGCGAGTTGCCAATCCGCTTGTGGGACCTGCTCCTCTAGGGCTATGACCGCGGCGGCGCTATCTCCGGGGAAATGAACGTCCAAGAGTAGTCTTAGTGACTCCTCACTGGAGGTGGTCCATGTCCCGTCCTGCTTTTTTAAGGACCCTATGGTCTCCTTTTTTCCACAGCTGAGTATTTTCATCAATCTGGCGGACTCCGGTAGGGAGTCTACCTCCCCACAGTATGTCCGCCAGCTTGCCCTCTTGCTGAGTCTTAATTCCTTTTTGAATTTCCTTCTAGCCTCTTTAAAATCGTCCCATGTGGTCCCCTCCCCCTCTTTGACAGCTCGGTTGTGAGTGCGTCGGGCCGCCCGTCTCAGGTCTTCAAGTGACCTACTCCACCAACGAGCCCTCCGCACCACCGCCGCCTTGAGGGGGCAGGATTCCTCATATGCATTAATTATACGATTTTCGAGACTATATACCTCATTGTCTAATTGCTCTGGGGAAGTTATGTGGCCCTCATAGTCGAGTTCCGAACTCTCTAAAGCAGAGATGTATTTTCCCCAATCTGTCGCCCTCGGGTTTCGTCGAGGGGTGGCCTCTTTCCTATCGTATTCCATCTCAAATCTGATCATTCTATGATCAGACATTGAGATGTCATTGGTAACCCTCCAGTTCTTAACGTCCTCAATCAGAGATTGGGAGGCCAGCGTTATGTCAATAACCTCCCGGCGGATGCGATTGACAAACGTCGGTTCGCTCCCCCTGTTAACCACCTGTAGGTCTGTGGACGCCAAGTACTCTAACAGAGTCTCGCCCCGAACGTTAACGTTTGAGCTGCCCCACACTATGTGGTGGGCATTGGCGTCGCAACCGATTATTAACGGAAGACCTAAATTTCTTGCGTAGAAAATTACATTTTCTAATTCCTCAGTAGGTGGCAACCGCGCATTATCATATGGAAGATATATGCTGCTTATGACTACCTTACGACTAATATTACTTACCTTGTATTCGAGGAGAGCTGCTGTGGCATCCCTGGTTCCCAGTTGAGGCAGTGGCACAACTTGAAGGTCCTTGGATGCCAGGATGCATGTCCTTGGTGGCTCCTCGTCTCCCTCTTTTCCAACTACCATTTGGTAGCCAGAACTTCCTAAGCCCCTTACTCGATTCCTGAAAACATATGGTTCCTGAATTAGTATTATACCCCCGGTCTTACCTGTCAGAATGCTGACTAGCTCTCCAGTAGCATCCCGACTGTGCTGGAGGTTGATTTGGCTTACCCGTAGTAATAGCTCCGTGGGGCGTCTGGATACGGGTGATTAGGCCTGTTATTCTTTCTCCTCCTCGGCCGGCCTCGGCCCCTCGACTGCGGCAGGAGTCCGGCGAGTCACTCCGCTCCAAACCGGTACCCTACGTACTGTAAGGGTAACCAGCTCGAAGTAGAGCACCCACTCGGCCTCCTCCAGCCGTCGTATGGTTTCGTGGCTGACCAGGAAGATGAGATGCCATCCTCCAGGTTTTCCCGTCGTTTTCAGGTGTTTCCACCTGTCCACGTTTAGGGAGCGGTTTTGACGCGCCAGCATGTCTCTTATTCTGGAGAGGTCTACTTCTTGGCTTCTCAGCCAAAAGCCGACCTGCTCTGGCCAGGGGGCATCAACCGCCCGCATTACGCGGAAGGTGACACCATCTCCGGCCAGTGGTCTCCAGTTTTCGAGCAGCCAGCGCTTCGAGGTTTCATCCTGCGTCGTTATCAGGAACCAGCCTGGATCCACCAGGCCCGAGTTCCTGAAGCGAAGCTCCGGGCCGTAGGGTTCCCCTTCGGGGCCCGTCATAGCCTGGAGCATCTCCGACACAAGGTGATTCCTCGTCCGCTCCCCTTCCTCCTGTGTCATAGTCCCGTCCTCTCGGCTGGAAACTATGACCACCTGGCTTTCCCTTTTCGCGGCAGAGCTGTAGCTAGACAGTTGGGGTCCAGCCCCCGAATCCGACACTTTGGCAGCGCCCGTGCTTCCCCTTAGTAATGGGGACACGTTCGCTGCTTTGCCTGTCCGTCTCGGAGAGCTGGCACTCCCTCTGACCCGCTTCCTCTGTCGCTCGGGTGGGGTTGGCTCCTCTTTTCTTCGCCTTTTTGGGCCCTTTTTCGGGGGTGGGGCGCCTGAGGGTCTTTGTGGACCCTTTGGCACCTCAACGCCCCTGACCGAAGCAGGTGCAGAGGGGAGTATGAAGGATTGCCTTTTGGCCTCCCTTCTCTCCGCCCTCTTTGCCTGCCTCGCTCTAGGGCCCCTCATTTTGAGGGGTTGGTCACCTCCGGAAGCCTGTTCGTCCGCCTGCCCCGGCTCCTGTCGCTCCTTATTGGAGCTCCCAGAGATTGGACCAGGCTGACTCCCAGACTCACCTGGGGTTTCTGTCAGCTTTAAGGCAACAGGTTCGGCCCGATGACTCTGGACCTTTCGATCCGAGTCGCCCTGCATCACCTGTCCCCCCCGAGCCGACACTTCCGCCCTCTTCTTCCTTCTGGCGATCCTCCTCTTTTCTCGCCTTTTTTCTCTTTTGAGAGCCTCTCTAGCCTCTTTGTCTAATGTGGACCTTTCCAAGTCCTCATCCGACGCGCTGCTAGGGGATCTCAAGAGTTCCTCCTCTACTGCGATGGGTACTATTTCCATCTCTTCCTCCTTTGAGCTAGCCCAAGTAGCACAAATTGCTTTTTAAAAACTCTATGACTATCTACTCCACCTTTTTATAAAGCTTAATACTTTATAATTAAGAGTTAACAACAATAGTCCAGTATTAATGAAGTATCTATATACCCAAAATAGGCACAGTTTATACAGCCTCGGTAAACTCTGTAAAAGGTACATATATATGCTTAAAGTAACATTATGGCAACCTCTTTGTTTCGCCTTACCAGCTGTTAAAAATCATGTTATATGACTGCTAAGAAGTTGTTATATAATTGTTGCAAGTAAGTTCTTATACAGTAAAAATTCCTCTTAATGTTAGTTACTGTTTGCAGTTATAAAGCATCGATATCACAGTGTCTCTGGCAACTTCAATGTAATAACTTTCCTATGACAAATTATTAGGAAACTGAATGAATATTGCCTGCGAATTAGTGTATGCTGTGGTTGGTAGAAAATAAAATTTGTCATGGGAAGAAAATTTTTCTGTTGAAATATACTATTCTACTTCGAAATAAATAGACGCGCCTCCAAAATTCCTTGAATTTGATAAGTTGAAAATTATTTAAAAAAATATATTTTTTAATTTTTTTCCATAGAATTGTTTTAAAATGATAGACCACCTATTTTAAACACCCCATAAACGATTGATGTAAATATTTTGCAAGGTTTTCCTTTTCAAGTGATAAAAAGTTAATTATACGTCAAACCGGTAACAATGGCCGTCCTGTCATATTTACTTTTAGAAAATACAATATGGTTCCCTATAAGTATCCAAACAAGGTCACTACAGAAGCAGTTACAAATTCTTAAAGCAGCACTTTGACTGTGTAAAAGTAGTAGTTAAAGACAAAATCATCGCACAGGTGATTTTACTTTGACAGAAATCCACATTTTGTGTAATAATTGAATCCATGATAACATTATTTTGTTTTTGAGGGATATGATATTATCACTTTTGTTTGAATTTCAGACCTAACTTTTTATTGATTTTGGTGGATTTTTGTAGTTTGTAGTGAGAAAATGGCTGCATAATTTCTTTTAATAATAATAATAGTAATAATAATAACACCACATGTAATTACGACCCCCTTTATCCCGGAAGGCTCTAGAAGAGCTTTGTGTGGGAGAAGGCTATACATTTAGAGACAAAACACACACCCAATATCCGAGTATAGTGAAAAAATTCCTTTCACAGTATTTTCGACTGCCACGACCGGGAATCGAGCCCAGAACTTTTGGGTGAGAGGCAAGTGCGCTTACTTCTCTACCATCAGTCATACATAACAAGAAAAATTCGAAAGCAAATCAATGAATATTGGAGGTTATGAAATGGAGTAAGTTTAGCTGTATAAGAGTTCTATAAAGGCGGAAAATTGCAGCTACATAGCTCCAAAACAGAGTTTCAGCTGAATAAATGCTTTATAAAATACTCCTTCTACTATACGTAAAAAGCATTTATAAATAATCTAATTTAGGGCTGACGTAAATGGTATTTGGCTTAAATAACTACATTGCTGTATAATTTTGCTTTATAAACCTTTAGAACTCAGTGTTATAAAACCGTTATAGAGAAATTGCTAAGCTGTAAAACGGATGTATAAATGTTATGTAGGGGTTTATATACCTGTTATAAATATACATGGTGTGTATCTGTATAATAGAGCTTACTAAGCTTCTTATAAATTTTTAAAAAACTGTATAAGATGCTCTAATAAAGAAGCTTTATATTTATACTGTGAAAGCATTTTACCAGCAATTTAATTCCACCGAGTTACTTTATAAGCAGTTTAGTGTTGAATAAAGCTTCAATATAACCAATTTTCTGTACAAGTTGCCATAATGTATTATTTATAAAGCTTTAAGTGTAATAAGAGAGTGACATGTGTTACTTGGGAGGGAGCTCTGGTTGTGTTGTGGTTGCTGGTACGTTTACCTTATTATCTTTTTCTTCTTGCTTTTCCATTTTAGATAGTTGAGTGGACGTGTGTTTAAATGTGGGTGTGTGTGTATGTGCGTATGTGTGTGTGTGTGTATGTGTAATTGGGTATGTGCCTGGACTGTCGGAGCCCTCAATCCTCTTTCTCCTCCCGGCAGTGCTCCGTGGCTTGACTTTTCCCGGCAGAAAAGGTTGGCAGCCGCTAGTGAAGCCCCCCGAACCAAACAGCAGGGCCCTATCCAGGCGCCACCTGGCACTACTGTATGGCCCGAGATTATACGCCGTTTGAAAGAGCAGCCCCCTACACTGGCTAGGTAAGGGTGGGCTCCTATACTATCCGGCGGCACTGGGTGTACCACCCCCAGCTTCTTTCACTGCTACCTCTCCAAACACGATCCCAATCCGGGGTCCTGCCTCAAAGTTCGGCCTAGATAAGTACAGAGGGTGTCGGACTCTCGTCCAGGCGCATGATTTGCATTTTATGTTGGTGAATGTACGTGTATGTGTGTAAGTGTGTGTGCTTGGATCTTTCTTAGTCTCGCTTCTCTCTTTGACCTGTCCGGCAAGGGTGACCCTACTGGTAGCTGAGCTACCGCCGGCATAGCTCTCGGATCATCGAAGCACTCAAGCCCCCTCACCGCGACAAGGTGAAGATCCAGCGAGGGGGCTATACAGGACTAACTGTTCCAGTTCTAAAATTTGTGTATTCTGTAGTCGAGCCTTATTTAATAAAAAATCCAAATTGTACCTTGTCAAAATTTGAAGCACTGGTTTTGACATTAATGAAGCTTTCAAAAAATTTTGAATTTATGGAATTGGGGTACAAATTTAATATTCACAGGGTTACGGCAAGCCGTTACTTTTATAAAACATTGTATGTGTTATCACAAAGATTGAAAAGTTTTATTTACTGGCCTAGCAGAGAGGAGGCCTAGCAGAGAGGAGGCCTAGCAGAGAGGCCTATATTAATTCAAAATTTTTTTATATTTTTTTGTTCTACTTCTTTCAAAATCACCAGTGCTCTTTCTTTTTAAATCTTTTCTAGCTTGAGCTTTACAATTATTATAATTAATTCTAATGACTGTTCTAAGTTTACAAAAGTCAAAAATTAATTTATAGGGCAAGCTGCTTTCTTTTTTTTTTATTTTATTTGCCAATTTAGCAACAACTCTGGGACCACGCTGCAGCTCGTTTCTATGATAAGTTTCAAAATATTTGTTCCACTTTTTAATTTTTTCCAACCACTGTGTAGTTGGTTTAATAAGCCCACCATACGATAATTGCTGCACCCAAGAGGGAATATGGTAACTATGATCCATTTTATATTTGTATGTAAAATCTCCAAAGTCAGAAACACTTTCTTTATATTTATGGGTGAGCCAACCAGCAATATGTATTCTAAAGCATCCTCCGTTGTTTCTGGTGCGTTTTCTTGAAAAGATGACGTACTTCCAGATCGATTAGGACTATCAGCTGAGGAAAAGGAGCTACTAGAATTTGATGCCATCGTCTTATCAAAATTCTTTGTTTTAAGCATAAGGTTTGCTTTTTCTAAAACTTTAGGGGATATGAACTCTTCATCGATCTGTTCTTTTGTATTCACCTTCGCATCTAATATCCCAGCATTTTTACCTAATATTATCAACCTTATACGGTAGATAGCTGCCAAGGGACTAGGATGTTCATTTGGTCCTCGGCTTCTAATTTGCATAAAAAAAATTTCGAGAGCATCTTGATTTAACTTATGTGTACAAATGTATTTTGCATCAAATTTAGTTTCCATGTCAGAAAACAGCAATTTTAAAGACTTCATGGACATTATCATTCCCTTTTGAAAAATTTGCAAGGTGTTTTTACCAATTGCTCGCATATTTGATATGGTAGAAATCATTTTGTCTAAGTGCTGATTTTGTACGTTAAGTTGTTTTCCATATGCACTTTTGGTAGGCACTGAGCCTTCTTCCATGTAACTATTAAAGATGTCAAACCATGTATTGACATTTCCAATAAATTCTCCCAAATCTGCAGCCATTTCTTTGTCATTGCCTGGTTTGTATCTTAAAAGAGCTGTAGATACAGCATTGGACAAAAGTTGAGCAGCTAGTTTGACATTTTGCCTCTGATTTTTCTCACAGTTTATGTGATTTTGGGAGATTTTCCAACAGGGATTAACCTCCTTATTGGTTAAATTAATTAGTTCTTGTAGAGGCTCCTTTGTAATCTTTTGACCCTCCTCTAATATAAATCCAGTGTCCAGTAGCCAATTACGAATTAGTTTTAATAGGTGTGGCGCATCGGCAAACATATAAATATTTTCATTGGTACTAGGGTGCTTAAAAAAAGGCTGTTCTAAATCAACTTGCAGTTGATTCCACAATCCCACGTTTCCCCCTCCACAATCACTTACACAGGCTACAACATTGTATGATATATTGTGCAATTCAGTGATAATATTGCATAATACATCTTTTGTCATTTTTTCATCAAATGCAATGTAAATAGGTTGTTTCCATTTTGAAAATAGGCCTTGAGCTTGAACTACCTGCATTTGACTACATGGTCCCAGTACTTCATCTTTGGCCACGTCATATTCTTGCACAGACTTCACCTTCACTTCATCAAATTGAAGAACAGTTGTTTTCTCAAAATCATTATAATTTTCTCCAGCCAGTTTCATCATCAATAAAACGTCTTTAAGCAGTCCCTGACTAACATCCAATCGAGATGCCCAACGTCTTAAGCTTGATAAAGAAGGTAAAGGATAATTTAAATTATTTTTTAAATATAGATAGCATTTTTTGCTATAATATCTTATCGTGAATGCTATTGATATTTCTTCTTGAGTCCAGTGAACTAACTTTTTGCGGCAAGACAGTAAATCTATCTGGTTTTTTGTTAAGACCATATTAAGTAATTTTTCTGCCACCTGGGCTTTATTCCCAGTTGATGTTGCACGATTATAATATCTATTTTTATAATATTTTACCATATCATTCAATCCTTTGATTTTTTTATTAGAGGAAGTTTTTAACAAAGTATACT
Source organism: Leptura quadrifasciata (assembly GCA_963675555.1). NCBI lineage: Eukaryota > Metazoa > Arthropoda > Insecta > Coleoptera > Cerambycidae > Leptura > Leptura quadrifasciata. The sequence continues at coordinate 57,972,468 of OY776678.1, read as the reverse complement.
TTTGTAGCAATTCTTCATATTTTACTTTAAGTTTGGTCAACTCTAAACCAGGCTGTACTGTGGTCTGTGGATTGGTCTGATATAACGGAGGTGCTGGAGGGGGTAGTATACTTTCTCCTGTGGCAGTCAAAACTTCTGGGGTCAAATTGTCAACACTTGAGCCCTCTTTAGATGTTGATGGTAAAGGCTGCTTTAAGCTTGAATCATAGATGCTTGTGGAAGCAAGTAATGAATCAACTATCTCCTTGTTCTTCTTTTTTTGGGATCTTTTCTCCCGAGGTGTTTTTTCTGCTGGCTTTTCTTTACCTCCTAATTTTATTGTGGGTACTGCAGTCTTCTTTAAAAATTTGCGTAAAGGCAGATCTGGAAAAAATAAAACAATATTAAAAGATTGTTATTTTTAAGACTTAGCTTTTATGTATTAAGTTGGATGAAATAATTGCTGTAAGACTTATAACATAAAAATAGGAGGCAAGAAAAATAAACATTTAATCAACAGTAATCAACACCGCCATAGTCTTTGGATGTAAGCCCTAAATATAAGCTATGAAAAATTAAACTGCATAGGTATAGGTATCTACTACTATTTACTATGAATCAAAGTTTATTTTTTACTGCTTACTTTACACCAATTATAAAATGAATCCAGCTTTACCTACTTACTTAACAATTCATGCTGTAAATCTCTTTCATAGTCACCATCGGTAAAATGGTCAGAGCAAATTGTTGCAGTATCGGCATTAAACTTATCTGTTCTTTTACAACGGTGCACCCACTCTTTCCGCATTGTTGAAGATACGAAATCATTACCCTTTGAAAAGTAATGAAATGTTAAATTGGAGCCTTTCTTCTTAAGGGCCAGTTGATTGTTTTTGCACGAAGCAACAGCACATACTCGTCCAGGCATGGTCTGGTCTGAAAAATAAGCAAATGCATGCCATATAACCAAATATAGATATATAAATTATTTTTAAAATGACTTACCTAGGAAATAAAGCTGATAATTCAAAGAAATAGTTCGAAATCCACAAAAGTGAGGTTAAAATAGTCTTTCAAAAATCAAAAGCTTGGCCGGCTTTTTGGGCCAAACCAAATAGTCTATTGCTATAATATGGTCTTGAAAATAAAATATCACAAATATAACTTCACACAACGGCAAGAAACACACAAAAAGTCACAATAATTTGCAAAGAATCGATAAAAAGCACGGGCTCTTATGGAAGCTACATAAACACAAACGAACTCAGCATCTGTAGTGACGTCACACATGTACAAAGGGTTGCGTCGAAGTGGCTAATGAACGTTAAACCAGATTAAGCTATCCTTTTCAGTTTATTATCCTTGAACTGCACCAACTATAATATTTTTGTCTTTGCAGTGAATCTCAATGAAGACTTGCTCAATAGAGTTTAATACATGATTTAAACTTGTTGATTTTAAATTTTCGCGCATAGCAATCATTACACCACCACCACAGGATTTAGCAGACGTTATTGCATTTCTATACGATCGATAAACCTGAAAATCTTTAAGGCCAAGTTCACCATCACTGAAATCCTTATTCAACCATGTCTCTATGATTATGATTACGTCATAACAACAGCATAATACTGAATGTTATTAAATGTATTATTGGAAATTTTGAAGGAGTATTGTATCGCTGCAATATCGAACATGTTCATATGAAATCTTGTTGATAGAAAAGGTCGTTTCTTCAAAAACATGAAAATTTCTGTTCCTTGTTATAGTACATTACCCATCCATAAATGAAAATAGAGACGTTTTTCATCATCTCCTAGGTCCAAAGTGTGATTAAAAATGGGTTTATATGCATGCATGTATTTTGCGCTTTTTCAAAATCTTTTCAATGTGTGATTTGCTGATACCTATCTGAAGCAAGAGAAGGTTTGGATTATCTTCTATCGAATCCAAAATAAACAAAGATATTTTTTCATTGTGTACTATTTTCTCTTTAAATTGATTACAGGAAATATTAACATCACAAAACTTTTCATTAAATTCTCCTTTTATATAGTGTAACTTTGTCATCCGTACCATAACATTGTGTTAAATATATTTTTTGTTGCAGATTCAGCATTTTTCACAAAAAATATCACTGTTTTAAATTACTTGTGACATTATAGTATTTTACATTACAAGTAAGGTAAAATAGTTTTTACTGGTGATAGGTGAAAATGACTGGCGAGTCTGTCACCTCCTAGAATCAGTAAAAATTATTACCTTACATGTGATATACAATATTTTATTTGTAATTCATTTGTACTTATTTCTTTAAATAAAAATTATAACCAAATCCTAACAGTTTCAACAAGCATGACTTTTCAATGGCAGAAATGTTAAAGGTTCATCGATTTGTTGATGACATTTCGCACTATTACAAAAATTCAAGTAGTGTCAAACTTTTATGTAAAAAATAACTTTTGTAGGTACTTACTAGTTTTCCAAAGCTTATCGTTATTAAATTGTACTGATATGAATCTGCCAGAAGCTATTTTAGATGAAGCTGCGAACATGACTTTAAGTTTATAAGTATAATATTCTGTCAATACTGCTAACTTGTAAAATTGACGGGATGAAAGTGTGAAATTGTTATGCTGGCTAGATAATTAAAAGCGATTTTCAATGTTTGTGTGCTGTTCTCTAGGGGCGAGCGTAGGTGCGTCTTTACTATGTACATACTTCGGTAAGCGATGTAAAGCAACGTCAGGTGCAGTTAGTAGTTGGATGGGTGACCATTCCAACGGAAACCGCGTCCTCGCCTCACACATCTTCCAGCGGCTTGTATATCAGTGTATGTGTGGAAGCTATACAACCTCAGGCGAGGGTTGTATAAGAGATATACCATCCTTCGGAGGGGATGTAAAGCCGTCGGAACCTTGTCTATTAAATGTTAGGCAAGTAAAAGATCCCTACTCTTCTTAAGGGAAGAGGTTCAGAAAAATTCCTGGTTGGGGGTAGCTCGTCTACAGGCGTCGGTGTTAGGCCTCAGTAGCGGAAATAGGCCGACATTAAATAAATGTATAAAAAAAAATATGCTGTTCTGATAAATATTGTTTTACAAGTGAGTAATAAATACAATTATTATTTAATGTTTTCAAGCAAAAGCCAACTACTATAATAGTTTATAAAAGTGCTGTAATTATACGAGAAAAATAATAATGGTTTAATTACAGATTTCTCCATTTTAAATCAAGCAAAATTTTATATATATTCCTTTGGCATTTTTTTGGAAAATTAAAAACATTTTTTTCCCCTCTTGTAAACTCATTCCAGGGACACACTGAACATTAGCTAGCTTACAGTATGAATAAAATACTAAGGATGAATAACTTGGACATAATGAGGAAGCCGCATGATTTTTTTTATATCATAGATAGACAGACGGCAGAAAAATATGCTTTCTCGTACTTTTTTTTGTTTAATTTGAGGGTGAAAAAAATTATTTATTTTGGCTGCGAATTTAAAATTATTGAAACGCTGTCCCTGCCGAGTGTGACATCGTCTGTTCAATAGCCGCGTGGGTTAAGGTGTGAGGTGGAAATCGAGATTAATCACACGGGTATTGCACCATCGAGTTCGAATCCTGGCTCCGGCACTGGCACTGTCGGAGGAAATGGTTGTATGTCCGCGTTTTCCAATGTTTATCCCCCTTCCGCACAAGCCCCTGGCTTCTGGAATTGGGGGTTGTTTAATTTCTGTGGTGTTTATTTATTATTATTTATTCTGTGACCGATGAAGCCATTGTTGAAACATCTAAAAGGAATGCTGTGGCTATAGATTAATATACTGGCATGTTATGAAATCATTATCCTTCATATTAACCAATAGTTAATAACAAGATTAAGAATAACAAAGTGAATTAGCAAACTCAGGGTAAATTAGTGACGTCAAGGCAATATCATAGCGTTTTCAGTCACGTGGTTTCGCTTACATAAAAGTTCTAATTTTAGTGTCGAATATTTATGAGGTGAAATTTCTCTGAGTTTCTTTCATTATATTATCAACTTATATAGTACATATTATAGAGAAATAATAAATGTAAGCATTTTTAAAATTCATGCATCTTCCTCATTGTTAAATTTTAGTGAAAATTCAGTAAAATAAAAAATTCATGGACTAAAAACTATGATCTTACAACATATTGCATATACGCGAGATTGAAGTATGTTAAAATTTTGTAAAGATGTTATAGCACAAGAGACTGAATTTTTCAATGAGCATCTGAGAACCTCCTTCAACTTTTATGGAGCATAATCCTGTTTAAGGTAACAACTCTATGTTGGGTCCGGGTCCTGGCGGTGAGGACGATTTCGTATGAAGGCTATTTTTCACAAATCAACATTTTTCGTGTCTAAAAAACACTTTTACAAAATGCCAAAACAGTTGTAAACTACACTCAATGAGCATCTGAGAACCTCCTTCAACACCCCCACTGTCAAGCAACGCTATGGTTGTCTTGTTAAACGGGACTACTGACCATAAAACTTAAGAAGGCTCTCAGATGATCTTTGAAAAATTCAGTAGCTCTTGGTTTATTAGTCTATTAAGGAAGTAGGTAAATTAATTGTTGAATAATTCTATTGCCATAGTGTCTGGCCTATAGCTCCGTTTGTTAAGGCGCAAGGTGACATTCGTGATTACTCACACGTGTATGGCACCACCAGGTTCGAATCCCGGCACTGGCACTGTCGGAGGAAATGGTTGTATGTCCGCGTTTTTTCAACGTGTAACCCCCTTCCACACAAGCCTCTGGCTTCTGGAATTGGGGGTTGTCTAATTTCTGTGGTGTTTATTTATTAATTTATTGGTTCCTTTGCAGACAATATCATATACTGTACTGATGCACAAACAGATTGTTGTACCCACAATTATATGCAGAGTCCTGACCTCTAGTTAGGGTAAATTTGTCAAGATGCAATTTCACATAACACATGTAATTTAAAATATAAATATCGGTAATTGTTAATAAGATATTCAGTTCTTTAAACACAATGCCATGGTTCAATATTGAGCGCACATAAGCAAAAAAATATACTTTTAAAATATCTAGGTTAATACGTCTAAGCTGCCAGATAACAAAATATGTGGTTGATAATTTTTTTAAATATGGTGTCATCTTGACTATACCATAATAACTGTATATCATGAACATACTCAGGAACTTTAAGGTAGTACTATGTTGGGTATTATTACTGTCTATTTTTACTAATAAACGTTATTTTAGTTCTCGTGGCAAGAACATTATGAAGTCAGTTTAAGTTTGTCTAACATAATAATTGTCAGGGAGGCAGCTTTGCATTAATATGAAATGGCTTTTTAATAAAAGTCATTTCATCCGGCTAATTTTGATATCGGCAATTAATCTTGAATTAACTAATGAATGAATCGACCATTAGCTGTTATACTAGTTGTGGGCCCGATTGTGAGAGGATAAGAAAAAATTTCCTTCAAGTCATTTCAGATCATCATACAATTTTTCATGAATTATTGACATTATACCATGTCGAAATTAAATAGTCAGCTGTATTGTGGAGGGGGATTACATGTTAGTAGTTGCTCGTGCAACACTCAGACTAAATTGATTTCAAATCGGATGAAACTTAACTACAGGATTGTTAGCATAATTAAAACTATGAAAAAAATATTCAGCTAGGTGTATAACAGTGCTAAGGTCGCCAGTTGAGGTAACAAAGATGTCACATGCTCAAGCAATCTGAGTGCTGCACAGCATCTTCTATGGTTGAGCTGACAACATTTGTTCTTTTGCTCCATTTTGATTGACACACATCTCTATGCATCTTTGAATTGGTGTGTATTTGAGAAATTGATTTATTATTTGTTTTAACTGTCCTAAGTGGAAAATGCTTGTTAAGATATAGAAAGGAGGTGTTAACAAATTTATTATATTTAGTATCCACATCATATGCTTCATACACACTGAAAATATTCATCTTTTATATTCTCACAGAATCTTTTATGGCAGTTTCTGAGAAAGCTCTTATTTAATTTGACTGTATTGTTTTCTTACCTATGTATGTGGTTAGTACTTGCGCTGAGTAATCGGATATGCGAGTGAATATGTTAATGATATTGAAGCCCCACCCCAAGTTAGTGATAATATTATCAATACAAGATTAACTAGAAGAGTCTGATGAGTACATTTAGTAACAGTAACAAATGACTACAAGTCTCGAAAGCCATTTTTATTTGACATATTTGAATTAAATAAATTTATATTAAAATCGCCAGTTATAAAACATTTTTCTTTCTTGAAAAAACATATCCACCAGTTGATCATATTATACTTAAAAATATCAATATCTTCATCTGGAGGTCTATATACACACACAATTAAGATCGAAACACTTTTTTATTTTCAAGTAAAATTTTCTGAAGGTCAACTAAGCTAATATTGTCTGAAAGTTATTTGTGGCATTCTACGAATATTCTTTCCTATTATTTGGGTTTTCTACCACATGTACTATTATCCTCTTCAAAACAAATCACCGAATCTACAAAATAATAGAATTATTGGAAAAAAGGCCTCTGCGCCCGTGACGTTTACGCCAAAGGAAAAGTCAGAGGTTATGTTTTGCAAATAATATAAATCGGAATAAACACAAAAATAATATATTTTGCTGACGTTTCGGAAAGTAATCTCTTTCCGTTTTCAAAGCTATTTTTTGAAGAACTCTTATTTTGCTGTGTATGTCAAATACACAGCTTTAAGATTCTGTTTATGTTATTTCCATAGATACTTACTACTTACACAGAACATAGAACTGATGATATTTTTTTTTTTTAGATAATGTTGAGTTTGTTAAGTTCTTCTTTTAACATTGGTAGCCAGGTTGTACAAATATCTACAGAACAATTCGATACGCACTTATCTTCAGTTAATAAGATTATTGCTGATTCTTTAATTTTTCTTTTTTTGGTATCTGTTTCTTTTGTTAAAATTTTTGCCGAGTCCCAGTTTATTCTATGTCCGTTTTCCCAAGCATGTTCACAAATCTTTGATTTCTGAATTTCATTCTTTCTAATGTAATTCTTGTGCTCATCCAACCTCACACTGAAAGGTCTGGATGACTCACCCACATAACATTTATCACATTCGCACGGGATATTGTAAATACAGTTTTTTGAATTCTGCTCCCTGTTTATCGGTTTTGTTTTTGTTAAAATAGATCTTAAAGTGTTCCCCGTTTGAAATATCGTCCTAACATCAAATTTGTCACCTATACGGCGTAGCTTTTCCGATAGTCCGTATACATAAGGAATTATTGCTGTATAATGACGTTCAGGTTTTTGTCGTACCTGATTGTCCCTATTTTCAACATTTATGAAAACTCTATCAACAAAGGCTTCAGGATATTGATTTTGTACTAGAACCTCTTTGATAAATTTTTTCTCGTTATTTAATATTTCATCATTAGATGAAATTATTTTGGCCCTATCGTATAAACATTTTACAACACCCCTTTTAACATTTATTGAGCTAATATTTACCTACTATATTTTTGGCTCCTGGTGCCAAGTATTTTCTCGAAGGTCATTCATTTGTTGTTCAATATTTATCTCGAGCTCTATTATCCCATTCACATAAAACAACATGGACATTTCGTAAAACCTCCTTGTTGGTCCAATAACATCCCGGATACATAACCCACTTATGTTCATTATATTTAATTTTTCCAAGACTGTTCATAAATGTTCACAACTTTCTATTAAGTATACTGAATGTGCAATTGGAATTGAAGCATATTTATTTTCATTATGCAATAAAAACCTCTTCAAAATTATTTTCAAAAAATCGATAAATAAATGCCAGACACTAGGGTTATAAACCTCCTTTCCTAACTGCCTAATAACTGATGTTCACACAATATAAAGCTGATCTTCCTTTGTAAAGAAGAGTTGCAATTCTTTCTCGCCATTTCTTTACCAATGAAATGTAGTACTTACCAGGTGCTAACAATTTTTTTTTCTTTTAATCTCGACCCCAAAATCTCACCATTCTCTTTATTGAGACCTAATAAGTCATGTATTAAATCGTTTAATTCACTTCAATGAAAAAGTTGAGAATAACCTTTTGTCTTTGTCGTCTGGTAAAAAATCCACATCTTACTGACTGAAGACTCAACAATGTCCAACACAACCGGAGGTATTGGAATAAAAATAAATAATAATACAATAAATAAATATACAGGTTGCCTTAGTATGACTGGAGATAGGATATTAAAACATTGAGAGAATATTGACGTGGAAGAAGGGCTGATGGGCACTGAATACATGTGACTTCGAACTCTAGCATGCCGCCACAAATTCACCCAATATTTTCACTTTTCGTGTGTATACGTATCGTTCGCATAAGATACAATTTACTTTGCTGAACTATAACGTTATTTGTGTTGTTCATTTCTAAAACTTTTATTTCCATTGTTTACAGCAAATAGTACTACTCATTAAGTTTCTTCTAAGTTTTAGAGATTTGCAAAATGTTCTTTTTGAACTTAATTTAAATACAAATGGATGAGTATCATTTTACTAACAGGAAAGTAATGCCAATAAGTACCTTCCATTCAACAGCAGCGCCAGCACACTGCAGTTGATTCGAAGGCAATCTGTATGAGGTCAATAATACTTCAAGTGACTAATTTTTTATTAAACATGTAAGAAAATTTGTTATAATACTTACTAGATTAATTTGCAATTAGGAGTTGGATATAAAGGATATTCAGGATATGGTCCCAATAAGTGTACTAAATTAAAAGTATACCGCCCAAAAACCTGTGGCCATCTGAAAGAAATTCATGATGACAACGATAGTATTGATAATTTTGACAAAAAGTGGCGTTTCATCCGACAGACCAAAGTTACCCCAATGGATTTGGCCATATGTTGGGATCTAACACCTGAAGATCCTCATGATGAACCAAAAAGAACCACCCATATTGATGGCTCCAATGGTTCTGCCGCTCCAGCAGTTTTTACACTAATTCACACGCCAAAAGAAGAGGAAATTGAACATAAATGCGATGGGGTGCATGGTTGTGCCCAGATATTTCAGCATGGAGCCAAAGACAGCAATGAAAAAGACTTTATTTTTGACAGGCCCAAAACTTCTGCCCCAAGAAGCAGGGATAGTGTCAAGTCTGATGAAAGCTCAACTAAAAAGCGTGCTAAGAGTGCTAACAATTTAAACGAGTTAGATAAACATTCTCTTCATTCTAAAGAAAATGAAACAAGTTCAAAATTACGTGCCAAAAGTGCATATAATTTAAAAGAAATAGATAAACACTCCACAAAATCAAAAGAAAGTGATAATAGTGCAGTACGACAGAAAATTCACCAAAGTACACCTAATTTAACTGAATGGGATAAATGTAGTGAAAAAAACTGTCCTCGCAAGTTAAATAAACTGTCAAATCGCAGGTTATGTGTAGCTTGTGAATTGAAGAATATGCCAGAGAACGACAAGAGGCCTAAGTCTGAATATAAAATGGCATTTAAAGCTGGTATTCCTCAAAAAATTGTAAGTAGAAATTGCTACAGAGTAAAAGTACCTAGACAAAGAGACCCCTATAGTATCAAGAACTATGTTATAGATAGCTTAGCCCCTCCTTTTTCTTTACAGAAGGCTAAAAGGCAGGATTATCCGGAACACTGGAGATTAGCAACGGTTTATCAACATTCATATAAGCCAATTCATGCCAGAAAAAGGCCACTTCTCCAAACAGTGTTTAAATAATATTTTGTTAGTCAGAATACAAATATGCTTAATAATAAAATATTTCAAATATGGACTTAAATAGGTAATTAAATAGAAAAATATGTATTTGGAGATCCCATGATAATGTTTATTCTGAATATATTTTTCTTTTCTTTTTTTGTTAAGTTATATAGATGACCATTTATTCATGCACCTATTATTTTTTAATTTCTATGAAAATATTTTTTTTAGAGCAAGACAGGAAACTTACTGTGAATATTTTTAGGTGGTTTTAAAAAACCTGACTTGATAATTTGGTATCAAGTCAGGTTTTTTAACAAGAGCAGTAGTTAACTAAAATTGCAAATGACAAAAAAATATTTTGATTAATCCGTGTTATTTTTGCCATCTTTCTCTATTACACAATTTATTCCTGAAAAAGTTATATTTTAGAATAACATATAAGTTAAGTTTTGCAGTAAAATATTACAAATTATGTATGGTTATGATTTCTTTATCCTTAGATATTGCTATCTCTGTTGTGTTTTAATAAGGAATGCAAGGATTTCCTTCATGGCCATGTAATTTGAGATAATTCATATATATACGCCTCACTACATAGATGGAACAAATTTGACGGATATATATTGATTGTAACGTGATCTCCGTCATGGTTGTCTAATTTTTTTTTCTTTAAAAATGAAACATTCACTCTTTTTTACTAACTCTAGGAATAATGCATTCAGTGCATATTATTCTTAAATTCCGGTAATTATGCTGCATCCAAGAAGAATTGTATACATACCGTTACTACTTCCTGCGATGTTGCCAATTTGCTTTCACTTTTATATTTTATTTTAAAATGTGATAGATAAACTACTAACCCTGATTGAACTGTAATAATGTCTTTTGAGAGACAGGAAATATTCTAACATGCAAAGGTAGTTGTTTTTACTTTCTCAGCTATACTAGCTATAAAGTATTGGCTCGTGAAAAATACAAATTCCAGATGTTATTATAATCATGAACTTTTGATATAGTTCAAATCATGAATGTTGTCTGTTTTGTCATCATTTTTTAATTTCCGAAACAAATCAACTCAAGGTTACACAGAATGGTACACATGGGCATATCAATGTTTGCAAAACACAAGTATTTTGTAATGAAAATATATGGACAATATAGCATGCGATACAATGAATTGTAACATCTGTTGCCGTCAGAGCTGGGAGTAATTATTTAATATATAAATACTTTAAAAAAAAAAGTAATTGTAATTGAATTACATTTTCCATAGCAGTAATTGTACTTAAAAATTATTAATTCCTCAAGCGATACTCTGAAAATACCTTTGTATAGTAATAATTTAAATTAGTTCAAGTAATTTAAATTACTAGAATTACTAAAATATTTAGAAGATCCTAGAGGTAATATTGAAATTCTGGAAGATTTTACACCAGTTTACCTTCCTCTGTCCCTCTTCTTTCGCCACTTATATAAACTCGCCTAGATGCCACGCTCTTGTCAGACAAATTAGTCCTAGTAAGGGACGCAAGGTGACAATCGCGATTAATCACACGGACATCGCACCACCGGGTTCGAATCCTGGCTCCGACACTGTTGGAGTCCACGTTTGTAACCCCCTTCCGCACAAACCTGGAATTGGGGGTTGTCTAATTTCTGTGGGCCTTATTTATTTATTATTATTATTCCTTTGTGATTACTGTCTTTACTAATCAATACAAAATTTACAAATATCTTCCAAATGGCAACATGGCTTCCCAAGAGTCAGATGCCAGTAATGAAGAGCTTAACAAAAGATACTATAAGTGCTGTCAAAAAAAACTATATACAAGTGCAGTATGTGTAACTTGTGGCAGTGTATACCATATAAGCTATGCCTTCAAAGAATTATTTCATCAGTGCAAGTTATCAGTGACACAAGAGTTATATGTTGTCAGCCAGATAACCTACCATTGGAGAATGCACAAGATACAAAACTTAAAATTCAAGAAAATTCGGAATTAGGAAAATTAAAACTGGAAAATACCATGCTGAAACAAATTATTCATGAGATGCAAGAAAAAAACAAAATATTATATGAAAATAGTAATGTTCTAAAAGAAAACAAGAAACTCGTTGAAGAAAAAATCGAAGACCTACAAAAACAATTAAAAGACTGCTACGATAAAGAAAATAAGTACAAAAAATATAAACACAAATGGTAATATTTACAAACATGGGAGCTACAGTACAGCTGTAAATAAGCAGAGGGAACTTAAGCAAATACAAAACAATAATGAAGTCTCAAATCAAAGTAACAAAAATAATAATCTTACATTGAGAAAACGTAGAACCTGAAACTAGTAATTCAAATAATATCAATAAAAATGAAAATAAACAACAGCTTCAAGGTGAGCTCGTATGTATCGCTGACAATCAAAATGACTCTGAATTTAAGGAAGTGACAGCAAAGAGGAAAAATAATAGATCTGTTAAAAAAGGAATAGGGAATGCAGTGTCTCAGATGTTACAAAAAATGTAGAATTTGTAGGGATAAACAAAAAGTTATGGTTTTATGTAAATAGAGTTAAAAGGCACATTACATGTGATGCAATTCTAAACTACTTAAGAACAAAATCTAATTTTGCTGAGGACTTTTCTATAAAGGAGCTGCCAACAAAAGAATATCAAAACAAAGTTTTTATGATAGGTGCCCCACTGGATGCAAAAGACGAGTTACACAGTGACAGCTTTTGGCCTAGAGGAGTAGGATATAGACGTTTTGATAGGTATCGTAACTATTTAAAAAGTCAAAGTGATGATTTTTTATAATATCTCAACATGTAAAAGATAGTTACTGTAACACCAATAATATTTTATCTATATATAATGTTGCGCATGTAAATGTTCAGTGCATGAGAAATAAGGTAGATCTCATCGACTTATTCACTCTCAATGAAACTATTCATATTCTATGTCTATCTGAACATTGGGCTTCTAAACAAGAACTTGAGTCTATATCGATCGATAACTTTACCTTATCCTCAATGTTCTGTGGGATCGAGCATATCCACGGTGGAATTGCAATCTATATGAACAATGATCTTAAAAATACAATAAAATTCAAAAATATTGACTACATAAATAGAATGAACCCTGAAATGATATAGAGGTTTGTGCTATTGCTGCATCTACTGGTAATTTCAATTTCTGTTTAATTACTTGTTACAGACCGCCCAATGGAGACGCATTATATTTTTCAATAACTTGTCTATACTTTTAAGTTATTGTTATGGTAAATACAATAAAATAATTTTCTGCGGAGATCTTAATATAGATTGTCTAAGAACGCCAAATATAAAAAATTCACTCACTGATATTTTTCATTCATTTAAATTAAAACTCGTAACAGTAGAGGTCACTAGGATAACCCCAACCTCAATGACTGCTATTGACTATATGGTTACCAATTTCCCAGATGAAAATATCATCTCAAATTGTGTGGTCACATCCAACATTGCCGATCATAATGTTAATATATTAAAAATGTCCCTACAAAAAGCTAACATTGACAGCAGTGGAAATTTTATATCATTTAGAAATACCTCGATATCAAACTTAAATAAATTTAGACACCTTCAAATTACCTGCTGGAAGGATATTTACCTGGAAAATGTTGATAGTGCATTTAATGATTTCCTAGAAATATTTACACACAAACTTGATCTTACATGTCCTATAGTTGTATGCGAAGGTAGTAGGTGTTGTTATAATAAAAAAGGATGGCCAACACCAACCTTAATTAAGAAAAGCGAAGAATTCAAAAATTTCCACTGGTTAACAAAAAAATCTAAACAGTGAAGAATTACATAACTCCTATAAAAACAAAAAGAAGGAACTTCAAAATAATATTAATGCAGCTAAACGGAATTATTATCGGAATAAAATAGACAACTCCCTGAATAAACCAAAAGAAATTTGGAAAATATTTAACTCACAATTAAACAAAAACAATTCAACTAAAAATGACATACAAATTCTAGAAAACAACATAATTTTACAGGACATCAATCAAATAACTGAATCTTTTGCTTCTTACTTTGCTTCTATAGCATCATCTAAGCTAGCCGAACATTTCCCAGGTGGAATATCTCATGCGTGCATCCCTCATCCACCAAACAGTTTTTTCTATGATCCTATGATCTTGGCACTTTAGTTGACTCACAACTCACTTGGGAAGATCAGGTAGACCATGTAGCAATGAAACTTAACAGTTCATTGTATGCTATCTCGTTTCTAAAACAGTGCTTGCCTAAGGAATACTTGCTCAATGTTTATTATGCCATGGTATACCCTCACTTGTCATATAATATTGTGGTGTGGGGTAGCGTGCCCGCGGCTTGTAGTATTTTTATCCAGCAAAAAAGAATCATTAGACAAATATTTAACTTAAAAATCACGGAATCTTGTAGAACATATTTTATAAACAATAAAATACTAACGTTCCCATCAATCTATATATAAAATATCTCTAAATATGTAAGAAAGAACTTACGTCTGTTTAAAAATAAACGGTAGCTTCCATCTTTATACCACTAGACATGGAGATTCTCTAACTATTCCCATACATAATTTGTCACTATATGAGCGTTCACCTTGTTTCTCAGGCATTAAAATTTACAAGTTACTTATGTATATAAAGGACTGCTTTAAAAAAATTGCTAAAACAATTCCTACTTGAAAAATGTGTGTATAATATTAATGAGTTTGTCTAATATTATTGTATGTTGTTATATAATTTTGTGTATTCATTACTATATATTTTTGTGTACCATTTTTATTTAACTTACCATTATTTATGTAATTTCTACTGTATTGACTTTTCGCGTCTGTTCTTATGTAAGAGCTAACGTGATAAATAAATTATTATTATTATTATTATTTTGAATTATTCAATACATATAATACTTATACGTATAATGTTTATAATTATTTGTAGTACACTAACAAATGATCTTACGATTTATTAAATATCTCCCATTTCCATTATAACAAACATAGAAGCTGTAGAGTAATTACAAAAGTAATTTATTTATTCAAATACCGTTACCAAATAATTAGTAATTTAATTACATTTTTTTAATAGTAATTTAAGTACATGGTAATCAAATTACTTTTTAACATAAGTAATTTGTAATTAATCACTTTTTCAAAGTAATTTGCCCAGCTCTGGTTGCCATATATAATTTTACAATTCGCCTCATGGATTTCTTGTAAAGGTAAAAGGAAACATCTGTTACTTTTCCCTGATTAAAGTACTCATTTAATTTCACCACCATGTCTTTGACTACTGCATTCAGTCTTTTATACACTGCACGCTACTGATCTGGCAGTGAACTGACAGAATGCTGAACGTTGGTTGCGGTTACCACTGCACTTGTAATATTTATTTGTAAAACGCATCGTTACGCTCGAAACTTCTGTCGTAGCCTTAGCAGACGTGACTTTTTGTATTCACATCCTACGCGCTTTGTACTTGCAAAGATTAGAAAAATCGCATGTCGTTGATAAGCACATAAACTGGTGACGTGAAGGACAACATTCGTGATTTCAACTATACTAAACATATCCGAATCGGTATGCCGTCTGTTGGTCAGTCAGTCAGTTTGTATGTGATACGTTTTTTTTCGAAAATGGCTCAATGTGAAAATCAAAAATTTTAGACATAAAACTGGGAGAAATGCGCTATTGAATATTGGTAAAATGGGTGCATCAGAGGCAGCCCTAGGCAGGGCCAAAAAAACAGTTTTTTGTCGAATATACCTAAAAAGTTTTGAATAATAGTTATTTATGTACTGTCGTGAGCAGAAAAAAATAGGACAACTTTTTTTTTCTAATGTAAATCTGTCTCTATTTCAATATGTAATGAGTAGCCGAAATAAAACAGATATCACTTTTAATTTATTTTTTATTTTAATGCTGTAGTTATTGCTATAGTAAATGATGGATGGTTAATGAAACAAATTGCACTGCGTTATAACATTAACAAAAATTTGGTGTGTAACATTTTAAGAAAGTGGAGAATAAACGGTACGATTAATAGAAATCCTGGATCAAAGGACAAAGGATATCCTACTTAACAAGAAACTAACTATTAATATTTCGTTATTGCACCATTTCTATTTATTAACTTCTATAAGTCTGTTTGGCATAGAATTAAATAACCTTATACAATAATCATTAGTAATAATATTAGCAGCCTGAATAATGAGTAAAATGGATTTTCTACTAAAGCATTTACCAATTGCAAATCTTATTGTTGAGTTGATATCCTTCGTCGCCCTGATCCAGGATTTCTACTAATCGTACCGTTTATTCTCCACTTTCTTAAAATGTTACACACCGAATTTTTGTCAATATTATAACGCAGTGCAATTTGTCTCATTGACCATCCATCTTTTGCTTTAGCAATAACTCTAGATTTAACTAAATCACTTATATGAAGGTATATTAGCTTTTTGCGCACTAGCAATAAATTATGACAACTAACTGACAATGTCACAAAAATTAAAGTTAGATGTACACAATTAGATTTTAGCAAAATACCGTTATAAGACGTCCTATTTTTACCGTACCGAGGGCAATAGATGTGATAAACATGCAGGGCGAAAAAATTTCACAAATTCTCATCCAAAGGGCCACAGAAGCAAATGAGGCATTGCTACCAAAAAAATCCTGATCACTGTATGAGAAGGAATATAAAAAATTTCAGCAATGGGCTAACAGAAATTCTGTAAATGTCAGCGAGACAGTTTTAATGGCTTATTTTCACGAACTGGTACGTATTTCAAATAACAGGTTTCCATAATGTAATAAATTTTGTACTGTGTTAACTATAATAACATTAAAGAACCTTAAACGAGATGTCTTTATTAAAATTGCCTTTTAAATCTTTTTCAAAAGTGAGGTATTGGAGGGCATAATAAGCGGGTGTAATCAGTCCGTACTATGTTACAATAACCCAATATTATTTTTCCTACCACTGGATGAGCAGTAATGAAGTATTAATGAACGTGTAAAGTCCCTTTTACATGAATTTGATTTAAACGCAGAATTTGGAAAAAAAATAACAAAATCTAAGGGTCTTAGTAATCACCCCATATATAAAAGAAATAACCATAACATAAAAATCTATTCAGAAAAATTGAAACTTAACAATTTTTGTAAAAACTGCATCAACATTAACCATCTCATTCAAAAAATCTAAAAATGTATTTAATGTTAATATATCTATTTTTTTATAAAAAATAATGGGTGTGATAAATACTTATCACTATTTCTATGTATCTGTATGAGTAGCTATTTGTTACTTTATTTTATAAAATTACAAATTTTATGTACTATGCTTCTATGTATTTGACTTATGCAATACATATAGTGTCGTTTACCCCAGTAATTAATTACATTTAAATTGACCTGTAATTCAAATATGGCCCACATTTTTTCAATATCCACTTCAATTTTGCAGCAATTATAAAGTTACTACTTATCTCATGAACTCGCCTATTAATTCATAACTTCTCAAACTCTTATCATCTTCCCCCCTATAGGTACACATTTATGCACATAAATAAAATAACCGAAACTTAGGATAGCACTGTGATATTTCTTTCTTTCAACGTTGCCAGATTGGAAGGTGCAGTAAAGTTATGAAAAAATATACACCTAAATGTATATTTAGTAAAGCCTCTAATGGAAATTTGATGAATAGGTCCCCTTAAAAATACCTTCATTGGTATCTGTCGCAAACATTTTACTGCGGTTCTAGTAATTTCTGCGCAGGCTTTCATTATCCTAGCCCATAATTCTTGTACAGTTTGTAGCCTTAATTTGTAAACTTTGTTTCATTAAACTCCAAAGGAAGAAACGAGTGGTGTCAAGTCTGGGGATCTCGGCGGCCACACAATCAAAGGACTGTTTTGTCCTATCCAACGATTTTCAAAATGTCCATTTAGCCATTTTCTTACCAAAACAGTGTTATGAATATAACTTCCTAACTGAAACTTTAAATTAAGGAGATTCTGTAGTGATAAATCATCTAATGTGTTCCAAAACTCGTTCCCAAGAAAATTTAAAAACATATTCGCATTCACATTACCGTCAAAAAAGAAAGGACCAACTATTTTGTCATTTAGTATTCCGCACCAAACGTTAATTTGTTGTTAATACTGTCTCTTTGCATTTATAATGAATTCTGGATTCTCAGCTTACTGGTGACAAGAATTTCGACTTGAAACCATTCTATTTGTGGTAAATGTGGCTTTATCCCCATTTCATTAAAAAAATTAAGACTATTTAGATATTCCCCCTGTAGTCAATGGCAAAGCTCTAATCATCTTTCCTCATCTCCCACATCCAATGCATGCAAAATTTTTTGCCTGAAGTAAGCCTTAATTTTGTTTTTTTTTTCAGGTATCTTCTAAACTTTCTTTCTTAATACTTTCTTAAAATGTCATGTCCATTATGCCTAACTTTAAGCAAGTTTTTTGAAACAACCTGTTTCATTGAAAACTTTATTAATGCGTTATACATTACTTCGACTTACTCATCTATTTGGGTGTCTATTATTGAATTAAATCACAGCTTCTCTTATCATACGCATGTTATTGCCAACAAGACGTACAATTTCAATTTTCTCTCTTACATTTAGGCCTTCCATGACTATTAACACTAGACACTGTAGTAACTTTCCTACACCTTAACTTTCATCCACTTTGAATTGAACTGTTTCAATTTATCTCATAGATAACTTAACTTTTAGAAAAAATTTATGAAAAGTATGTATTGTGCATTTTTAATGTTTACAAAAACGTTATTACTTAAAAAATTTCGATAAAACTTAATACAGGCCCGTTTTGAGGAGTGGTGAATCTAGTGGTGTGCATAGATTCTTTTTAATCACTAAAATGAATTACTAAAATTTTACTCTCAAAAAATGATGTAGTAGGCCTTGGATTTTGTAGGAATCTGGCGCTTTTTGCTCCAAAAATGCAGTTCAAGCTCTACATTTAACAAAAACGGTTAAATCCGCCATTCTATTTGCAGTGAATAAATGTGTTGGTTTCTTAAAAGTAATAAGGTTATAAAATTTGTAATTACATTTTTTTACGGTTGCTCAATTGCATAAAAAATACTGTGTAAATATACCTTGCCCACAAAATTCTCTAGCATATTCCAAATTATTCTGCCTCGGTTGCAAACAGCCACAATGACAATTATTCTCTTGATATGCTAAAAAGGGATTTTGCAGCCTTAGTATACAAATAACTATTAGACAACATTCGTAGGGATCTAGTTTCAGCAACTTTTTGACTCAAAGATGGTGGGACTTTTGCAATTGTGAAACAGTATTTGTCCATATTAATTTATAGATTCTGCAGGCTGTTATTTGACTTGTTCTCATATTATTGTGTAGAGTGAAGCTTCTAAAATTTAAAGCTTTCACTATTACTTTTCCTCTTTCAACATTTACTTATAAAGTTACAATTTAATAACTGATAACTTTTTGGTTATTTTGGGAAGCTTTTACCTGAATAGTGGCATTTTGATCTGCATGCAGAAATAAAGATACTCGGCACTTATGGGGTAATCATTCCATTTATAGATAAAATGTTTTTATTCTATTGTACGTAAACAATTTGTTAACAAAATAATTATTGTTTATTATATAATGTAAGATATTAACAGAAGATATTGTTTTGTTTTATTGTTGTTATCGTTTTGAGATTTATTGTAGTTTTTTATGTTTTAATCAATTTACAATAGAATACTATTAAAAAATTGTTTGTTTTTATTGACTTTAATTTCTGCTAGTTTGGGTTATTTGTATTTAAAGGAATTAATGTTATAAGAAAAATGTTTATTAAAAAACTTTATTATTAAACAAATGTTGATTTATTTTAAAATAGACACCTTTTAACAATTTTACCAGTGTTCTAATAATACATTATAAGATCAGACTTTTTCGATTATAAAACTGAAAAAAATTTCCTACAGGTGAAAACCCATCATTGATAATATTGGTGACGAAAATGTTCCACTGATATCTTATTTGAACAATAAGTGACTTATTCTTAAAAATTACCCTTTCATCATTCCACTTTGTTAGTAAGTAATTTAATAACCAACAAAAAAAATTATATATTTTTTATGATCAGTCATCACTAGATATCAATGATCTGATTTTGACCACAACTAACTTTAAAAAATGTAAATCTTTAAACGTATATAATTTTTTTCAATTTTATTCTCTGATTGACCTATAAATTAAATTTAAAAATTTCAATCATGTCATAAGTCTGAACACAAATTTGCACTCCAAAGCTTTCCTTATTCTTTTATCAAATACAGACAACTCTATGGCATAAGTTTTGTGTACTCAACAAAAAAAGAACTCTTCTTTACAGTATCCCAAACTTTGGAGCAATATACCAGCCAGGTTTTTTCCGTGAGCTGCACATGTGTCAAGGGGTTTTTTGTTGCGCCCAATATAATAGCTCTAAGTCTTTTTATAAGTTCCTCTATGGGTGGATGTCCATTATAAATAACTTCTGCAAAGAAACTTTTAATTATTAAAACGATATTATCACTATTAGATTACAATGAGCAATTATAAAATTAATAATTTTGAAAATAATATTACCTTTGATCAGAAAGTATTGATATAAATGAAAATGATATGGCGTTATAGTCCATTTAACGAGGTCTCGAACATTCAAAGTTTGTAGGATCGTTTGCAATACATTTCCCCTCCTGTACACGTACTACCCCTTATCAAGGAAAAATCATCTCAATTTTTCAGTTCTCGGTCTTGGGCTTGTGAGGGCTTGTCATATCGGTTTTTTTGGGAATAATAAAAAATTTAGTTAATTTACACTAGAATACACGAGACCGACCCCTCGAACAAACAATATTCCCAAAAAATAAAAAAAATACGGACTCGACAAGGTTTTTTAAGGGTTTTCAAGGGCAGGGATCATGATGGTAGTGTTATTTTTCACCCTACCCTCCTGCTAGTAGCCCCAGCGCATAAAAACCACCCCCTCTTCCATGCTATCGGTCCTAGGCATTCATCGGATCGGAGTTTTTATGGGAATATCAGGAAAACTAACCGTTACTAAACCACAGTTGACTTAAGCAACCACCGGTGGTAGACACTACCCTGCTCGCAAAACCGAAATTGCTTCTCATGGGTTTTCGAGGGCGAGAATCACGATGGTTGTATTTCTTTTCACCCTATCCTCAACGTATAAAAACCAACTCCCTCTTCCATGCTGTCGGTTCTAGGCATCCTAGGGTTTGTTCGATCGAGTTTTTAAAGAAAATACCAGCTAAATAACTTACATAAAATGGAATAAGTTACCATTGGCAGCATCAATGCCTGGGAGTTTTTATCGGGTTTGTGGATTGATTTATTGGGAAAAATATTTTTTATTTAAACAATTATTTAAAAATTGGTATGCTCATATGATATTTCTATTAAAAAAATTTACTTAATGATATTTATATTAGGTAATTACAATAGTATACTAATCTACTCTTTGACGCTTACAGCTACATTGCAAATGAATTTCACAATCAACATTAAAAATATCGTCCGTCCCATTATGTTCACCACCATCACAATACACATATGGATTATAGAAAAGGGGGTATTTTATGCGTTGGGGGTAGTTACGGGAGGGTAGGGTGAAAAAAACACCAACAACGTGATTTCGGTGTCGCATAGGGCAGTTTCAACCCCAGGGGTTGTTTAGGTCAACAGTGGTTTAGTAATGGTTAGTTTCCCTGATATTCCCACAAAGGATCAAATAACCCGGGGGTCGGTCCGGGGTATTCTAGTGTAAATTACTTGAATTTATTATTATTTCCCAAAAACAAACTGATCCGGCGAGCCCTTGTAAGCCCAAGACAGCGAACTCGAAAATAAAAATGGTTTTTGCTTGATAGAGGTAGTACGCAAGGGTTTCAGAACTCGAAACCATCACCGTTTTTCTCACCCTTGAAAGCAGAAGGGAGAATACATTGCAAAAAATCCTACAAACTTTTGATGTTTTGGCTTTTCTGGAACCCCGTTAAATGAACTATAACTGTTTATATAATATTTGATAGGATTTCTGTTATCAGATTTTAGTAAAACTAGATTTTTCTTATGTTAATGTTAATAGGAGTTAAAGCCATTACGGGACCAGTAGGCCTTAATGTCAACTCTAACCCATGATTTGACCTATTCGGCCATCATCCAAAGACTTGGATTAACCATAATAATTGATCAATGTGATTACTTTTATCTAAATGATTTGGATAATTTATAGAATAATGTAACTTAAAAAATATATATATTGATACTAAAATTTAACGATTTGCCCTTAAAGTAAAATTGCGTAACAGCTTGCGCAATAATTACCAATTAACTTAAGTGAAATAAATATGGTAGAACTGAAACAGAAAACCTCTTAGAAGTAGATTTCAATATCATGTTTTGTTGACAACAATAAGGTACAGAAGCATTTTTTATTCCCATTTTAAATTACTAACATTAACTCTGCAGAAACTCTACTTAGCACAGCAATATGCTCTCCGGTGGAAACATGTAAATCTCCCATAAGATTCTGTTTTTTTGTCCTTGTGCTAGATATATTTTCAATTTATATTGTTTATTATTTTATAGTATTTGCCACATTTTCATTGAAAAATTATGTATTCCCATGTGTGATTCTTTAAAATGGAGGACAAATTCAAAAAGTACAATTTTAAAATGTCATTTCAATTAGCAGTTATACAAGCTTAAGTTTTGGAAAGAATGAATACGTATTAGCTGATAATATTAATTTGTTTTTCAACATTCGATTAGTAAATGAAGCAATACAAATTGTGCGCAGCATTTTGATAGACAGAATCTCATTTAACAGTCAGTAGGCTGTTAATAGAGACAATCTCAAGACCTGTTAAATCACTAGCAATAAAGTGCAACAACCCCACTGGAGTGTGTCGGAAGAAACCTACCCAGGAGGCATGTGAGTCTGCTAGCTGAACGAGCAGGTAGGTTCAAAAGATGAGTTAAAGTTGGCAGCCAAAGATTGCTTATCCTTAGGTAAAAAGGAATAACTGTGGTCAAGTAGTAGCAAAAAGTAGCTAATATTATTACCACTTAAGCCAGTAGTCCCAAATATGATGGAAAATAATATTTTTTATTTTGAATTTATATTTATCTTTTTTCTTCCTACAGTTATTTTTAATCATTTATAAAACCAAATACTTAATTTAATATGATGAGCTGGTAGACTTGTATATTTCTTTTCTGATAACGTAAAGAACCATATTAAAATATCCTATTAACTTCATATCGGTCTAATAAGTTCCATCCTTGAGAAAGTTAAACATTACATCCACTTTTATTTGTGAGATGATAGTTCGTTGGAAAACATAAACCCATAATAATAAAAAAAAACACATAAAAACGACATATTAAATTGAAAAAAGTTCAAATAAACTGCTGGCCACTCGAACTTACACATAGAGAATTTTAGGCAAAATTTAAAGTTCAATATTTTCAACAGGAATGCAAATTTTTGAACGCGGCTTGCAAATTTTAAGAGCTAGTTTTTTTCGGATTAAGCTGCATGACGTATATTTATCGTAGGACCATAAGTTTATTATTTACGGGGTGATCAATGAAGTCATGCAAAAAATCAAAACTTGAGAATAGATAATTTTAATAAAATAAAGGTTTTGTGACATTTAGAAAAATATAATATTATTGCTGAGAGAGAAACTAAAGAATTTCCATGTAGTGATGGTAGGTAACTTTTTTTTATATAAAGTGATTGTTTAATTATGGTGATCATATGTCGCCCTATATGCAGGATTGCATCTCATTTTTGAGGACTGTCACGCAAAAATAAGTGTTCCTCATTTAATAATTGAAACTATCGAGAAAACACTGTTAACCGCAGAAATGTTGTAGGCTATATTTAATGCGAGGAGTAGTTTAGCAGATTCATGTGATGGGTTTTATAATAATAAATATTTCTTTTATTACTCCTGTTTGATAAATGTAAAGCTATGGGGTAAAACAGAACATTTTCTTTTTAGTCTAGTCTAAAACTCTGAGTTCATACTCATACTCAAAATGTATTCATATACATTTTGTCCTACTTTTGTGAATGCAATGCGTTTTTTAACACTATTTATTTAAAATAAATTCACTCTAGGTACCTCTATTATTATTTGGTATTTTTGTGTTATGATACCACATATATAGTCTACTTATGATTTATTATGAAGTATTTAGAGGGCAAGCGAAATATCTAGGCAAGAATTCTTTACAAATTTTCTTCGTTTTATTTAATATATTGTTGCGTGTTTACAGTCTTCAGTAAACACTTTGTGGATTCAAATAACTTGCAACAAGAATTTTCACTAACCACTATTTTATTAATCACTAAAATTACACTAGTAAATACTTAAAAATCACACAACTAATAATAACTTAATCTAATATAAATTCACTACTTTTAAAACACTATGTACTTTACTTTTCTTCCTAAACTTGTCAACTCTTGTCTAACCTAAAAACTTTCTTTGTATACTTCACTCAACTGAACTGTTCCCCCATCTGCTGGATTCACCTCTTTATATACACCCATAGAAATGTACCAGAACCCTATTCCATAATATTCTGGAATACTACAGAGTTTTCTACTATGTGATAGATGACTGTTCGTCAATTGGCTCATAGATGGCGCCTACTGGCCACGAACAGAATACAGGTTTCCCTTCACTTTGCCCAGGGACTTAATCACATCTTTCCCCGTTAGAGGGCAGCACATAACACTGCCCCCTCCTTAAGCCTAAACGTCTCGGTCAGGCAATTCAGATACCCCAGCATACTTTGCCAACCTGTCCAGGTGCATGATCTTCATCTTGGACTTCTTTCTACCTTGAATCCTATAAACAACGTCGTTGATCCTAGTGATGACAGAATACGGTCCTTCCCAAAGTGAGCGAGGCTTTGAGCATCCTTCTTCACTCCGCTGTGGGTTATACAGCCAAACTGAGTCCCCCACCTTGAATCCCGCCGAACTGGCATTGCGGTCATATCTAGCCTTCATTCGGTCACCACTCCCTGTAGGTGACCTCTTGGCAGTCACATTCGCACAAACCTTGCAACTGCGACACCAAGCCTCTACATCCTGACAGCTATTTATCCAGTAAAATCGTTCCCGTACTCTAGCCAAGGTCTTATTTCTACCAAAGTGCTCTCTGGATATTCCCTCGTGCACTTCCCGAAGTACTTTTGGTACTCGGCACCTGGGTATCAGCAACCGCATGGTAACTTCTTTCCCATCCGGGTTCTCCCATGCTCTCCGTAATAGTCCATCTATAAGGCTAAGGGAATCCCATTGCGCCCATAAAGCCTTCAGTCCAACACTTTTACTGGAAACGTCCTTCCATTCCGGGCGGATTACTTTTTCTTTCGCCTTCAACATTGGTCCAATCTCATCGTCGTTCAGTTGTTCCTCTCTTAGAACTTCCTTGGCTGTCCATCGCTCTGTTCTCTTTCCTGCTTCCTTGGAGCATCTGGTTTGGTCATCAACTGGCTTATCAATTTGTGCATGTCAGCCATCAAAGATTCCATCTTTGATTTTTCTAAATGATCCTCTTCTTCTACCTTCATGGCTCGTACTCTCGGACGTGCAGTCTCTTTGTAAGGGGCTTCAACCTCGAGGGCGTGGATCAAGGCTTCACTACCAGTCTTATCTCAAGATAATCTAAGGACTCACCTGATCTCCTCGTCTCTTATGCCATCAATGAAAGTACCAACTGTTAATTGTTCCTGGAATTCTTTGGGTGCATCTGGGTAAGCCAGGTATATGAGTCGCTCAACAGCTGCTTCAAAATCTTGTAAACTTTCCCCAGCCTTTTGTGTGCTTGATTTGAGCTGAGCCCGGTATACTTGGGCGAGGTGTTGGTCGCCATATCTTAGATCTAGTGCAGCCTCCAAAACTTTAAAATCCCGTTGCTGCGTCACTGGGATAGTCTGGAGCAACTCTGATGCTTGACCTCTTAATGCTAGCACCAATGCCATAGCCTTGCCTTCATTGCTTCAATTGTTTGCGCATGCCGCTGCCTCAAATTGTCTTTTGTAGGTTGACCAAGTAGTTTGACCATCAAAGGAAGGCGGTTGTAATCGAGGACCTGAAGATGATAATACTAACTGGCCTCCTTGCGCTCTTAACTGTCGCTTAAGTTGTTCTGCCTCTCCCTTAACTACCTGAAATTTTCCTTCTATATCGGTAACTTTCCCTTCGACGCCAGTAACTTTTTGTTCAGCGCCAGTAACTTTTTCTTCAACGTTGGTAACTTTTCCCTTAATGTCACTAATTTCTCCTTCGACGTTACCAACTTTTTGTTCAACTTTATCTACTCTTTCCTTGACTTCATTAGTGGCTGACAGGATAGCATCTTGTTGCACCTGTATAATTTTTCTCAATTCTTCCTTTTCTTCTTGTCGTTTTCTTTCTTGCTCTTCCCTTTCTTCTTGACGTCTTCTTTCTTTTTCTCCTTTATGTCTCTCCTGTTCTTCTTTCTCTTCTAGATGTCGTTTTTCTTGTTCTTCTTTTTCTGCCTGACGTTTCCTTTCTTTTTCTTCTTCGCGTCTCTCTTGTTCTTCTTTTTGGTCCAGCATCATTTTTCTAAATTGCTCGAACATGTCTTGCATTTGTTTTTCAGCAGCCATGCTTCTTGTTTCCATTCAAAAACTAACAAACAACACTAACAAGTCTTATTTAAAGTCTATGCCAGGTACAAGTCAAATATTTTCACAAAATTCAGAATAGAATGTTCTATAAATTTTCTCACACTAACACAAATTAGTCTTGTCTAATGTCTATATCACTTTCCAGTTCAACTCACTTCACAATCTCCAGAGGTTTCCAAATAGAACAATACGGAACTTCGTCGAATTCTTGAGAAATTCTGTTGCAATTCCGCTTCTGACACCAACTGTTACGTGTTTACAGTCTTCAGTAAACACTTTGTGGATTCAAATAACTTGCAACAAGAATTTTCACTAACCACTATTTTATTAATCACTAAAATTACACTAGTAAATACTTAAAAATCACACAATTAATAATAACTTAATCTAATATAAATTCACTATTTTTAAAACACTATGTACTTTACTTTTCTTCCTAAACTTGTCAACTCTTGTCTAACCTAAAAACTTTCTCTGTATACTTCACTCAACTGAACTGTTCCCCCATCTGCTGGATTCACCTCTTTATATACACACCCATAGAAATGTACCAGAACCCTATTCCATAATATTCTGGAATCCTACAGAGTTTTCTACTATGTGATAGATGACTGTTCGTCAATTGGCTCATAGATGGCGCCACCCCACCTACTGGCCATGAACAGAATACAGGTTTCCCTTCACTTTGCCCAGGGACTTAATCACATCTTTCCCCATTAGAGGGCAGCACATAACAATATTTATTTGCCAAACCGAAAATTTAATTTAAACTTGCAGTACTAGGTTATACATCTACGAACATGTATAGGCACAGATCCTCAGATAAACAAAGACATTTGCTAATCTGAGCACAGATCATACAAAGTTTGACAGTTGAAACCTACTTAATTTCTCTGATGGTAGGAGCATGCACAGTTACATGCCGCATTCAAGGCAAATTATCCGCTTTAGTGTCGCGATCACTCGAAAAAGCTTCCGAGCTTTTCATGGTACATACGGGCAATTATGATCTCATAACTGCCTAGGTATCTAAAATCGTTTCTTACCTTTATCTGTATAATACTTATTATATGTTAACTTTAGCGTATATCGTAGTTATACCATTTTTTTTAAACTACTCTAACTCTAGTATTATAGATGATTATGTATATTGTATAATATGGTAAAGAGAGAATAAATTACTACTAAATTACTAAAAGTCTAGTCGAAAGTTCATTTTTACATGAAATTTGTATACTGGACATGGGTATATAAACGCCGTTAAACTTTAAACTCACATTCAATTTAGAAGAAAAAAAATTAGAAAGAAACTATTTTGAAATTTTTTTTCTCTGCTTGAGTTGCCTTTGGAATCTGGTCCTTTACTCCCTTATACAAGTTTACTCCTTACGGGTGCTCGTGTGAACTCCCCGAAAAAGAGAAGCCCTGTGTAATCTTACTGCTATTTCATATAATACACTTTCTATTTTGAAAAAAGTTGATACTATGACAGTATATAAATATAAATATACATATATATATATATATATATATGAAGTATTATTGTACTTCCGGGTGCTCTCCCGTGTCGACGGTCAACTCCTCCAGGAGTCACAGTTATCTAAACGACGAACTAAATTCAGTTCGAGCAACGAGGAGCAGCAGTAGGCAGCTTTCAGTGAGAACCTGAAGATGGCAGATGAGATTCTGCGGAAACGTCGTTTAGACGACAACAGTGACTCCTGGAAGAGTTGACCATCGACGCGGGAGAGCACCCGGAAGTACAACAACACTTTTTATATATATATATATATATATATATATATATACATCACACTACCTATTCTGCGTCTGTACATTGCATTTTTACATATCTTTCTGCGACCACCACTTTTCTGCAACCGTATATGGACACAGAAAAGTAATCCCATGTTATTCTCAATCTCTATACTTTTACTGACCTCTATTGATAGTGTTAGTTTCATTAATTTGAATGCCGCAAAATAGAACACTGTAAATTAAATAATTTAAATAATATAACCCATTGAAATTTTCTCTGCCGGTCGCAGAAACATAACTAAAATGTAAAAACTTGTATAAATTTAGTTCATGTATTTGAACGGCAGTTAGCGCTGCCACTATACGTGTATACTTTCTTGCTGTATAGTTTTATTCAATTTGAAGATGTTTCTGCGTCCTACGAGCTGACAACAGTGTATTCCTTTGATACATGCATGCACAAGTAAGTAAATATGTTTCGTTAAATTTATTGAGAAGATATGTGAAAATAAGTGTCTTTTACTTTAGTCATAATATACTTATTATATCTACGAGTGATAAACATTGGATTTTCAATAATAAATATTTTGCAGTTTTTGTCGTAGATTTCTAGTTTTATAAGTGCCATTCATAGAAGTAAAATGTAATCGATCTTACTTACATAATATGTACAAGGAATGATCAGAAAATCTTTTATGTAAAATTTTCATTTCCGTTATTTTCTAACAACATGGCACATGCTAATTGCAAGACAACGTCGAAGCCAAAGTAATTATCATAATTATTTCACAAACTAATAACATAAATGTAGCAGGAAAATTAAAGAAATTTAGAGATTGTTGAAATACCATAGGCATAGAATAAACACTTAAACGTACCATGTTCTAATCTAATAGCTAAAGCTTTAAAATATCAGCTTGCATTCAAATGGTTGGGAGTTCGAATCTCAATTTGCATCAATATTTTTTATACAATTTTAGAAAATAAAATGTGGTAACTTCACACTACTTGTCCACTAACTAAACCGTTGGTTAATTGAAATCCCAAGGCAAATTCTTGAATAAAAAGTAAAATAATTTGAAAATGAGACCGGATATCAATATAGAATTTAAGAGATAATTTATTTCTCAAGGCGTAAAACTTAAGAACCGCATATTTCTCAAAATATTTGACTTTAAATAAAAAATAAATAAAATTAATGTGTTTTGTAGTCTTGAATTGATGCTACATGTTTTTACTTCCATGCCCAGTGGAAGTATAGTAATGTATATGCTTAAAATCTCATGAAATATCGAGATTTTAAATTTGAGAGAAAAAAATGTTCTGTCTGTCGGTCTGTCTGTAATTTTTTTTGCGCACGTTTACTCTGGAACCGTTTATGATATTGACTTGGAATTTGGTACACATATATTATAACGAGATCTGGAACTAGATTATATTTTGATCTAATGAAAGGTTTGGGTGGTAAATGGTTATCCCATTTGTAAGGATAAATAGGCAAAGCAAGCACGTAAGAGTCCATAAAATTGCAATTTAGGGCATGTACGAAAAGTCAAGGCTCAAAATTTTTTTTGGCATCAACCACCCTTCACTATAACCCCCAATACCACCCCCACACTATTATGAAAGGGAGTAAAAACAATTAAAATGTGATTTAGTGTGTATACAAGAATGAAACGTCTCAAAAATTGTTTTTGGCATTAGCCACCCCCTCTACCACCCCCATTGTCACCCCCACCCTATTATTGAAGGGAGTAAAAAATTAAATTAGGATTTAGTACGTGTACGAGAACCAAGGGCCTCTAAAATTTATTTTGGCATTAGCTATCCCCTCTACCACCCCCGTTGCCACCTTCACCCTATTGTTTAAGGGAATAAAAAATTAACTTAGGATTTCTACAACCCACATTCAAAGCAAGAAACCACCAAAGAGAGCAGAATGTGAAACCCTGCTAGAAAAATATCCAGATTTGTTAAATAATAAATCTTGGCTTAAAATTAAGGTATTTATACAAAACTGTTACACAAAGAAGGTTAAATTTAATGCTGATGTTTAAAGCCCGTCAAAGCATATTTACCTGAGTTTTATTTTTGTTTAATTTATAGAACTTAGTTCATTTATGTGCAATATGCAAATAAAGATTCGTTTAATACTTATGTATTGCATTATTTCCCCATAAGCAATTGATATTTGGTATCAAAGTGTTATGAAATGGATTTTTGTAAAATAGTAATTTGTAATGATATAACCGTAAATGTTTTTCCGGTTATATACCGTGTATCGCATTTAAGAGTGTAAAATCCTTATTGTTGTCTTTCTTTCGAATTGAACCAATTTTACTCAAGGATAGAACACATTAGGATCTACTTATGTCTAAAAATACAACATTGGTACCCTACAAATGCATATCCATTATACACATTCCATAAATAGAAAATAATAAAAAAGTCGTATTAGGCGTTTCTTTGATCGGAAAATTTTATTAATGAAAGTTGTTCAGAATTATCCATAAACCGCAAGTACAAAATTTCATCAAAATGAAATAGTATTGAAATATTGTTTTAAAAAATGTCTGTCCCAAAAAAAAATTATTTCGCTGGGGGTTTTAATTTGACAACGCAGGCTGCCTGCGTATAATTTCAAAGACAATTGTGACCGTAGACTTTTCTAAACATATACCATGATTAAGCAATATTTTGGGCATTTTAACCTCTCCACAATAAAATTGTGAGAGGTTACTAAAATTGGTTCAAAAACGAAAATTGAGATAACATCAAATCTTTACGTTTTGAGGTCCTAGGAACCCAAAAAAGTGGTTTTTGTAAAATGTCTGTGTGTGTGTGTATGTGTGTTAGCACGATAGCGCCGAAACTACTGAACGAATTCGAATGAAACTTTGCGTGTGCGTTTCTTTAGTGCCCCAGAAGATCTGAAAAGGTTTTGGTTGAGATCGGATTTGACGCAACAAGTTGTTTATTTTATAATTATTTTCAATTTGCAATGGAACCATTGAAAAGCAATTAAAATTCTGATTTCAGCGATATATCACACTTCCACCCTTTCGATTTGGTTTCCGTGAAAAAAATTAAAAACAAAGCAAATATGGCATAGAACGCATTTCGCATGACATGATCGATGCGCGTAGCCGTTACGTCGTGAAACTCATCACATCACGTGTCAATTCACGTGTGAGGGTTTCTTCACTGCTCTAGAAGTAGAGCGGATTACGTTTAGTGCCGTTTTTAAATATATATACAGACAAATCGAAGAATTAAACTACAAATATTCCTCTAAAATCTAGTAAAATTACTGAAATGCTAATGTTTCATTTAACAAAGACAGCGCGAGCAATCGGATTGCAATGAACAAATTTTGACGATTGTCATTGTCATCGTTTGTCATCAGATAACGTTGGTGTCATGTCATGTTAATAAGATTGCGGCATATTTGTAACTTTTAGTGGATTGTCACAAACTTTAAAGGTAGATGTAACAATATCAATATCATATGCTTTATGTACCTTCGTTGATGAATTTATTATAGATTATCACACTTTACCAATTTTCAGTTTGTTGCTTTACAAATCTGTAGTATTTAGGATAACTAGACTTTCTTAGTCATTCAAGTGATGTTAAAGTTGTTAATATCCTAATAGTATATTATTCAACGAGCGATAATGTAGGTAAATAACTCCCATAGATGATTGTAAATTCATTAAGTTGAGGGTTTTTTAGTGCCCCAGAAGATCTGAAAAGGTTTTGGATGAGATCGGATTACGTTTAGTGCCGTTTTGTCACACAATTTAATGCTCTTTTCGGCTTCAAAGATCCACCGAGTGGGGAGGTTCCAGCCGCTTTCAGTAGCTGCCGATTTTTTAAAATTAAATCATTATTTTTTAATTATAACGAAATTTTGGACTTGCGGTTTTACCTGCTAAGATAAACAGGGATTTTTGGGTATAAATAATTTACTTCTTAAAAAGATAAATAATTTCATCTTTCTTTCGATATTTCCGATCAATGGACTGCACAAGCAATACTTGCTGCTTCTTCGATATCCATAATTTTTGTTAAAAACACTAAATAAGGCTTATACATCAAAACTTGATTTTCAACGAAACATAATATCTTCAATTTAACTATTCATCGAATTGAGTGTACTCTTGTTAAATTCTAGGCTATACTGATTTTATTAAAATGTAAAATTACAGTTTGAGAGATTGTTGTCAATAATTATTCAATGTTAACTCAATATTTATTACTTTTTGTTAATTAGCACGGTGCTGCAAAAAACATTTTACTAACCGCGAACAGAAAGCGATTTTTCAGATCTCGAACCACATCCTCGATCTGAAAAGTAGTGCAGTTTATGGTATATAATATATTATTACATACAATTTAATACCAGTCAGCTGGAAATGCTGTCCAAGAGAAGTGGCAACAATGTCAGGTGCATAAAAGTCTGAATTATGTAAAGATATACATTTACGGACGCAGAAAACATAAAGTTTCGTAAATTATATACTGGCCCTCGAAATAATAGGAAATTGTAAAGACGCAGAAACGTTGCAATCTGTACACGAAAATAAAATCATGATTTTTGAAGAAAGTATATATGTATATTATAATTATTCTCTATAAACATGCGTAGGAAAATAGGTTCTAAATGTAGACTTCAAAATATGTAGATATACTTTAGTGGACGCAGAAACCTTGCAAAATGTAAAGACGCAGAAAAGATAGCGTGATGTATATATATATATATAAATCTAAAAAAAACAACATAATATATATATAAGTACAGAGACGAATATTAGACGACTGTCTAAGTTAAAAACAAAAATTTTTAATTTCCACCAGGGATACAGTCACGGGTTCAAAAAAGACAACTCTTTTTTAAATTCAAGCTTTCGAAACTTTATTGTTTCTTCCTCAGGAATTCTACAAAAATTTGAACTCATTATAATAAAAATTATTTAATACAAGTGAAAGGTACTTACTACATTGAGGTTAAAATTGAAATTGACAAATCATCAAGACAGAACAAACACAACTATTACAAAATAAATCGCACTTATGAACTACATTTATATTGAATTTAAGTTAACAACAAAAATCTTTAATCTAAAATAGTTTCAGCCACCTCGAAAACTGAACAGATAACAGTCAACTACGTTATTTCTTATTACACCGAAAAACATCGGAATGTGAACTTAAGAAACTGTCAAAACAAATCTGAAGCAGAGAGAGAGGGGTCATGTCAACCCCCCTATCTCTCTGCCTCAGGTCCGTTGCCAACAAAACGCCAAACCCAACAGATCAAAAACTATTAATTCTCAAATGTGTTGTACAGGGTGTTATTTCTGTGACTGCCGTTGGCATGAGAATGCAACAAATAAGTGTATAATATACTGAGGCCTTCAATGTCATTTCTGACATTTATAGCTTCAGGTTCATTAAAAATGTGACACATTTCTAGAAAAGTTCTTTTTTGAACGTTCTTTTCAAAATCTAAAATCTTAACCTCATTATAATTGAGGTTATGGTTAAGTGATAGAGCGTGTTTGGTTAACATTGAAGATTGTTTGTTAATCCTCACGTCGTTTCTGTGTGGTGTGATCAAATCTTTAATTTTTCTGCTAGTTTGACCAATATACTTTTTTTCACAATCATTGCAAGAGATGCAATATACCACACTTGAATAGTTCATTAAATCGTCTTTGTCTTTCAGTTTAGCAAAAAAATTGTTAATCTTTACCTTATTTTTGAAAGCAAATTTGATGTTAGTAAAACTTGAAAACAACTTCCTAAATTTAAGAGACACATGCGCTATGTTCAGTATAGAGAAATAAAATGTGTTGTTACGAACCTCCTGGTTTTTACTCACCACGTCAGGGCGTTCATTGACACCATTGTCTCGTGCAACAGTTCTATTGGCTATGAGTTTTTTTACTAACTCTGGTGGATAACCACACTTCATAAATAAATCTGACAAAATTCTTAGGTTGCTTGTTACAACCGAGGTATGTGAGGTGTTAATAACCCTGTTTTTCATTCCCACTAATACATTAATCTTTTGTCGTTCCGAGTGAAATGATTCGTAATGTAAATATCGTCCAAATGAAGCTGGTTTTATGTACCATGACGTTATAACCTTATTGTCTACCCTTCTTGTCAGTTGGGTATCCAAAAAGGGGACTCTGCCATTTTCGTCTTCTTCTTCTGTTGTAAATTTTAATCGTTGGTTATAATTATTGAACACTTCTAGTAGGCGTTCTCTACCATTATTGGGAATGCTAAGGATGATATCATCCACATATTTTTTATAAAGGGTACCTCAAACTCTAGTTGCAACAGACAATCATTAATCAAGTCGTCCATAACGTACTGTGTGAGTATGAGTGCAACAGGACTTCCCATAGGCATACCTAATGTTTGTTTGTAAATGACCTCGTTAAAACCGAACACCATAGTGCCAAATAAAAAGGCAATAAGTTCCAAGAATCTTTTTTTTGAAATATTACAATGTAATTGTATTGTGTCCCAGTGATGCTCAATAGAGCTTTTCGCTTAATCTACTGTGATGTTATTAAACAAAGATTTTACATCAAGACTTAACATTATATAACTGTCTGGCAATTGGAACTCCTGTATGAATGTGCTGAATTGAAGAGTCTTTAATAAAAAAATTATTATCAGTGTTATAAGCAATGGTAAGTATATTGGTACCTAATTGGGCAATCCCCCTATTCGGGCTATTAACCCCAGAAATGATTGGTCTCAGTGATAACGTTGGCTTATGAATTTTATGGCCTCCCAAAAATTCATAAGCCAAAGATTTTGAAAAGAACGTTCAAAAAAGAACTTTTCTAGAAATGTGTCACATTTTTAATGAAGCTGAAGCTATGAATGCCAGAAATGACATTGAAGGCCTCAGTATATTATATACTTATTTGTTGCATTCTCATGCCAATGGCAATCACAGAAATAACACCCTGTCGGCCTGTACAACACATTTGAGAATTAGTAGTTTTTGATCTGTTGGGTTTAGCGTTTTGTTGGCAACGGACCTGAGGCAGAGAGAGAGAGAGGGGAGTTGACATGACCCCTCTCTCTCTGCTTCAGATTTGTTTTGGCAGTTTTTTAAGTTCACATTGTGTTTGTTCTGTCTTGATGATTTTTGTCAATTTCAATTTTAACCTCAATTTAGTAAGTACCTTTCACTTGTATTAAATAATTTTTATTATAATGAGTTAAAATTTTTGTAGAATTCCTGAGGAAGAAACAATAAAGTTTCGAAAGCTTGAATTTAAAAAAGAGTTGTCTTTTTTGAACCCGTGACTGTATCCCGGGTGGAAATTAATTTTTTTATATATATGCCAAATAAAGTCAATTAGAGGAATGATAGATGTTAAAATGCACAAAGGCACGTTTCGTTGTATTCCTCTTGAAACCTAATATTTTTATTAGGATGTGCGCTCTGAATGGTATTTTAATTATCAATTACTAGAGACGCAATAAAGTGCTTATAGCAGATACCGGTGAAGGTACCCATTATTAAAACAGAGGAGTTCCGCAGCATCGGCAATGTCCAGAGTCATCTGCAGACCGGTTTCGAGGTTTTCATCAGTGCAGAGCAGACCCAGACACTGACCATGTTGCGGTCTCCTGATGTTATATACATTGCAAGTAACGCCATATCGGTGACTTACAAATAGTAGAAATAGGTCCCTCCAACGGCAAAACGAAACTGGTCTGCAGATGACTGTGGACATTGCCGATGCTGCGGAACTCCTCTGTTTTAATAATAGCTACCTTCACCAGTATCTGCTTTAAACACTTTACTGTGTTTCTAGTAATTGGTAACTAAAATACTATTCAGAGCGCACATCCCAATAAAAATAATAAGTTTCAAGAGGAATACGACGAAACGTGCCTTTATGCATTTTAACTCTCATTCCTCTAGTTGACTTTATTTGTCACATTTGCCTTAGTCGAAGCTTCTTAAAGTGTTTGTGGCAGATGCCGTTGGAGGGACCTATTTGTACTATTTGTAAGTTGCCAATATGGTGTTACTTGCAATGTATACAGGGTGTCCCGAAAATGGTGGGCAATCTCTCGGATTTGGGTAGAACTAGTGAAAATAAGGTCACAAGTTCGTAGTTAATAAAACAACAAAATTCGGTTTACAGTTGAAATGGAAAAAGAACGGTCATTAAACTTTTTAGATATTACGCTGACACGTAAAGAACATGGGCTAGAACTTGATATTTACAGAAAGCCAACTTTTACTAACACTCTTACACATGCAAATTTTAATCAATCTTGGAAGATAAAAATGTCACCGTTTCATAGCTATGTACACAGACTATTATTTCTAAATTTAAATAGGTCTTAACTTTGAAAAAGAAGTTAGAATTCTTAAAACACTAGCAAAAAACAATGGCTATGATGAGTTACTTATTGACAAATTAATAAAAACTAAACAGAGAAAATTATTACAAAATTTTTTTTATAACGTGTCAAATATAGAAAACAGTATAAATCATGTAAATAAGGTTAGCAACTCAGTATGTAATAGATTAAATAAATTAGGTATTAATACAATATCAACGAATAGAAATAATTTAGGTCGCTTGTTGGTTAATAATAAAGAAAAGAGAAGATATTAAAAAATCGGGGGTATATGAGATAAAGTGTGACGACTGTGATGCCGTATATATAGGTCAGAGTGGCCGTAGCATAGATGTGAGGTTAAGAGAACACAAAAAGTCTATTTTATACAATAAAAAATCAACTGGTTTCGCCAAACATTGCATGGAGCAAAATCACGTTTTTAACGGTAGTAGTGTTAAAATTTTGCATAATGCAAACAAAGGGAAAAATCCTAGACATGCTTGAAATTTTAGAAATTAAGAAGGCCTTAAGAAACCATAAACACGTTACAAATATACAAACAGAATTTATGAACAACCCTGTACTAGACATAGTAATAAAATTAAAATTAAGTTCGTAGTTCCGGCCTGTATTGTTAAATTTAAAGAAATAGCAAATCAAGTTATTATCCCCCTCTAAGTAGGTAGAATGTTTCTAACTGTGAATCACCAGTTTCAGGTCAGTTTTGAAGACTTTTTGATAATGGCCGCAAGGCCGAAACATATGTCAGATAAATCTGAACAAAACTAATGAAACAATAAACCAAGTGCGTATTGTAACTATTCTTTTGAATATTTATAACTATTCTATTGAATATGTTTCATCAAGAACCTACCGCAGATTCAATTCAATTAATTTTAGGTTTATAATTAAAGTTGTTAACAATCGGTAAGTAATATTAATTTATCATTAGGGTTGTTAGCAATAGCTAAATAATGAATCGAATGCAAAACAAAGGACAAGAATCATGTCACGTTTGTAAATTATCAAAATTAAGTTGAAAACTGAGCATTAGCTGCTTATGTCAAATATCATAGAATGTTGAGGAAAAGCCATTGATTATAATTAAACAAGCAGTCTACCAAATTTTGTATGACTGTCCAACAACGTAAAACAGAGTAGGTAGATGTAATTCAAACAGACGAGACGTCCCCGTTCAGTACTCGACGAAAAGTAAACCCTTCAGAATACGAAAAAGTTTATAGGCTAATTAACCCAGTACTGACCGATGGCCTGTACAGTTTGTGTGCGCAAGGTAATTAAGTGGATGGACCGTTATTAAACAACCACAGAAAATCAGATAGTTCGCCGGTGAGAAACCTCACACAATGGTTTAAAATGCAAACATTACTGTGACATTTTACATGTTAAAATTAGACAGACGGAGGTTTCAATAGTACCCAAATGAGAAATAATAGAAGTTAAAGTTTCTTGCCATTGCATAAACACTGAAAATATATAGTTCTTGAATACAAACTTGTTATTTTACAAACGCAAATTTCCCTAGAAAAATATTCAGAAAATGAAATTTTATGAATTAAAATCGTGAATGAAATCATAACTGAATAACTGGTAATATATTAGCATGTTTTCTAGTTAAAAATTAAAGATAATACAAAAAACTAATATTCTTTTAGTACCACAAATGTGTCAATTTAAATCCTTTTTAACCACCCTGTAACCAGAATGCAGATTCAATAATGAGCTGAGAATTAATCAAGTAAAAATATTTATCAATTATGTTGGCGCTGTGCAATTGCGTGTTAAACAGTCAGATAAGTTGGCATAGATGTAGAGTGTATTTTGTGTGGCATTGCTTAGCGAAATGACCACAAAATAATCCAGTGAGTACAGCGAATATTGAAGTTCTGCGACGTCTCAAAATGGTACAAATTCTATCTTCAATGAATAGTGAAATTCAGCGGCGGATTTGTGTAGATTCAATCTTCAACAACTCCAGCAAATAGTTAAATTCAGCGACGGATTTAAGGTGTATTTCAAAAGTAATGTCCAGGAGTCCAGTGAATAGTGAAATTTAGAAATTTAGCGACGCGCTCTGGTGTGGTTCAAAAAATGACCCTTGTACGAACGTCGTGGTTTCTTTTTATATGGTAAATGACGTCACCATCCTACCCGGATTTACGCATTCCCGTGTCTCACGTTTGGGATTGTTTACATTAACAAACATTCCAATGTAGGATACGTCGTAGTTTTGTGTAGCATTTTAAACTGAAAAATTTAATGTTTCTATCTTTTATACTGTTAAGATAGAAAAGGGTAGGTGATTTCAGACTATGGGAAGCAACAGAAATATTTGACGCTTATCGTGTCCATTGTAAACAAATATTATGGCTTGCCTTATTTTAGCTGGATTCTCTCGTAAAAATGTATCATTTCTGTTGTTTTAAAATAATGTAATTTTAAAATATGCATTCTTGGTAACTTTACCTTGTTCAATATTTAATAATAATAATGATGTTTATTTACGGCAGTATACAATACAATAAGATACACAATAAATAACAATGATAGTAAATAAACTGAGGAATATCACTGAAGTGGATATAACCTCCACTTGTGCGTAATTAGGGGACGAAAATAATATGTATGAATATATATAAAGGAAAACATACCTGAACAGTAATTGTACATATTAAACACATTTAAATAAATGAACTATGGAAGCAATATAAGTAAGGTATTTCTGAGCTTAGTTGAATGTTCTTAAATCAGGTGAGTGTCACAATAAGGCGCAGCAAGTTTAGGAAAGTATATTCTGATTTAGATCATGAAAGATGAACCGGGGCATTTGTATCACCCATTGCTTTAATTTTTTTTTAAACAATCTTACAGTAGTT
This sequence comes from Leptura quadrifasciata, assembly GCA_963675555.1. NCBI lineage: Eukaryota > Metazoa > Arthropoda > Insecta > Coleoptera > Cerambycidae > Leptura > Leptura quadrifasciata. Next base: position 57,932,858 of record OY776678.1, on the reverse strand, counting down.
ATGTTTTTAAGTTGCAGTGGAAGAATGTCGTATATCCTTGGACTGAGGTATAGGTAACTTCGTTGCCCTACGGCTTTTTCGCTTCTAGGCATCTGACAACTATTCTGTCTATGTCTCGTTTCATAGTTGTGTGTGATTGTTTGGATATTTTGCTTATTTTTAAACATATTTATTAAAACATTTAAACAAAACAGCTGCCTGATGTCCAAAATGCTCGTTTCTGTGAATAAACCGTCACTGGAGTAACGAAAGGGCTTATCATATATTATTTTAATTATCCATTTTTGTATTACATTGAGGTTTTCTACGTTATTGTCATTTACTCCGCCCCAGCCCAAGATACCATAAGAGAGTTGTGACTAACGCATAGTAAAGTATTTTAAGATGTCCGATATCTAGAATATCTTTAAGATATTTGAACTTTGGAAGCAAACCTCTCAATTTTTTTACTATATTTTTAGTTTGTAGATCCATCTTAGGTGTCTATCGAGTGTAATACCGAGATATTTAATTGATGTAGCTTCCGGTATAATGGTATCTTCATATATATTTAACGGTCCCATATCAGGTAGATTATTTACGTATGAAGTAAAATTAAGGTGAAGATATCCACAAAATTTCATCCACAAATGCTGACGTAGAGGAAATTCTATCCCACCAGTGTAGGGCGTGTAAGACGCAACGACATACGTCCACTATCACATTATGTTACGGCTTTGAAATTTTGCACGTGTATAAGTCTCGTGACAATACACTTTAACATCTTCATATAAGAAAAAAACAAGATGGCGGCTTCAAGATGGCGGCCGACTTTACCGTTTACGATCCGATTCGACTCAAAATAGATATCTGGGACTTTTCGAGATCCCCAATTATGAATTCTTGGTCAAAATACAGAAATTCAAAATGGCGGCGCCAATATGGCGGATGAATTTTGTCATTTATGGTCCAAATCGATCAATATTGATATCTGGGTTTTTCGGGTTCGCCGATTACGAATTTCCAGTAAAAAAAATTTGTTCAGGATGCCGATTTCAAGATGGCGGACGTTTAAGACCCGATTCAACTCAAAATCGATATCTGTGGGTTTTCTAGGTCGCTTATTATGAATTTTCAGTCAAAATAAAAAAATTCAAAATGGCGGCGCCAATATGGCCGACGACTTTTGTCATTTACGTTCAAATAGATCAAAATAGATATCTGGGGATTTTCGGGATCGCGGATTACGAATTTCTAGTAAAAAATTTAGTTCAAGATGGCGGACGACGTTACCGTTTATGATCCGATTCGTCTCAAAATCGATATCTGAGGATTACAGCATATGAAGACTAAAAGTAAAAAATTAAATTATGTAAAAAATATTTAAAAAAAGCTTTTATTTAAACGTTCTAAGAAGTAGAAAATAAACGTTGAAGCAAATCAAATCCATCATTTTGATCCATTATATAATTTGTTTATGATATAAAAGCTCGTCGCGAACAATCTTCTTTACACAGGAAAATCTGGCGACAAGCTTTTATATCATAAAAAAAATTATATAATGTAACAAAATGATGAATTTGATTTACTTCAAAGTTTATTTTCTACTTTTTAGAGCATTTAAATAAAAGCTCTTTTAAAAAAATATTTTTTATATAATTTTTTACCATATTTCGAAGACAGCTTTATTATAAATTCCCAATTTTACCCCTATAAAAGTTTTCCTATAGTATTACATAGTCAATATATACATTAAAAAAATTTCTTCGTGACGAACGAGGCGAACAAAGCGTCTATTACATTGAATTTCAAATTTATTTTACTGTCAAATAAATAAAGATTGTTTCCCAAATTCCCAACTGTATCCCACCAAATTTTTCCTACAGTTTCCTGGGACCCTTATATACATTTGCCATACAAAAACAATCCGTGACAGACGAGCCTTCATACGCGAGTAAATTGTTTATTACATTTCAATTTATTTAATTTCCATGACAAACGAGCCTTCATAGGTGAACAAATTTGTTTATTACATTGAATTTCATATTTATTTCTACTCTCATAAAAATAAAGATTTCTTCCAAATTCCCATTTGTACCCCCACCAAATTTTTTCTACAGTTTCTTAAGACCCTTATATACATTTGCCATACAAAAATAATCCGTGACAAACGAGCCTTCATAGGTGAACAAATCGTTTATTACATTGAATTTCAAATTTATGTTTACAGTTATACAAATAAAGATTTTTTCCAAATTCCCATTTGTACCCCCACCAAATTTTTCGTACAGTTTCTTAAGACCCTTATATATATTTGCCATACAAAATAATCCGTGACAAACGAGCCTTCATAGGTGAATAAATCGTTTATTACATTGAATTTCAAATTTATGTTTACAGTTATACAAATAAAAAATGTTCCCAAATTCCCATTTGTACCCCCACCAAATTTTTTCTACAGTTTCTTAAGACCCTTATGTACATTTGCCATATAAAAATAATCCGTGACAAATGAGCCTTCATAGGTGAACAAATCGTTTATTACATTGAATTTCAAATTTATGTTTACAGTTATACAAATAAAGATTTTTTCCAAATTCCCATTTGTACCCCCACCAAATTTTGTCTACAGTTTCTTAAGACCCCTATGTACATTTGCTATACAAAAATAATCCGTGGCAAACGAGCCTTCATAGGTGAACAAATCGTTTATTACATTGAATTTCAAATTTATGTTTACAGTTATACAAATAAAGATTTTTTCCAAATTCCGATTTGTACCCCTACCAAATTTATCCCGCAGCTCCTTAAGGCCCTTATGTGCATTTTCCATACAAAAATAATCCGTGACAAACGAGCCTTCATAGGTGAACAAATTGTTTATTACATTGAATTTCATATTTATCTCTACTCTCATAAAAATTAAGATTTCTTCCACATTCCCATTTGTACCCCACCAAATTTTCCTACAGTTTCTTAAGACCCTTATGTACATTTGCCATACAAAAATAATCCGTGACAAATGAGCCTTCATTGGTGAACAAATTGTTTAGTACATTGAATTTCATATTTATTTCTACTGTTATAAAAACGAAGATTTTTTTCCAAATTCCCATTTGTACCCCCACCAAATTTTTCCCACAGCTCCTTAAGGCCCTTATGTGCATTCTCCATACAAAAATAATCCGTGACAAATGAGCCTTCATAGGTGAACAAATTATTTATTACATTGAATTTCATATTTATTTCTACTCTCGTAAAAATAAAGATTTCTTCCAAATTCCCATTTGTACCCCCACCAAATTTTTCCTACAGTTTCTTAAGACCCGAATCGTTATTTATATGACAGTAAACATAAATTTGAAATTCAATATAATAAACGATTTGTTCACCTATGAAGGCTCGTTTGTCACGAATTATATTTGTATGGCAAATGTACATAAAAGTCTTTAGAAACTGTGGGAAAAATTTGGTGGGGGTACAAATGGGAATTTGGAAAAAAACTTTATTTGTATTACTGTAAAAATGAATTTGAAATTCAATGTAATAAACGATTTGTTCACCTATGAAGGCTCGGTTGTCACGGATTATTTTTATATGGCAAATGTACATAGGGGTCTTAAGAAACTGTAGGAAAAATTTGGTGGGGGTACAAATGGGAATTTGGAAAAAATCTTCGGTTTTATAACAGTAGAAATAAATATGAAATTCAATGTACTAAACAATTTGTTCACCTATGAAGGCTCGTTTGTCACGGATTATTTTTGCATAGCAAATGTACATAAGGGTCTTAAGAAACTGTAGGAAAAATTTGGTGAGTATACAAATGGGAATCTGGAAGAAATCTTTATTTTTATGAGAGTAGAAATAAATATGAAATTCAATGTAATAAACAATTTGTTCACCAATGAAGGCTCGTTTGTCACGGATTATTTTTGTGTGAAAAATGCACATAAGGGTCTTAAGGAACTGTGGGAAAAATTTGGTGAGGGTACAAATGGGAATTTGGAAAAAAAATTTATTTGTATTACTGTAACAATAAATTTGAAATTCAATGCAATAAACGATATGTTCACCTATGAAGGCTCATTTGCCACTATACATGAGGGTCTTAAGAAACTGTGGGCAAAATTTGTTGGGGTACAACTGGGTATTTGGGAAAATATCTTTATTTATATGACAGTAAAAATGAGTTTGAAATTCAATGTAATAAACAATTTACTCGCGTATGAAGGCTCATCTGTCACGGATTGTTTTTGTATGGCAAATGTATATGAGGGTCCCAGGAAACTGTAGGAAAAATTTGGTGGGATACAGTTGGGAATTTGGGAAACAATCTTTATTTATTTGACAGTAAAATAAATTTGAAATTCAATGTAATAGACGCTTTGTTCGCCTCGTTCGTCGCGAAAAAATGTATATATTGACTATGTAATACTATAGGAAAACTTTTATAGGGGTAAAATTGGGAATTTATAATAAAGCTGTCTTCGAAATATGGTAAAAAATTATATAAAAAATATTTTTTTAAGAGAGCTTTTATTTAAATGCTCTAAAAAGTAGAAAATAAACTTTTAAGTAAATCAAATTCATCATTTTGTTACATTATATAATTTTTTTTATGATATAAAAGCTTGTCGCCAGATTTTCCTGTGTAAAGGAGATTGTTCGCGACAAGCTTTTATATCATAAACAAATTATATAATGGATCAAAATGATGGATTTGATTTGCTTCAACGTTTATTTTCTACTTCTTAGAACGTTTAAATAAAAGCTTTTTTTAAATATTTTTTACATAATTTTATTTTTTACTTTTTAGTCTTTTCATATGTTGTAATCCTCAGATATCGATTTTGAGACGAATCGGATCATAAACGGTAAAGTCGTCCGCCATCTTGAACTAAATTTTTTACTAGAAATTCGTAAACCGCGACCCCGAGAACCCCCAGATATCGATTTTGATCTATTTGAACGTAAATGACGAAAGTCGTCGGCCATATTGGCGCCGCCATTTTGAATTTCTTTATTTTGACCGAAAATTCATAATCCGCGACCTAGAAAACCCCCAGATATCGATTTTGAGTTGAATCGGATCTTAAACGATAAAGTCGCCCGCCATCTTGAAATCGCCATCCTGAACAAATTTTTTTTACTGGAAATTCGTAATCGGCGAACCCGAAAACTCTCATATATCAATATTGATCGATTTGGACCATAAATGACAAAATTCATCCGCCATATTGGCGCCGCCATTTCGAATTTCTTTAATTTGACTGAAAATTCATAATCCGCGACCTAGAAAACCCCCAGATATCGATTTTGAGTTAAATCGGATCTTAAACGGTAAAGTCGTCCGCCATCTTGAAATCGCCATCCTGAACAAATTTTTTTTACTGGAAATTCGTAATTGGCGAACCCGAAAAACCCAGATATCAATATTGATCGATTTGGACCATAAATGACAAAATTCATCCGCCATATTGGCGCCGCCATTTTGAATTTCTGAATTTTGACCAAGAATTCATAATTGGGGATTTCGAAAACACCCAGATATCTATTTTGAGTCGAATCGGATCGTAAACGGTAAAGTCGTCCGCCATCTTGTTTTTTTCTTATATGAAGATGTTAAAGTGTATTGTCACGAGACTTATACACATGTGCAAAATTTCAAAGTCGTAACATAATGTGATAGTGCACGTATGTCGTAGCGTCTTACACGCCCTACACTGGTGGGATAGAATTTCCTCTACGTCAGCATTTGTGGATGAAATTTTGTGGATATCTTCACCTTAATTGAAGTAAATGGTAAGTAATACGTTTTATTGCAATTTAAGGTCAGTGTATTACTCTGGAACCAGCTTTTAATATTCTTAAAGTCGTTTTCAGCTTTGGCTTTAAGCTCTTGCCAAGAATTTGCCTTGTATATAATAGCGTTGTCATCCGCAAAGCTGAGTATGGTTCCCGAGGTTTTTAGGAGTAAAAGGCTATTTATATAGATGGTAAATAGTACCGGACCCATCACCGTTCCCTGAGGGACTCCATACGTGTTTTATCTGTAATTATACAACCGTTTTCTAATTTTATCTTATTTATTGTAGATTTAAGTTTTGTTTTATTGCAAATATCGTTTACAGTTGCCCATAGATTTTTTGATGAATTCTTGTTTTTGTTGATAAGTGTTTTATAATAATTTACCTTAGTATATTTTATTAATGTAGTTAATTTGTTTCTATATAATTTGTATTCTTTTTCAAGCTCTTTGTTATTGGGTTCGCTTAATAATTGTTGATACATTTTGTTTTTTGTGTTTATAGATTTAATCAGACCTAAAGTTATCCATTGCTTTCTTTTTTTATGTTTGTTTTTCATTTTTACCTGATAAGTGTTTTTTTCTATGTATAATGTAAGCTTTTTAATAAATGTTTCTGTAATTAAGTCTATATTATTTTGTTCATACACATCATTCCAGTTGTCTTCTAGTAATTTTTTTTTCAGATATTTATAATTGATACACTTTTTAATATTATTATCATTATTATTTATTTTTAATTTATCCCTACCTTGAATAAAATAATAATTGGAAAATGATCAGTGATACTTTGTATTAGAATTATTGACTTTATATCATTTTCATCTCTGTGCAGCATGCTATTTACAAAAAAATGATCTAGACATGTCTTAAATAAATGAAAAATGGACTGAATTAACTGCACCAATTGCTTGAATTTGGAAAATGAATAAGAAAAAATTAAATTTATAAATGCCCTATATACTGGGTGTAGGACTACTTTCACAGCTCTAGTTTACCTTTACTATATTTACCCACTCTAAACACCTTTACATTATTTACTACAGTTTCCATTATGTAATCTCTCTAATTTTCATAGTACCATCTTCAATTCTCTCCTTACGGTTTGTTTGATTTACCAGACTCAGCAATATTCAACATAATAACATTTGAAGCCCTAATTTGTTTTTCATTCAGCTCCTAGATAAGTTGTTCATTTGACACAATATTATCATAATTTTGATTTAGATTAGAAATTTGACCAGAGGTAAGTTTATCAACTAATATGTCTTTATTTCATCTAACTGGTTCTGAAACTCGTTGATTTCTTTTATCAATAATGGGACTGCCGAAGCCCTTACTCACACTCAAGACAAATAAACAATAGCCGTCTTTTTTTCATCTGTAGACATCTTATTTCAGTTACAGATATATCCCCACATTTTTCAAATAGCTGACTTACACAACTGTCACACTGAAACAGCTAACATTAATCCTCATTATTTTCACATTTCACACAGATCTTCATTCAGAATAGACTTATTATTTTAAGCCCGGTCCTGTTAAATTCAAGGGGAGTAAATATCTTCTATCTAGTGATAACACTTTTTACTTTATACACTTTTTATGTGAATAAGATGTATTCATAAATAACTGTAATATTGGTAATAAATTAATTACACTGATATTATTTAAATAAAAACCAATTGTTTTCAAACTGCAAAATTTTAACTTCCATCTACCATTAAGTAAACTTAAAACTTGTTAGTTTTACCTCTAAAATTTTGACTAATTTCAAAAGTAATAGGAAGCACACTACACTGTGAAGAAAGTTCAATTAATCAACAAAATAACTAAATAAATCCTCATCAGATGTACAATAGCTCACGTAGTGCCCCCTATCTCAAAAAATGGTGTGATAAACTGTTTGAAATATTAAGCACTTTTTCAGTGCTTAGTGCTCGCGAGCACTTTTCGTCAGTGCTCGGCACAGCTATGAATCAATGTATCTTTAACTGGTAATTTAAGTTAATAGCTAACTTAACTCTTCAACAGCAGAAATAAAAAAATTGTCGAAAACATTACGCATAATGTATTTATCTTAATACATTATTGGAAAAAAATCTTGTATCGAAATAGTTAAGGGATCGTAATACTTTTGGTTATATATCAAAACTTCCATTTGCAATGGGAAGCATATACCTACACTAAATTTAGGCCTATTGGGAATTTTTAAGAAAATAATCTTGTCATAACGGGCTAAATTAATATGAAAACATTTAATATTGGAAGAATCTAATATAAAGAGTATTTTTTATTACTATTAAATACTTACTTGAATGTATGTCAATTTCTGGAATTAGGAAGAGATTAATAGGGCTCCCACAATTTTCTTTATTTAAACAATTAATAATTCTACCAGAACCCAGGCCCATATTGGATTTTAGGTGTAACTTTGTTTTATGAAAAAGCATTTTATATGTCTGAAAATAAAAGAATTTAAACTGTTATTCATAATAAAGTAGGTAAGGGTAGAAACAAACTATACATGATTGCACTTATTGAGTGGAGATTCATATCACTACACCTGTCATAGTTCTACTTAGGTAGGTTTATACTTTATTTAAACAATATATGTATTAAAAAAAAAGTTATGGCCTAAAATAAGAAATGTTTCCTTATCGGACCTCTCTCTCTTGGATATGCCCACCTTAAATCAGAAATCAGAGGCATTCATGTACGTGTTGATCTATGATGTACAATGTGTCCCAAGCAGCTAGATAAATTTTGGGATTTCTTGTCTCAAGCTACCACGCACTTTCAATCATTTTGAAATAATTTGCTGCGAAATCTTTTCTAAGATATAATCAGAAACTGTCATGTGCATTCTGAGATATTCAAAAACATTGCAATGTTTTCCAAATATTTGAGTGAAATATTTTCTTACCCATTTCTAAGGCTGTCGAGGTAAATCCTCGAAAATCCAGGATTTCTGAATTTTGTGCTGGGCCAATAGAGATAATTTTACAACTGAAAATTATTTTGCAATAAGTAGGGCTCGAACCCAACTATTTATGATTTTCATCAATATTGACATTGTAAATAAAGTATGATAGTGTCCAAATTGCTTTCTTTTTTATTAACAGGACATACATTGTGCTATTTATTAGCAAGTAAAATTTGCAAAGTCTGGTCATCACAAAGAATTTCGTCGGGCCAGACTAGCCACTACAGAATAGAATTGGTCTCAAATACACAAAGTGTTTACACATGTCAAAAATGATTAAAAAAACAGTTTAAAATAATATACTTAAAAAAATGTTTAAAAAATTCATTTTATTGTAAAAAGCGTGGGGTGCTTTTTATTATATTTTTATAATTCTACTTTTATCAATAGAGGGGCGAGCGTAGGTGCGTCTTTACTATGTACATACTTCGATATGCGATGTAAAGCAACGTTAGGCGTGGTTAGTAGTTGGATTGGTGACCGTTCCAACGAAGACCACGTCCTCGCCTCACCCATCTTCCAGCGGCTTGTATATCAGTGTATGCGCGGAAGCTATACAACCTTAGGCGAGGGTTGTATAGGAGATATACCATCCTTCGGAGGGGATGTAAAGCCGTCGGTCCCTTGTCTATTAAATGTTAGGCAAGTAAAAGATCCCTACTCTTCTTAAGGGAAGAGGTTCGGCAAAATTCCTGGTTGGGGGTAGCTCGTCTACAGGCGTCGGTGTTAGGCCTCAGTAGCGGAAATAGGCCGACGTTAAATAAATGTATAAAAAAAAAAAAAAAAATTTTTATCAATAGCTACCAATAAAATATTTATAACAATTGATATCAAGCGCCCCACGTTTTTTATAATAAAATAAATTTTTTAAACATTATTTTTAACTTTTTAGTTCGGTTTGCTATTAAACTGTGTTTTTTTAGTTTCTTTAAACTATAAATTTTTTTTCATATAAAATAAAATATATATTAATAACAGCGACGCCTCCGGAAAAATGCCGACAATAGATTAGTCATTTCTTAATTTTTATTTTATCCTGATGATCCTGGTGATGACATTAGGACAAAGTTGTCAAATTATTATATTGTCATCGGTCCTTGATAAGTGTGCAAAGTTTCAGTTTAATCTCACGTTTTGAAGTGGGTGAGAATCACGTTCAAAGATTTCGTTACATACATACAAACATACAGTTGAAGTTAATTATAAAGTGTGTAAAAACAGACATATTAGGTCATAAAATAGGTGTACTTATTCACTAAATTACATAGAAGGATAAGACACAAATTGTATAAGACAAAATCATTAGAACAATACAGTCGACAAAATGAAAAAATGAGATACAGGGAGGGAATATTACTGCTGCTTAGTAACTACCCATGGATTTGTATAAATATTAATATTTTCTAGAAAGACCACAAATAAACATACACAGTTTTATTATTCTTTATATGTAATTACAATTAAATTTTAGTCGGATCGCTCATTAAGGATTCATTCATACTATAAAAGGCATTTGTAATAAGTTTTTGTTCTGTTTTTGAAACTGGAGTAATTTCAGAGTTTTACTTGGAGGCAGTGCGTTGTACAGCTGGATGCCACAGTATTCAGTACCATCCCAAATTTTATTGAGGCATAGAAAATTTTGATGAATATTATGATTATTCCTTATATTGTGGGAAATGAATATTTGCCTAAGTTGTTCTTAATGTAAAGGAGACATTGTAAAATGTGAGTACAAGGTAAGGCTATATTATGACTAAACAATATAATGACAGCCCCCTACTAATGGTGGTGCGAAGTTTCACAAAGGGGAATGGCAAAATGCTATAATAACTACCAATTAAACACAAATTTATTCAATGACAGAAAAGGTGACAAACATGAGAAAAAACTAATAAAAATAAACGTTAGTAAAAAAATCGGCAGCTACTGGAAGCGGCTGGGACCTCCCCATCTGGTGGATCTTTGAAACTGCCAGGCAAAAAATTCTTATGCTTCACATTCTTTTTTTTTTACGGAAACCAAATCGAAAGGGTGCAAGTGTGGGTTCAATTGCAAATTATAATTAATTATTAAATAAACTTGTGCCAAAACGGCACTAAACGTAGTCCGATCTCAACTAAAACCTTTTCAGATCTTCTGGAGTACTAAAGAATCCCTCATGCAAAGTTTCATTCAAATCCGTTCAGTAGTTTCGGCGGCATTATCATGCTAAGCCACATACATACACACACACTCACACACACAGACATTTTTTAAAAACCACTTTTTAGGATTCTTGGGACCTCAAAACGTAAAAATCTGATGTTACCTTGATTTTCGATTTTGAATCAATTTCAGTAACCTCTCGCAATTTTATTGTGATGAGGTTAAAATGTAGTAAAAACTAAATGAACAAAATTAATAGGCTACTGTACCGTTCAACAATAACATTTCTTAGAAGATATTACTTGTAATTCTTCTCACACCCTTAGACCATTCAGTGTGCTGCTTATGCTATAATGGACTGCTCTTACATTAACGAAAGCTATTCTTATAATAATAATAATAATAATAATAATAATACTTTATTTAGAGTTCTTAAGAGACAGTGACAGAGTGAAGAACAGTGAATATTTACTCCTGGTACTGCACAGTTAAGAGTGTTAACTAGTTCAGATAGTGATGGAAGTTACAGTGAAATGGAAATAGAAGATAATGGCCAATGGAAAAAAGTGAGACATAAACGGAAATCAAGAGTAAGAAGGTGGAAATTTAAACAAAAAGAATAGACTATAACAAGAAGATATCAATAACATCATATTGGGGTCAAATACCAACACTACAAAAACACAGAGATAAACACACACACAAAAAACATCCAAAACAAAAACATTGCACTGCATACAAATAAAAACTACTCAACAAAGATGAATGAGATAGTACACAAAAAATTTAAACACTTATTTTACATCACCACTGTCAATGACATAACAAGAAAAGACATGTCTGAAATATGGGAAACTGCACAACCGCAATCTGATGAAGTCATTTTACAAACAAAAAAAGGTTTCCTCATAAAAACAAACAAGGAGAAAAAAATAATAACAGAAACATTAAATAAACTTATATCTAACAAAAAAATCAAAAATTACCAAGAAACCTCGGACTCCTACACCCCCAATCATGATAGACCTACAAGATCAAGCTCCTACTCTGTAATTATTGGATTAGTAGAACATGAAATAACAGACTCAGAAATAAGTGAACATATTAAAAGAATGAGTATAAAACACCGCTATTGCAAAAAAATAATTGCAAAAGTTAACAACAAGCTGACACTAATGGTCTGAATTATAACGGATTGCTTAAAATCCAGCGAAACTATTTAATGCGGGTGTATTCTACAAACATAAATACTACCCGACTTTCCCTAGCCTACCACCTGCTCCAATCCCGCAACCATGCTCACGGTGCTTACAGCTCACGCACACAAAAGAACAATGCACAACCCCAATAAGTGTACCAAATGTGATGGACCCCGCCATTATACCAAGTGCAATTCCCCACTGCCGATGAAATGCACAGGCTGCGGATCAGAAGAACATGCTGCATGGTCACTAAAATGTCCAAAAAGACCAACACAACCAATACAGGGCATCCCTAACACGCAGATAAAGCCGCTTAACAAAAAAAGCCAAGAAATCGATAAAAAAATAAAGAACTCAAAAATATATTCACCAATTACGATACATGATATGATTATCAACACATATATATCAAAAATTAACAAAGACAAGAACAGAGATAGAGAAGGACTATTAAAGAAACTAAGGAAGAGATTTGTAACACAATACAACATTGATACAGTGGCCTCATTTTCAGGAAAAAGATTATACATCCTACTATTCGATTTAGATGAACCTGTAACTACCTCACCAACCGAGCCAATACCTGGAATAAATAATATTCAAGCTCACGTCGATGCTTAAGATTCTCTACGCCAATATAAATAGCTATGTACCAAAAAAACATATAATCAACAACATAATAGAAAAAAACAAAATTAATTGCTCATTATTTGTGAAAACCAGAACAAAGGAAAATAGCAGCACGAACTACAAAAATTGGGATGTTCTACAATTCAATGGGAGTATGGTAAATAACAATACACGAGGTGGAAGTCTAGTACAAGTAGACCCGACTCTAAAAATGAAAAAAGAAAATCCTCCGCGAATAAACAACCCTCTTAATGAAGCAACCCACTTTTCAATATCATTCCAAGGCGGTAAATTACACATACTCCTGGTGTACGTTCATCTGACATTTAATATTGAAGAAACAATATTCACCAAAGCAACACTGTACAAATACTATATAATAATAGAGGACTTCAACGTTAACAGAACAAAAAATCATCAACTTCAGACATTCTTAAACAACTCATCATTCAAAAAAGCAGACACACCTCCAACATTTCTTATGATGAATAACCCAGACATAACGCCAGATCTACTACTTTACACAAATAATATTGAAAATAATATAAACAAAATCGAAACCCATCCTGAATAGGTTCTGATCATTTGGCAATAGAGGTAAACATTAAACTTGACAAAATAATAAATGCGGTGCAAGAAGTAGAAAGAATCAAGTTCCACAAATGTGACACTAAAAAAGTTAGTATTGCAATAGAAAAATATATAGAAGAAAGTCAACAACTCCCAGTTGACGAACAGACAATAAATAGCTTTAATGAAAAATTAACTGAAACCATAATATATAACTCTTCTAAAAGAAAGACAAAATTCTACTTGCACGAATTGCCACCATTCATCATCAAACTAATAAGAAATAAAAGAAAAATGTACAGAGACTACTTATCAAATAAAAATGAAGACTACAAAAGACTCCTTAACGCGTACAATAAGAGAATATAAAAAATACAAATGGATAAATGCCTGTAATGAAATAAATCAACAGCAAGGAAAAAACTACTGGCAACAAATCAGAAAACTCTCCAGGTATAAACAGACATCACACATAACTACTCTAGAAGGAAATGGCAAATTCTATAACAATGACCTTGAAAAAGCAGAACTGTTTGCTTATCATTTTGAAAAACATATACTATAAAAAATGACAATCAGTTTGATGAGACAAATTATGAAGATATAAGAAATTGGTCCAACACCTTTTTTCAGAAGAATTTCAAAGACAAAATAAGGCAATAAGTGACAAGACCTACTTTGAGATATTAAATAAAGGAAAAAGCACAGCCCCCGGAAAAGATAACATATCCAGAAGCATCATTCGAAAATTAGGACACAACGTACATCTATATATAATTAGAATATATGAATACTGTCTTAACAACCAGTACTTTCCCACACAATGGAAACAAGGCATTGTTATCACCATCCCTAAATCAAACACCGATCACCATAGAGTGGACAACTATCGCCCTATAGTGTTGTTATCAGTGCTTGCAAAAAATCTAGAACAGATAATTAAAAAAATTGATCTCTGAAGCCATTGGTCACAATATTCCTAACTATCAGTTCGGATTCCGTGAAAAGTGCTCCACCACACATCCACTGACGATACTTACATCAAATATCCAAACATCAAAACTTGAAGGATATCATAGGGCAGCAATCCTTATTGACATTACCAAAGCGTTTGATAGTGTATGGCATGAGGGTTTGTTGTACAAGTTGGCAGTACTGAACTGTCCAAATTAACTTATATTTATTATAAAAAATTATCTAAAGGACCTTACAAATTAAAATAAACACAAGTTACTCAAAATTATTTAAAACAAAACAAGGACTGCCACAAGGCTCCCCACTCTCACAATTGCTATACAACATCTACTGCTATGACATCTACAACTTTGAAAAACACCTACAATACTTTAATCCCAATACATATATTCTACAGTATGCTGATGACACAGCTCTAATTAGTCATGATCGCACCCTGGAAAAGACTGTTGTCCAATTACAAGAATTAATGAACAGAACGATGACCTGGTTCAACAAGTGGAGACTAAAACCCAACCCAACAAAATCTTTCACCATGCAATAAACAACAACTCACCAACGGTTACCATTAACCATCACATTCTCTCTGTTCAGTCAACAGTCAAATACCTGGGCGTAAGTTTAGACAGCAAGTTGAACTTCAACAACCATACCAAATACATAAAGAAAAGATGCATTACCAGAAGCAAACACTTTCGCTGCATGACCTATAACAACGAGGGAATCAGTAAAAAGACAGCAGCTCACATTTATAAATCAATATGTAGCCCAATACTAGAATACGGCTACCCCCTCTTTTTAAATGTCAGAAAAACAGCAATAAAAAATATCAACATTGCGGAAACATCAGCACTGAGAACCGTTACCAAATACCGACACCCAACAAATCCGCTGCACAATCCACCTAACGCTCTTCTATATCAAATAACCAAGACAAAACCAATTCCACAGAGACTATCCAAATTATCCACTAAATTTGCCAGGGCTGACCACAACATGGAAATACTCCGAACTCTCTGCAAAAATATAAATCATCAAACAACCAGCTACAGGAAGTTTCTTCAAAAAACATTGTGGGAACACATCAATGAACTAAGAACCGCATAATAAAGAACCGTCAATCATTATACACATACACTTTTTTCGTTTTTTTTTTTTACATTCTATATCTATTGGCTATTCACATTACACATAATATATAAAACGTAAACAATATTTTATTGTAAAAAGGCTGAAGGACGTCGGTCAATGGCCATTTGGGTTTTTGGCCAATAAGTACTTTCATTATTATTATTATTATTAATACTTTATTTTCATCTGACTTTTACAAGTATTGAATAATGTCGCTATTGTACAAGGGTAGAGTGTTGCAATCAAAGCATTAGCATTTTGATGGTAATATGCAATTATTACACTTAACGCGCTAGGCTTGTAACTTGTAATTCAGCGCTCGGCGGGGCACATAGCCCGGACAGTAGCTGTTGGTTGCAGTCTGGTTACGTTCCTTATAGTAAAATAAGGATTTTATAGAGGAGTTTGCAACTAAAAATATTATGTTTTAATATTCCGCCCTCTAAAAGCACATTTGAACTATGCTAAGCCCAGTCAGGCTATTTATTTTTCGATTGCGACAGACACTGGACCGCTAGATGGCGCCTGCTGACTATTCTACATGTCGCTATTGTAAAAATACCGGGATGTACCAAACAGTCAAAGGATCCTCGTGTCGGTCGTCACATGCCTACCTTGCACTGACGAGAGCCAACAGCTCGAAACTGCAATCTGCAAGTGGTGTGTGACGGCTGGCAAGAGAGCTCCTTTAAGTAGGATCAGTCTTTCGGCTGGTGTTTGTTGCAACCGAAACATTAGCGTTTTGATGGTAATATGCAATTATTACATTTAGCGCGCCAGGCTTGTAACTTGTAATTCAGCGCTCGGCGGGGCACATAGCCCGGAGAGTAGCTGTTGGTTGCAGTCTGGTTACGTTCCTTACAGTAAAATAAGGATTTTATAGAGAAGTTTGCGACTAAAAATATTATGTTTTAAGGGTAGAGAAGGTAGAGAAAACAGACAGAGAAAGAAACTAAATAGAGCAGTTACTTCTTTTCTTTAAAAAAAAAAAAAAAAATACGTTGACATAAATATTACATTATTAAACATGATAAAATTTTAAATATTTAAAAGGTATAATAGATAATTCAATTGTTTATAAAAGAAAAAAAAATTTAAACATACATGCATATAGACTAGATTGAACTAGGTACCTCAGAAATCTTTACATTCCAAGTATTTCTGAACATTGTAGGAACTATAGTTCAACAAAAGTTTGCGAACTTCACTTTTGAGTATTTTATTACTTGAAGTAGTTTTTAGCATAAATGGTAATTTGTTGAAAAGTTTTATTTGCATAACGATAGGACTCTTAGCCACGATTGACAAATTGTGATTTGGGATATCTGAGTTACCTTTTGGCCGTAAACTACAGTTAGATTTTGCATCTCTGATTTTGCCGTAATTACTGAGGTTATGTTTAACATGACACACACAATTTAAAATATACACCGAAATAACAGTTAAAATACCAAGTTCCTTAAAAATATGTCTGCAAGAATGTAGACATGTTTTGAAAGTCATTGTCCCAATAATTCTTTTTTGCATTATTAAGACTTCATGTATACGAGTATTGTTGCCCCAACAGATTATACAATAGTTTAAGCAAGAATGCACATATGCAAAATAATAATTTTTCAAAATATTTAAATTTACATGTTTTCTAAGTTGCCAAATCGCAAAGCAATAAGATGCTAATTTATTGAGAATGTGATCTACCTGATTATTCCATGACAAGATATAGTCAATATATAGGCCTAACAATTTTACTGGTTTATTTTGTTCAATGCTTTTATGATTAATTTTAACTAATAGGCTATGATCGGCATTAAATTTTGTGGAAAATACTATCATGTTTGTTTTTAATGCATTCAGCGCAAGGACAGTTTCATTACAGTAGTTTTATATGTTGTTAACTTGGGATGTGGCTTTGCTACTAAGAGTATTTAAATATTTGTTTTGTAAGGCAAGTGAAGTATCATCAGCAAAAAGTGAAACCAAACCATGGTTATCAAATCTATCCACAATATCGTTCACAAATAGAATAAAAAGAATAGGACCTAGTGTACTGCCTTGAGGAACACCTGTTGTTGTGCAGATTGGTGTAGATGAAAAAATATTATTATTTTGTCTTAAAATCACTGTTTGATATTGATCACTCAAATAGCTAGATATCCAATTTAATGCAGGACCTCGAATGCCATAATTGTAAAGTTTATTTATTACCTTTTATGGTGAATGGTGTCGAATGGTCTGGTGAGATAAAAAATAGGCACATTGTATTATTTTGTGAGTCTAAGTCTTTTAGAATAAAATTATAAAGTGATAAGATAGCATCCTGTATGGCACGTCCCTTTCCAAACACGTATTGAGAAAGAGATAATATATTTTCTTTATATATAGTCATTCAATCTTAAGCTGTAAGCTTTTTCATAAATTTTTGAAAATGCCGATAAAAGAGTTATTCCTCTATAGTTTGATACTAACGATACATTTTCTTTTTTGTGTATAGGAATTACTAGTGCTTGTTTTAATACTGTTGGAAATTTACCCTCTAAAAATGACAAGTTTATTAATTTAGTAAGTGGTTCGGCTATAATACAATCAATGATTTCTAATAGCAAGGAACATCGGATACCATCGAATCCTGCAGTATTCTTAGTTGAAATTGACCTGATAATATTTTTTATTTCTAATGATGTTAATGGGAACAGGAACATTGAGTTCGCAATAAACATATTTTTTGCATTGGTATTTATATTCATATTATCTGTTAATAATTTTATGGAATTGACAAAGTAATCGTTGAATGCCTGGGCCGACTTTTGGTAGCTATCTATTTCATTACCCTTTTCATCAGAAAAAGAATGTGGCAATTTTCTTTTGTTTTTCAGATTTGTGTGATTATTTATTAATTGCCAAGCTGTTTGTGATTTGTTGTTGGATTTATCATATAGTGAATCGTAATATGATTTCTTTGTTCTTTCGATTTGTATTTCATGATTTTTCTTGAGTATTTTATACCTAATTAATACCTCAATATTATTATATATCAGATGTATTGGCAGTATGGCTGCCAATGAGGAGTGTGAAGCTATTTATGCTCCAATAAATAAGTCTTTTAAGTGTTGTAAAACAAAAGTTAGTACTAGTGCAGTGTGTATAAATTGTGGAAGTATTTATCATAGGTCATGTCTCAAAAGAGAATTTCCTAATCTAGTCAGTGAAACCGGAGATACAAGAATTAAATGTTGTAACATAATCTCAAAATTGAAACCAAAATAATAGAGCTGGAAATGAAAAATCTGAAGTTAGAGAATGAAATGCTAAAGAAATTACTCAGTGAAAGTGAAAATAAGTACAAATTATTACTATAAACTAAAGTTTTATTGGAAGAAAACAAGCTATTATTAAACAAAATTAATAAACTATTGCAAGAAGACACAAAACTGCAAAAATATCCAGATAATGATACAAATACCATCATAAAAAACACAAATAAAACATATAATTCTGTAGTTAAACAAGGAACACAAAAAGTTACCAACAATACTGACAATGCTAATGCCAAAGTAAATACAGTGTGCCAATAGAAGCCATTCACCAGATAATTTTAATGATGAAGTAAAAAAAGCACAAATCAGCAAAATGAATGAAATTATAAACCTAGTTAATGGTGAGCCAGAAGAAGTTGAAAGTAGTGATGAGTTTCAAGTAGTTACAAATAACAGAAACAGAAGAAAAGTAAATAATATAAATATCGGCAATGCCACTGGAGCAGTTGAGGATGGAGAAAATTTTACAGGTGTCACGAAAAAAATCTGGCTCTATATAAATAGAGTAAAGAGGCATGTATCTAATGAGCATGATCTAAAATACATAAAGCAAAAATCAATAAGTACGAATAAAGATGAATTTAGTGTTAAAGGGGTACCAACCCAGGAGTTTCAAAATAAAGTATTTATGGTCAGTGCACCGATAGACGCAAAAAAACGAAATTTATAGTCCTAATTTCTGGACTAAAGGAGTAGGCTACCGTAGATTTGATTTTAACAAATACAGATCCCATATGAAAACAAGAAGCGAAGATTTTTTATAAGTGATATGAAAACTGAATGCAACCCTAATACCAGTGCAAAAAAAGTTGCAATTGAACCAACAAAACTCCATTGTGATAGAAAGTATTTGTACTCTACTCCCAAAAAAAATTTAAATCTATTACATCTTAACATTCAATGCATTCGTAATAAAGTATTGGAACTAGAAGTACTCCTCAAAACTAAAAAGCATCAAATCATTTGTTTAAATGAGCACTGGCTCATATCAGATGAAATTACTTCTATAAAAATTGAAGGCTACAAATTTGTATAATTTTTCTGCAGATCTGAAAAAAAACATGGTGGGGTAAGTATACTAGTGACTGAAAATCTAAAATGTTTACCTATGTTTAACCTAGAAGGGTGCACTGTAGAAGTACACTGTGAAATATCAGGAATTAGAATTCAAAATGTCAAATTATTACAGTGTATAGATCTCTCCTGGGTGATTTTAAAATGTTTCTAGATAAAATTACCTTATTACTTGATAAATTAGATATTACCAAAAACATTGTTGTAACAGGAGATTTTAATGTATATTTTAATACTGCAGACCAAAGAGCCTTACAGTTATATAATTTATTTGGATCATTCGGCTTAAAACATACAGTCAAGGTAAATACTAGAAATGATTCGTGTCTCGATAATATTTTCACCAACCTAAATGATTCGTCAATAAATATATCAACAATTAACCCTAATCTCTCAGATCACCTGGGTATTAGCTTTAGGTTTGAACACACAATAAAGAAAACTGCTAGTAGTAAAAGAGTAAACTATAGACCAATCACGAATTATGGTTTAACTCAGTTGTACAACTATATTGAGAATATTTGTTGATTTTTTCTAGATGAACCTAATCTGAATGTCAATACAAAATTTGGAAACTTTATTAACATACTAACAGCTGGCATAGAAAAGTCATTTCCTATTAAATCAAAATCTGTAAATAGTTTTAAAAATAAGGGCCAAGTTAACTGGTTCAATGAGAACCTTGTAACTGATAAGGAATTAAAGGAATATAAAACAAAATATAAAAAGGCATTGTCTGAGAGCAAGCAAAAAGCAAATGATAATTACATAAAAGCTGGTAGTAACAGTCAGTCGGCCACGTGGGACATAATAAAAAGAAATAAACCAGTTTTAAACTTATCTGAAACTGCGAACATTAGTGCGAACAAATTTAATAACTCTTTTGTCAATATTGCAGAAGATATAGTAAACGCATTACTATATTAAGGACTATATTAAAACCAATGCTGCAAACTATGCCACAGGAAATTTCAAATTTAAGGAAGTAACTTTTAACCAAGTAAGATCAATAAGTAATTCAAAAAATAGTAAAAGTAACGATCCATATGACATAACTGTAAGAATTAGCTATCACTGCATAAAAATGTACAATGTCCTCCCTGATTATGTAAAAGACTTAGCTTTCACACAATTTAAGAACAAAGTTAAATTTTACTTAAACAACAAAGCTTTCTATAGTGTTGAGGAGTACCTGCAGAATAATTTTAGCAATTTTGACCTGTCATTTCTATTTTACTATATATGTTGTCTTTTTTATTATATGAAACTAATGTAGCATGTCTGCATACTTTTTTGTGTATTGTGTATTTTTTATTGTATTACTTTCAATATAAATTCATGTTAATTTTATTTTTATATTGTATTTCTTTTGACTTGTGTAAATACCTTTGTATAGTAGCATCAATAAATCATTATTATTATTATTATTATATTTGTAAACACTATGGATGTCTCTGATAAATATGCCTTGGTTTACGGTTTACTACGTCAGGAGTTAGCCAGGGTCTATTTTTTGAACTGTTATTTCGTTGACACTTTTTTATTGGAAATGTTATGTTTATTAAGTCAATTAATGTATTAAAAAACAAACTAAATTTAATGTCTTTAATATCTTAATGAGTGGACATGAACCAAATGTGGCTTATAATATTTTTATAGATAAAATCACAGAGCTTTTAAATTTAATTTTTCATCCAAAAAATGTATCGTTTAAAAACAAAACAAAAATTGGATATTGGAAATAAAAATATCTAGCAAAAGAAAAGAACAAAATGGTGAAATAAGCAAGGAATATTATAGAAATTATGTAAAAATTCTTAAAAAGGTAGTAATAGAAGCAAAATATATCAAATGTGTCATATATTATGTCATCAACTAGTAAAAGCAAGACCCTTTGGACTATAGTAAATAAATAAATATACAGGAAGGACAACAAAAAACGATCAGTCTATTCTAACAAAAATATTAACGCGAAAATAAAGGCTTTAAAGGATTTACTAAAAAATAAAATTAACAATTTTTTATAGATCAATGTCCTCACCTAAATAAAATTACTGATGTGCAGAATGTTCCAAAAACAGAAAAAACCTATTCCTAAAACCCACAAATCAAAATGAGGTGTACGGTCGTGAGCAAAAAAAATAGGACACGTCTTATAACGGTATTTTGCTAAAATCTAGTTGTGTACATGAAGTGTGCAAAAACTAATATGCCTCATACAAGCAATTTAGTTAAATCTGGAGTTATTGCTAAAACAGAAGATGGATGGTCAATGAGATAAATTGCACTGCGTTATAATATTGACAAAAATTCGGTGTGTAACATTTTAAGAAAGTGGAGAATAAACGGTACGATTAGTAGAAATCCTGGATCAGGGCGACGAAGGATATCACTCTACAACAAAATTTGCAATTGGTAAATGCTTTAGTATAAAGTCCATTTTACTCAGTTATTCAGGCTGCTGAAGAAACGAATTTTCCTGGATCGAGTAGTACTGGTCGCCGGCGAGTAAGAGAATTGGAGCTACGCTGTCATGCAGCAGCACAGAAATACTTACTTAAAGCCAAACATAAAGAAGCGCGAGTAGGATTTACGCTTGAATTTTTAGCGCATGATGTAAATTTTTGGAACAATGTAATCTTTAAAGACGAAAAAACTTTCCAGTCAACACACAGCGGTCGTATTCGTGTTTACCGCCCTCCAAATACTCGATTCTATGAGAAATATATATCTAACAATGATAAAAGTGGTAGATTTTCCATCAATATGTGGGCTTGGATATCGGCACGTGGTCCTGGTGTTTGTGGCATATTGAGGAACGATTTAATAGTGAAACGAATATTAGGATTTTAGATAATATTATGCTCCCTTCTGTGACACAATTATTTCCTAATAATGAGTTCATATTTCAACAACACAATTGTTCCGTTCATACTGCTCATACCGTAACTAACTGGTTTCAAGATAACAACATCGATGTTCTTAACTTGCCCAGTCATAGTCCAGAACTTAACCCTGTGGAAGAAGTATCCAAAAACGAAATGTGAGACCGCGGAATGCTGAAGAATCACTGGAAATAGTAAATAATGCATGGGAAAATATTATTACTAATGATTATTGTATAAGGTTATTTAATTCTATGCCAAACAGACTTATAGAAGTTATAAATAGAAATGGTGCAATAACGAAATATTAATAGTTAGTTTCTTGTTAAGTATGATATCCTTTGTCCTTTGATCCAGAATTTCTACTAATCGTACCATTTATTCTCCACTTTCTTAAAATGTTACACCCCAAATTTTTGTTATGTTATAACGCAGTGCAGTTTGTCTCATTAACCATCCATCATTTACATAGCAATAACTACAGCATAAAAATAAATTAAAAGTGATATCTGTTTTATTTCGGCTACTCATTACATATTCAAATAGAGACAGATTTACATTAGAAAAAAAGTTTTTTCTGCTCACGACAGTACAATGTTATTATGGAATTAAAAAAATCTAAATTCAGTCGGAGAGGATAAAATTCCTGTAAAATTATTAAAACACACAGCAAAGGAACTTTCAAAACCGTTGACCGTAATAATAAATTTAATGTTAAGTAAGGGAATATTTCCTGATAGGCTTAAAGTAGCATATGTTAAAACCATCTATAAAAAATGAGAAAAACACCTAATTAGTAGCTATAGACCAATTAATAGCTATGCTATCAAATATTAGTAAGATTTTTGAAAAAATAATTTACAAGAGAATGATAGATTTCCTTGAAAGATTTGAACTGCTGCCAGACGCACACAATGGTTTTAGAAAAGGTAAAACAACAACTAGAGCTGTTTATCCAGCATTATGCAAAGTACTAAAGTCATTAAATAATAATAAAGATATAAAAATACTCTTGTAATGTGTTTAGACTTGTCAAAGGCGTGTGACAGTGTAGATCATGATGATTTAATAAATAAACTACAAAATTATGGATTACGTGGACTATCATTGGCACTAATAAGATCTTATCTGTCTACTGGAAGCAGAGAATAGTAGAGGACAGACTA
Organism: Leptura quadrifasciata; assembly: GCA_963675555.1. Lineage (NCBI taxonomy): Eukaryota > Metazoa > Arthropoda > Insecta > Coleoptera > Cerambycidae > Leptura > Leptura quadrifasciata. Next base: position 57,908,989 of record OY776678.1, on the reverse strand, counting down.
ACAGGTAAAATACTAAAATCAAATGAAAAGCAAGTCATAAGAGGTGTCCCACAATGATCTATACTGGGCCCTTTACTATACATCTTGTACACCAACGAATTATCTACAGCCATAAATCATGACGTCATTCAGTTTGCTGATGATACTTCCGTAATCTTTAGTGAGGAAGGAGAAATCAATCTAGAAACAAATGTCTTCCAAGCTCTAAACATATTGAAAAAATGGTTTACAGAAAATAATCTCTTACTTAATATAGACAAAACGCAAATCAAGTTCTCCAATTTGAATAATAATTTAATCTTAATGAATGGGGTCTCAACACTCTCAACACTAACAACATCAAACAGTGTAAAATTTCTAGGAATAGAGATTGATTCTGGACTAGATTGGAAAGTACAAATTCAAAAACTATCTCTAGATATAGCTCGTCACTGCTATGCACTTAGAATTGTATCAAATTCGTTAGACAAAGTTTCCGCATTAAGTGTATACCATGCATATGTTCACTCTAGATTAAGATATGGCATTATTTTTTGGGCCAATTTTTCAGATGTAAAAAGAAATATTTATATTACAAAAGCGTTGCTTTAGAACTGTATTCGGACTCAGACAAACGGAGAGTTGCAAAATGGTCTTTTAGGAAATTAAATACTAACACTTTATAGCTTATATATATATGTTATATGAAAATATACCCTGTATCTCTGAGACATTGGCCTCACCACTCTCAGCGGTATTATATTACATAGATATCAAATAACGACTCCTCTCAGCATCCGCTCTCCCGAGAATTAGATAAGATTGTATTCTTGCAAAACTGCATAATTGCAGTTCCTTTGTTCCCAAAGGTTATAAATGGGAGTAGTGTACTTTCAGACGGCAGTCTTAAACTCATGTTAGAATAAACAAGTCAAAATTATTATTGTTCTAATTTATAAAGAGTCAACGTTGACTCCATTAATAAATAAATAAAGTTTTTAAAAAGTGATTTCAACAATCGATTATCTAACATTGGCGCAGTCGTACGGATCTGAAAAACACCCTGTAACCCAGAGGTGGTGGATTTCAATCCTTCAATCAGCAAAGAATCTACGAGAAACAAGAAAAATACAATTTCAAGCAGACAAGCAATGTCTCAACAAGCTCACAAGAAGCATCATATACACATCGAGAAATAATTAGCAAGTAAGAAACATTCCTGGCCCCTGAAAGTCGGTGTCTTCGGCACTTGGAACACGTCACCGTGGATAGGAACACCTAGTGATACCCCTGACGGTACATCCCAGTGTAGCAACGCTCACGAAACCGCATTCGACCTTCCATCTGGACCCCAGGCATGAAGATAGTAATGTAAGTAATTTAAGAATCATCTCGATTTATTTTCTATTTCAAACTGCACTAAACATTTATATTTTATCATTCGTACATTGCATTCACATTTGCATTAAACCCACGACAGTTCTGCAATCTAATTTAGTTGAATATATTATCTAAATATCGTATTACTTTAACCGATATTTTATTTTATTTTAACACATAAATATTTTCATTGCAACTTAATATAGGTCAAGTTAACTTCTATATAAAGTTTAGTTCTATATCAAGTTTAATCTTTATCTTGTAACGTTTTCTTATTGGAATTTAATACTACTATACATCAACCTTTATACCATATGACTATAATATCTGAATAAGTGCAAATACCATCGCAAAAATAATTTGTTACATACTTTATACAGAAAAGAATACAATTTCGTTTCCTTTTATTCATTATTATTGCCAGTGGCGTACTCTTGCACCTTTTACAATTAATTTTTATTATTTTTTTGTGTGTACCAAATTAATTTTTGTTTGTTTATCTGAAATTTATATACAAATCTTAATAATACAAAATGGCGAACCAACCAAATACTACAGCAAATAATACCAATAACGCTGATGAAACTCTTACCATAGAACCCTACAGGTTAAATGAGATTTTCTCAATAGTTCCAGAGTTCGACGGGAACCCCATTTTCCTACAAACCTTTATTTCCGCGTGTGTTTACGCATACGGTATGTCCATAGAAGACCAGCGTATTTTACTCACCCTGCATATTAAAAACAAACTTCGCGGAAAAGCTGCCGAATTAATAAATTCGAGGAACCCTGCCACTTGGGCAGAAATTAAAAGCCTACTTGAGGCGCATTTCGGTGATTCACGCGACTTGACAGCCCTTATACAAGACCTACAACGGATTCACCAACTACCTAATGAAACTGCCCTGACATTCGTATCTCGTTTACAAACACATAATGCCAAAATGCACGCTGCTGTGCAAAAACAGACTTTGACGTTGGAAGAAAAGACAGCCCAATCATCCTTAATTGAAACCATGACTCTAACAACACTACTTACCGGACTAGAACCCAAACTTGGACAAATAATCCGTGCCGGAAATCCCAGCGACATGCTAGAAGCAATTAATAGAATCAAACGCGAACTCCAACTGTCCTACTTCGAGTCACAAAAATTCCCAAAACAAACTATCAACAAAAACCCCATCCAGAATCAACAGAGGCGTCCCAACTCCCAACAATTCTGTAATTTTTGCAAACGTAACGGGCACAATTTTAATGAGTGCCGTACAAGACTACAATTCTCACAACAAAATCAGAACTTTAGACAAAACAATTTTGCCAGTCCTCCACAATTTTCTAGACCGAATTTCCAAAATTCTCCCAACCAGCAATATCAAAGAAATTTCACGCCGCAACAAGATTTTCAACAGAATAGGCCTTCTGTAATAAGACCTAATCCGAACTTTCAGAGATCCCCAAATCAACAAAATTCAAATTTCAATCCTAACTTTAACAGACAAAACCCACAGAGAACACATCACGGTAATTTTGACAAATGATTTCGACTCTCAAAATTATGATACTAATTTTTACCATGAAACTGATAATTTCAGTGACCCACAATTCCATAACTTCGGAAACTATCAAACTAATTTTAGCCTTGATAATGTGGCAAACATGCCACAAGTAAATTATGACGATTACCCCCATTTCCCGCAAAATGACGACGATAACATGCCATACCAAAATGAGAATTATACAGCTAATTCTCAGATGTCGCAGGATTATACTGCTACTCCTCAGGATTTTCCATTAGGCCCGGAGTATTCCATGAATACTCCAACCCAAGAAATAAATTTCGAAGTGGACCAAATGTCCAACCAAATCCAAACATTAAACCTGAACGACAATTACAACCCCCTACTGAATTTCTCAGACCAGAACTTCGCTTAAATTGGCCTACACACCCACTATTGACCGTGAATTCTAGTAATCTTTATTTCATAAATGACATTTCGAACAAATTTAAACTCTTAATCGATACTGGCGCAGGTATTTCGATTTTTAAGCATAAGACAGCGGAAAATTTTAAAAATAGATCTCCAGAAAACGCGATTATACAAGGCATAACCGACGAAAAAATTAAAATTAGCGAATCTGTTCTTATACCATTTAACGCACGCGACCCGCACAGAGTCTATATTCACGACTTGGACATAGACTTTGACGGATTATTAGGTGCCGACTTCATGGAACACTACGAATGTAGAATAGATTTCAAAACCAGGCAACTAATTACAAATTTTAAAACATTGCCCATCTTCAAAGTAACTGACGATTCCCCAACACCCGAAATCAACAAAATCCGACAAAATTATAATTCTAGCCAAAATACCATCCAAATTGACGGTCGCACGGAAAAGGTTTACAAACTAAAATGCAATCTTAGAAACACTGACGCTGTACTGTCAGCGCAGGAAAACGAAAAAGTTCGTTTGCCTAATGCTCTTGTTAGGGTAAACGAAAATGGAGAATTTTTGACAACCGTAATTAATGCAAACGCCATTCCGAAAATTATAAATTTTTCTAATCTAAAATTAGAACCATTGCAAAAATTTAAATCGATTTTTAATTTAAATGTTCAAAATTCCGACTCACACATACAGACCGACAGATCATCTGAAATTATTAACCAGTTACGTTTAGATCATCTAAACTACGAGGAAAGTGAACTAATTACACAACTTTGCCTAGACTTTTCTGAAATATTTTACCTGGAAGGAGACAACTTGACTTTCACTAACGAGATTAAACATTCAATCGACACTAATAATTCTAAACCTGTATTTACAAAATCGTATCGCTACCCTCAATGCCATAAACAAGAAGTCAAAACACAAGTTTCTAAAATGCTGGACCAAGGCATAATCAGACCTTCAATTTCTCCCTGGTCATCTCCCGTTTGGGTTGTACCCAAAAAACTCGATGCCTCTGGCAAACAAAAATGGCGAGTCGTAGTAGATTACAGAAAATTAAACGAATTGACTATTGACGATAAATACCCTCTCCCAAATATTTCTGACCTTTTAGACCAACTAGGCAAATGCCAATATTTTACCACACTAGACTTAGCTTCCGGATTCCACCAAATAGAAATTGACGCGAAAGACATTCAAAAGACTGCTTTCACAGTCGAAAACGGTCATTTCGAATTCGTTAGAATGCCATTCGGTTTAAAGAATGCTCCATCAACGTTTCAAAGAGTGATGGATAATATCTTGTTAGGAATCCAGAATGAACGCTGCCTTGTTTACATGGACGACATTATCATTTACTCCCCTACTATTCACGATCATATTTCCCGACTGACAGAAGTATTCAAACGCCTAAGGAAAGCTAACCTCAAAATTCAACCCGACAAGTGCGAGTTTCTACGCAAAGAAGTCGCTTATCTAGGACATCTTATAACAAAAGACGGTGTCAAGCCAAATCCCAGTAAAGTAGAAGCCATTTTAAACTTTCCTCATCCCAAAAATCAAAAGGACATTAAATCTTTCTTAGGTTTAGCGGGCTATTATAGACGCTTTATTCCAAATTTCTCTAAGATTTCAAAGCCCCTGACCAAGCTACTACAAAAAGACACTCCCTTTAACTTTGACAATGATTGTATGAATTCGTTCGACAACTTAGAGCAAACATTGACGACAACTCCGATATTAATATATCCTAATTTTGATGAGCCTTTCATCCTAACTACCGACGCGAGCGCATTCGCCATCGGATCGGTACTCTCTCAGGGAAATATAGGCAAAGATCTACCAATTGCATACGCTTCCCGAACTTTATGCGGTGCGGAAACAAAGTATTCCACCATTGAAAGGGAATTATTGGCCATAGTATGGTCGGTAAAACACTTTAGACCATATTTATTCGGTAGAAAGTTCAAACTAGTCACCGACCACCGACCACTTACCTGGTTATTCTCAATAAAAGACCCAGGAAGTAGACTTGCCCGCTGGCGACTTAAACTGGAGGAATACGAATACGAAATCGTTTACAAGCCCGGAAAAATCAATAAAAATGCCGATGCCCTCTCTAGAATCAAAATAAACCATTTTTCCAAATGTTCTAAATTCCACTCCAAAATCTTAGCCGCGAACGAAGACGCAGACGATGACGGAAATCCAGACAATGACGATGAAATCACAAACGAACAAATAATTCAAGAATTTAATACTTTCTCCCGACTATACAAGACCAAATCTTTAATCGACTACTCTAAAATTCAAACTTCGAATAAACAACTCCTGGACCGAGAAAATAAACACATCATAACTTTCTTTCAACAAAATAACCTAAGAGATTTTCATCACCAAATTATCGACGACATTTTCGAGGAAAACCCTGAATTTTACGACGACAAAATAAATATCCTCTCTAGTAGATCGGTTAGACATAGGAAATACTATATCATTCCTCTACCCTTTGACCCTGAATCTGTAGTAGAACATTTGTTCTTAGCAATATACAAAAATCAAAATGAATTAGATCTTTCTAATACTTATCATGTCGAAAATAACTTAGACCTCCCCATACTCGAAATTCTGTCATTTATCTTCGCAGAAAAGGACCTAAAGCTCATTATCTGTCAAAACCTAGTACAAACACCTGACGAAGACCAAAGACCGATAATTCTTGACCAAAACCATACCGGCAAGAACAACCTACATCGCGGAATAAACGAGACGATGCGTAGGATCAAAAACAAATACAATTGGCAAGGACTAACCAAAGATGTTGAAAATTTCATTAAAAATTGCGAAATTTGTCAACGGACTAAAGTTTGCCGTAAAAATCTTAACAACCCTCTAGTAATCACTGAAACCCCGAGAACACCTTTCGAAAGAATTAACATTGATCTATTCGAATTTCCTACACGAAATTACGCTCTAACTATCCGCGACGAACTTACAAAATTCACACAAGCCTATGCAGTACCGGATAAAAGCGCAAAATCTGTGGTAAACACCCTATTGTTATATTTTCAACATTACGGTACCCCACTAAGGATTCACTGTGATTACGGCGGTGAATTCGACAACAACTTACTAAAAGACCTCTGTACCCTCTACGATATAAAACTGACATATTCTAGCGTAGGACACCCCCAATCTAACGGTTCTATAGAACGCTTTCACGCTACCTTAGCCGAAATGATCCGAATTCACAAAACTGAAAACCCAAATGAACACCCTTTTACCATATTACCATATGCAGTAATATGCTATAACAATTCGGTTAATAAAACGCATGGTTTTACACCATACGAACTGGTTTTTGGACACACAGCTAATAGACCACCAGAGACCCTGTACAACCAAAAAGACCTAATAACTAAATATGTTAGGGACTTAAATAATAGGATATCTCACTATTACCAAATTGCACGCAGTCGGACTGAAGTGCAAAAACAAAAAGCTAAAGTCAGATTCGACAGAAATATCCCAGAAAATCGCCCCACGTATAACGTTGGAGACGAAGTATATGTAAAGGAATCCCAAATCAAAAGTAAGTCACAAAATAAATTCAACGGCCCTTCCGAGATTAAAGAAATTTTCCAAAATTCTGCCACTTTATTAAATCCCGAGACAAATCAAACAAGTAAAGTAAATTTTGATAGAATGAAACCATATACTGAAGATTAAAATTTATTTTCAGGTTTCTACTGCTGTTCGGATCAGCATTTTCTCAATACGAAATAACACCAATAAACAATACTATCGGTGTTTACTATCACAAAGACACGGACATTGTCATCTCACACAAGAAATGGACGTTACTCGTACATAAAAATATATCGACCTTTAAGACAGCTCTTGACAGAAACGACAAAATTTTACAGACAATCCTTACCACCCTTGACCCAGCATACAAAAACATGAACGAATTCGCGAGTGAGGTTAAAACGCATTTAAGCCTCCTAGGACAAATCTCAAAATCCATACAAACTAAATTTGACGAAATACATCTCGACACGAAACGCTACAAACGCGGAATCATAAACGGAATTGGTTCAATATTCAAAGCAATTACCGGAAATTTAGACGCAGAAGACGGTAAATACTACTCTGACTGTATCAATAAATTAAACCAAGACGAACATCAGATAGAAAATTTGATGAAAAATCAAATATCAGTTACAAATTCAGTTATTAAAAATTTTAACACGACAATTCAAAAACTACTAATAGACGAGGAGACATTCAACAAAGACATAAAAGAAATCGAATACGCAATCTTAGACATTACGTATAACGTACGAGCAGTTGAAACAAAATTAAAATTCTTGGAAATTTGTGAACAACTCATGGCGAGCTACCTATTTATAGAGGACAACCTCAACGATATTTTAAATTCGATCACTTTCGCGAGACTCAAAGTAATTCATACGTCTATCATTAATCCCCAGGATTTGGTAAACTCATTGCAGGAAATTTCACAAAACCTACAAAAGGACAATTTGCCACTCCCTATTAAACTTTCAAATATTGCACAGTATTTAGATATTATTGAATTAAAAGCTTTCCAAATGAACTCAGAATTAGTATTTGTATTAGATATACCCCTAGTAAACCCTCAAACGTACTCTGTTTTCCAATTATACCCCATTCCTATCTTAGATAGTAGAACTGGTCTGTATCATATTTTGTCAACTTCTCAAAAATATATCGCGAGAGATGATGATTCTTTGATGTACATACCCGTTGCTGACCTCAGAGAATGCAAGCCACTCCATACCAATACTAAATTATGTCCAAATTTGTTTGCATATCCAATTGACAACAACGCCATATGCGAAGCCCGCCTTTTCAAGGATCTACAAACCCTACCAGAAAACTGTCAAACGTCAACTATCATCGGCCAAGGATACAACATCCAAAAACTAGATGAAAACGTGTGGATGATCATCAATACAGAGCCACTACAAATGAATATCAATTGCCCGAAGGAGACTTCAAAAACCGACACCATCTTCAAAAACTCTATAATTAAATTACAACCAAATTGCTACGCCTTCATAGGCATCACGAAGATCCAAGCTAACACAGACGAAACGACAGACGTGAAGAACGACGCTCACCCCATACAAATCCCTTTCGAGTGTTGCAACCAGGTTCCGGACAAAGTTCGAGTGCCCAATCTGAAACCACTAAAACTAAGTGATCTGAACACCGAAGACCTCGATATCGCCAGACACCAATTAGACCAGTATTCAAAAGACTTAGACGACCTAATCAAGGAACCCTTCATCACGAGACACATTTCTTGGTTTACCTACCTTACCATAGTGCTAATTTTCGGACTCTTATTCTTGTATCTATTCTGTAAGTGTAAAGCAAGAAGACGAAGACTAGCCATCAACGTTTCCACGACTCCTTCATCTCCACCAAGGCCTAGTGAACCCCTCAGGACATTTACTAGCCTATTTCATCAACGAAGACGACCCCCACTAAGAAGAGAGGACGAAGAAGGTGAAGACATCGAACTTAATTAAACCAGACTGTTTGTGCCTTTTACTGACTTTTTGTACCAAAACTCTTCAGTGAATTTTTACTTCATTTCATTGTTTATTTAGTGTATTTTATTATTCCTATTTTTTTGTTAGTTTCAAATGACTAACATTTTAACATGCTTTTCGTAACACAAACAAGCTAATACGCTTGCGTCTTACGCCTAGCATTTTTACATTTTATGCTTTTACATTTTACGCTTTTTGTATTTTTACATTTTATATTTTACATTTTATATTTTTATATTTTTCAATCTTACAATTTTACCATTTTACATTACTTTATATTTTTGAATTCTTGTTAAATCACAAATTTTGTTCAACTTAAAAGTTGCTGTATAAACAACAACTTTTTTTATAAGGGGGAAGTTGTTATATGAAAATATACCCTGTATCTCTGAGACATTGGCCTCACCACTCTCAGCGGTATTATATTACATAGATATCAAATAACGACTCCTCTCAGCATCCGCTCTCCCGAGAATTAGATAAGATTGTATTCTTGCAAAACTGCATAATTGCAGTTCCTTTGTTCCCAAAGGTTATAAATGGGAGTAGTGTACTTTCAGACGGCAGTCTTAAACTCATGTTGGAATAAACAAGTCAAAATTATTATTGTTCTAATTTATAAAGAGTCAACGTTGACTCCATTAATAAATAAATAAAGTTTTTAAAAAGTGATTTCAACAATCGATTATCTAACAGTATATGAAGCACATATGAAGCAATTATGTTTGTGGTTGAAAATTTTACCCCTTTCAAAGATTGCAGTAGAAATCATAATTATAGTACTAGGAACAAAAATTAACTAACATATTACACACCATTTTACACTTATATACAAAAAAATGTCTATCACTCCATTATACAGATATACAGCTGGTTAGAAAATTTCCTAAAGTAACTCTTCAAAATAAATTTAAAATATTTCTGACTGAAAAAGCATACTATTCGATCGCCGAATATTTCAGCGATAATATTGTGATTATATAAACGAAATATGCTATTATTTATTATAATTTTTATATTTATATATTTTTTTATTGTTTAATGTTAGGTGATGTTTTTCTCTTTTATATTGTGTATATTTTAATTATGTCTTCAATTTTTAAGTAACTTTTATTGTATCTTGACATGTTCTACACCCAACACACATGTATTTTTATACGATTTGAACAAATAAAGATTTATCTATCTATCTATATAATATATTATCTATAATAGTTTGAGAGTTATTTTGAATTCGAGTATATTTTTTAATGCACTTTTTTAAACCAAATGTCAATAGTAGATTAGATTATCTTCGCATTTATCACCAAAATTGAAATTAAAATCTCCACATAGAAAAATATTATCTTGAGGTTTAATATCATTTAGCAAATTTTCCATACTTTTTAAAAAACTCTTAATATCAGCTGAGGGGGCCCTACAGAAACATCCTATCAAAATAGTTACATTATTATAATTAATTTCAGACAATGCATATTCAAATTGAGAGTTTTCTTGTTTAGTCTTAGATATTATAATTTTATAGCTGAGATTTTTGTGAGTTAACATCACAACACCACTACCATTTATTTCACTTCTACAAAAGTAGTTGGCCACATTGTATGAATAAACCATTACGTAAAATTTCTTCAATTTTATACCAAGTTTCTGATATACAAACCACTTCAGGAAAGTTTAACGATTGCAGTAATATCTCCAGGTTTTGAATTTTGTTTCTCATACTTCTAATGTTGATATAACATATTTTAAGTTTCTGTTCCTCCTGCCCTTTAATAGGTTCCCTTATAGACATCTCGCTTTTAACTATTGCAGTTTGTTGTGGGCCATGATTATCATTTGCAATATTTAGGTTTTGTCTGTTATAAGAGATAGGAAATCCCAACTATCTCTGTTCAAACAGAAATAGTATTACGTCAAACTTTGGTGTATTTCACATAATAATAAATTAATTTATATTTATTTTCAATGGTATATGGTATATTTTAAAGAAATTAGAATGAGAGTCCATTGTGTGATGTAACGGTCCATTTTGAACACTAGGTAGATGGGTACTTTTGGCAATAAATAAAAGGCCATGCTTAATAAATATGTATATAACAGTTGTTAGTAGATTTCGTTAAGGTTAAAAGAAAGGAAGTGAGTGAGTTTCTGTTGATTCTATTTCTTTTTGGTTCATATTACATTTCAGCTTAAGTTCATAACTTTTGTGTAGTATGTAAGCAAGAGTTTGGACCTAGAAATCGGTAGCGGCAATTAATTTGTGTCCGTACTTAGGATGTAGATAGCTGTGGTTGATATACTGTGTTGCCATCTAGTGTTCAGTATCTACAATATTATAATCGATGAAGGAAATCCTACAGTCATCCCTGTACCTGATTCCACTTTGAATTCTAATAGCTTTACATTGTAATCTAAAAATTCAGTCACATGAGTGACACAGAGCATAATAAACTGTTCTGAGTGTAGGTATAGAGATACAGTCGCCTAATAATGTTAATAGATAAATATTACTGGCCAGTTTGTTTGCAACCAAGTCAGTGTGATAATTCCAACTAAGAGTGGTATCAATGGTTACACCCAGAAATTTAACCTCAGTCTCAGGATTGTCAAATTTTATATTTCTTAAATATACCCTTGTTTGTATTTTGGATAGATTTAAACTAAGCCCATTATAAGAAAGCCATAGGTCAGCTTCCGACTGATGGGCAACAAGACCCACATCAATGACCTCATTAAGCACTTTGCCAGTATTAGACATTATAGGGTCATCTGCAGAAAATATAAAATCAGAGAATGGTACATTACTATATAAGTCATTGGCATATATTAAGAAGAGTAAAGGATCCAACACTGACCCCTGTGGCATGCCTATGTTTAATGTATATATCCATTTCTTTGAATATATCATTGCTACATTTAACTTTTTGAGTTCTCCCTTCTAAATAGGATTTTATCATATTGAGATCAAAATTGCACTCTTTAAGCTTCCTATAATCAGTAGATCATGTTGAACACCAGTCAAAGACTTTGCTTAGGTCACAAATGGTGGTTACCAGGTATTCGCCTTTTTCAAAACATTCAGTGACCTTCTCAGTAAAATCCAATATTGCATCGGTAATACTTTATTTTAAAATATTTGGTAATTCTAGATTTAAGGATTTTATCAAATGTCTGAAAAAATAGGTAATAAAGATATAGGTCTAAAATTTGATATATCATCAGTTTTCCTTTTTTATGAATAGGAAGTACAAGTGCTTTTTTGAGGTTGTTAGGAAATATTCGTGATGGCATGATTTATTAATTTGGTTAGTGAGATGACAATAAGATCTTTAATATACTTTATAAGATCAACATTGAAACCATAAATGACCTTGCTGTCTGTGTTCTTTAAAGAGCATTTTATGTCCCTAACTTCTATGTAAGATACTGTTATAAGAGAGAAAGTAGCATCTGCCATATTAATCAATTCTAAGTAGATATTTGGGTTAGTATTATTTTGGGACAGGTTTTTTATGACACCATGGGGAATGTTTATGAAGCATTCATTAGCAGCAATAAGATCAATTTTAATAATTTTTTTTGTTTTTGTTACATTTCTTTTGTTTACAATTTTCTACATTTCTTTAGATGAATAATCTGTTTAATGTTTTATTGCTCGGTCGTTAGCATGAATTTTAGATTTTTTAAACATTTCTGAACTTGCTACAGCAATTTCTAAGCTCTTGGGAAGGATTAAGTGAACACATTTCATACAACAATTATTTGTTTTATATCATCTGAAAATCAATTATTTTTTTATGCCTGTTATGTTCGTCTTCATGGTTCATTTCAGGTAGTGGGTTATTAATAAGGTATTCACTTTTCACTAGATGGTTATATATGTATATTTAAACAACTATTATATGTACAACAGCTGTCAGCTTACTAGGGAACTACTAAAATATCCCAACAAGAGCACAGCAATGGACTACCGGGCAATGTCCAGAAGGAACCTACGTTTTATAATGGGAATCCAAACTGGACACTGTCCGTTAAGGAAACATCTACATGATATGAGATTAAGCGAAACAGTTCTCTGTAGAGGTTGTGAACAAGAAGATGAGGCGGTTCTGCCATCTCATCAATCAGAGTATCCATTTTGGGAGAATGTTGGGCTACTTCGGCCAATGTAAGGGAAATGCCCCTAGGTGGCATCACAACCTATTTCGCAAGATTAGGTTGGTTGGAGGCCTAGGCGAGGATCTGCCTACTGGGAGGCAGTACAAGGGGCCCAATGGGGCCTAAATGCTGTGGTTCAATAATTTTCATTGACCACCTTCCCAACCAATTCCAGATGTACATGTTTACAGTTCTATAACTTGGATTGTACTGCCGCTTGGTACTGGAGAAACTAGTGGCATGTGACAACACGAAGTGCAGCCACAGGTATATAGGGTTGCGTGCAGCATGACACTAGCAATATAAAAATGAGTAATTGCAGTTACATAACTACATCACAATGCCTACAATTCTTGTTAATTTTTTTGAATTGTCTTATTGGAAAGGACATTATATGTAACTGACAATAGATTTAAGAATGTATAACAAAATCCCAGTTAATCTGGGAGGCAGCATCAAAGAGCTTTAATTTACCCATATCAATAGCTGCATGCAGTAAAAGGTTTGGTAGTATTATTTTTTGGAAGATTGTAACCATGGCAATGTAGAATAAAACTGTTAAGAGAGGAATTTAATGGTATATCCAGAATCCAGGATGGAATCTGAAAAATATACAGGCAACTTGACTTTATAAAATTTGTAATTATTGAATTAACCATGTGACACTCGGGCGAAAGTGATATAACATAATTCTTCGCCTGTTGTTATTGTTCTTTTATAGTTATACAGGTAAAAGATATGAGAATAATAAAACAGTTTAAAATGTTATTTGGATAAAAAAAGGCGCTGAGATTGTGCTTCATTTGTTTCACTTACCACAAACAATAATTAGACTATACATTATATTTACCTGTTGTATAAGTTTAAACCTGGAAGGAGAAAAATCCTCCATCTGGGCTCTATTATGGATTAAGAGTAAATGTGGAAAATGATCTATTAATTCATCTTCTGGATTAGATATGGTAGGTTTTAACATTTCTGCACTATGGATGAACCTACGAGACATATATAAGCCAGGTAATAAGGTGACATTAATTGAACTTCAAATTATCTCACTTTCTCAACATGATAATAATGTAAATATGATGGTTTAATCACAGGACATATGACATGTTTGATGTTTGCGATGTTAGATTAAAAAACATATAGCGACTTTTATCTGACCATATGGAAGATATCCTTAATTAATTGAGCAATCTAGAGCAAAATAGGTTGAGGCATTCAAGGGCTGCAAATATTTATTAGGTATGAGTAGGTTAGGAGGGACTAATAGTAGCTACACATTAATTTATGCACCATCTTGGTCTGCAACCTTAGACCGTTTAATGTGCCCCTTACGCTATAATGGACTGCTCATTCTTATACCTTCCAATGTGCTGAAAATATTATAACATTACACGAAGCACAAGATATTAACTGTTCCTTCTTCTTATGGAAATGCATACCGAGTTGCGCCTAAAATTTGGAGACTATTGTTATCGTTGGTTATCAATAAATTATCGTTTTATTAATAACTTATAATCTTCAACAGTCTTCAATTCAATTATTAATCTTTTTTTTCCCCGACATACATTTAATTCTATAAATAATATCTTTATTTTCATAGGACCTTATCACAGGCATACAAATAGGTATAATAAAAAAACTTAACAAATTATAATACAGAAGAAAATACACCAATATATTGAAAATATCATATGGCGACTTCTAGACTTCATACATGACAGAGCGTAAATTGAGGTTACAATAACATTGATGCCAAGAGCCATAACATTTCATTTCTTTAAAGGACATTTTTAAAACATGTCATTAGGATATTATTAAAATGACTGTCGAAACTCTATCATTCCAATTCTTTTTCATTTTCAATCTATAAATTTGTAAAAAAGTACCGCTGAAGCTGCAGACTATTCAAATTTCATTAAAATGTGGATGTCAAACGTCAGTTGAGGAATATGCTTAAATTCAGCAAAGTGGTTATGACTGACCAAAGTTTATAACATCATCCTATTTCCACATGAACAGAGATAGTTGGGATTTTCTATCTCTTATAACATAAGAATAGTTTTCGCTAATGTAATGCCAGTCCATTAGAGCACAGCGGCACATTGAATAGCCTAAGGGCCGGTTTATGAATACAGGGTTAATACTTAACTAGGGGTCAAGGAGTTAGCCACAAGCCACTAACTCCAGAGGAACAGCTAAGAGGACAGGGCCATCCTCAAGGAAGCTCTTCCCAAGACCGTCCGTGCGCAACCTAAGGTTGCATCCTGCTCGAGCTGACCTTGCGTACGGTTAAACATGGCGGATCTAAACAAGGCAAGTCGATAACTTCCCCCCAAACCTAGGTGTTGCGTAACTCGTGCAAGTGGATGAATGGGGTGAAGGGTGTCATGAATGGAAAACTGGGCAACCTTCCGGAGTACTTTGCCTTATCACGGCAATGCGGGGTTCTACCGTGGTGGACTTCATTCCCTAGCTACTCATGGCAAATATGGGAGTAGACAAAAACAAACCCAACGAGAGGGGTTCCAACATCTGGAGTCTGGGATAAATACTACTCCACAACCATACCCGATCCCAACCGATCAGGAGGTTGGACTGTCAAAGGGACCAACTTCTGACTCGGAAGAAGAAGGTAATTCTGGAGAAGAGGCGTCCAAGGCTTTGGGCAAACTCTCCCTGAAACGTAAGTGGATGAGAGGTGCCAAAAGAAAGCACCGCCAACACTTATTCAAGAGCGGGGTAAAATAGCTATCCGCCTTGAAATCTGTTCTCGAGGGCTGTGAAACCAATCAGCTGCCGGAGAGAGGACAACAGACCTCCTCTGCGTGTGATGAGATAGGGAAACGCCCTCAATCAGATGGCAGCTCACCTCCCCAGCGGTAAAAAAGACTCGGGAAGATGAGACCATTAAACTGTCATAGAAGGCATCAGGGTGGGCATTATCCATCATGAATACCCTGAGACGGCCTTGGACAACACCCTACTAAGTACTCTACAGCGATCGATTTTGAAAGCTGTGGAGCAAATGCCAGAAGGGGGTGAGATTCCAGAACTGCTCACAATGGCCTGGATATCTCCTGATAACCTGCCCAGGCCAGGGGAGCGTCTCATGGTTGGAGGTGACTACAAAGTCCCTTTAGCCCTGGGATGGAGCTCGCCTGAAGCTAGTGTAGGGGAAGGACCCTCCTAGGCCACACATCTGCGTGGCCTACATCCCAGATGATGCCGAAAGTCGGCTGTCATCTGAGACAGTTCCAATCAGACTGTGAAAGATGAACTACGGCCTAAATACCCGGGAGTGGGTAAGGAACCCACAGGTCCTGGGCAGACATGGAGATTCTCTGTAGATGAGATGTCCATGTCTGCGCTGAAGAGGACGGGATATAGACTCTACTTTGGCTTTGGTCAGGGGCAATTCCGACCAGAAGTCAAGGTGGGGAAAACATCCACTCCTCAATCATCGGCAGCGTAAGCACCAGCTGAGGGGAGTGGGCCTAAACCACTACATAGGTCCTTGGCAGAAGATTCACAGAAGAGCAAATTGATATTGTTCTTATTCAACAGCCCTGGACAACTACCTCAGGCCAAGTAACTGGACTAGGCAATACCCCTGGCAAGGTAATATCAATCCGCTCTGGAGAAAGACCTAGAGCTTGTATCCTGGTCAGAAATAATTTTGAGTATTTTATTTCAGATTACTGCACCCAGGATGTTGTGGTCATCCATGCATAAATACCAGTGGAGGGGGGCAGAATGGCCATAATAGTCTGCTCTGCTTACTTCCCAGTAAACACAGGTGCGGATCAACTTCCTTCGACTGCAGTTAGGTCACTAGTCACCTACAGCAAGAGGAACAGCACTCACCTCGTAATTGAATGTGATGCAAACTCCCACCATAAAGCGTGGGGAAGCACAGACATCAACCAAAGAGGTGAGTCACTTTTTGATTATTTTTTAGGCGAGGAACTAATTGTGAATAACATTGGAACCGAACCAACCTTTATTATTAGTAATAGGAAAGAGGTACTAGATCTAACAATCAACTCAACTTTTATGAGCAACAAGATAACTGACTGGCAGGTATCCTCTGAACCCTCGTGTTCATATCACAGGTATATTCTATTTAAACAACAGAGGGGAATCTTGGTGGAACAAAACACTAGACAAAATGAGAAAAGAAGTTCGATGCCTCTTCAATTGGGCTAAAACTTCGGGCAACTGGGACAATATAGATCTGCTTTAACAGACTACAACAAAGAAATTAGCAAAGCAAAAAGGGAATCTTGGAGGAGGTTCTGCGAGAACATCACCGATGCACCTTGCAGTACTAGAATCCACAAGATCATTTCCAGAGAACCGGTATGGAAGTTTGGGATGGTAAAACGAACACAGGGCTCGTTCACCAAATCTGGAAAGGAAACCCTAGAGCTTCTAGCACAGAACCACTTCCCAGGAAGTTCGATTCTGCCAGATAACCAACAGCTGCCACCATCGAGGAGTCAATATAAACTACCCTGTAAAAATGATTGGTTGGTAGCCAACAAGGTTATCACAGCAACAGTGATTGAGTGGGCTATTAAATCTTTCCAACCACTCAAATCGCCTGATGAGGGCGGTATTTTTCCAGCACTGCTACAAAACGTACTGGAGATATTACTACTATTCCTCATCAGACTCTACAGAGCTAGTCTGGTGTGGAATCATATACCATCCAACTGGGCGGCGGTTAAAGTGATATATATATACCAAAAATGGGTTGGATAGAACCAGACCCCAAATCGCTAAGAGCCATTAGCCTGACGTCATTTCTGTTGAAGGGCCTGGAAAAAGTACTGGATGGATATATAAGGGAAAACATCCTGAGCACTCACCCCCTTAACGTTCATCAGTACGCTTATCAGCCGGGCAAATCAATACTTAACACCCTAGTTGGGAAAATCGCTCAATCCCTCCAGGCAAAGGAGATTGCAGTGCTGCGTTTCCCGACATTGAAGGAACATTCAATAATGCACCGCCCGACTCCATATATACAGCGGCAGCTGCCAGGGGAATCGAGCCAACCATAACTGACTGGACTCGAGCTATGCTGGAAAATAGAATCATAACGACAACCTTACAGGGAGAAACGGTCAGCTCTAAGGCCGCAAAAGAGTGCCCACGAGGTGGGGTTCTGTCCCCGCTTTTGTGGTCACTACTTGTGGATGACCTGCTGGCCATTTTATCCCTGTGGGAAGCTGAGATTCAGGCATATGCAGACGACCTAGTCATTATGATTAGAGGAAAATCTGAAGAGGTACCCTCCCATACCCTTCAAGAGGTACCAGATACAGTATACATCTGGTGTGAGAGGGAACAGATGTCTGTCAACCCTAACAAAACTGTAATAGTACCCTTCACCCGGAAAAGGAAGCTGGACAACTTAGAGCCGCCTTCTCTACTACGTGAAATCATTCCATTCTCAGATCAGGTGAAATATTTAGGTATTACCCTAGATAGATCGCTTAATTGGAACTCCCACTCCCAAAGGTAATCCACAAAGCAAGGCTGTCCCTACGGACATGACGTAGAATTTGTAGGACATCCTGGGGCATGGGTCCCCAACAAATATACTGGATATACGTTACAATCATTAGATCAATGATAGCGTATGGTTCCATAGTTTGGTGGTCGAAAGGGCTACAACAGACAGTTAAAATCAAACTCTCTGGCTTACAGAGATGGGCATGTCTAGCAATTACTGGTGCCATAAGCACCACACCGTGCTGCCTTGGAGATTCTCCTAGACTTACCACCTCTCCATATCTATGTGGAGATAGAGACTAGGTGGGCAACATACAGACTCCAAGTCGGCAATCAACATACTGCATGCTAGCATCATGGAATGCAACGGACTGACCGATGACCTGAATAGTCAGAGCATCCTAAGTATGCTTTCAGATGTGATGCCTACCATCAGGACCAACCACGAACTGCCTTTTAACACCCTATTTCCTGAAAGAGATGAGTGGGATCGGAATAAAATCGACCTACAGAAGGCAGACAGTTGTTGGTTTACAGGCGGTTCTAAAACTCCTAAAGGAACAGGGGCTGGTGTGTACAGTCGCAACCCAAAGGTCAGAATAGCTTCGAGCCGGGGTAACACCGCGACAATTTTTCAGACTGAAATATATGCTATTGAACTGTGTGTGAGGAGGCTGGAACTAATGCATCCTACACACAGATCAATAAAGATTTTCTCAGATAGCCAAGCAACTATTAAAGCACTTGGATTCTATCGTTGTAATTCTAAAACAGTGTGGAACTGTCAAAAGGCTCTAATCCAATTGGGTAGGAATAACAAACTAACTCTGGTCTGGATGCCTGGCCACTCTGGGCTGGAGGGCAACGAAATTGCCGATTGCCTAGCCAGAGAGGGCACGGCAAATTTATAGGACCAGAATCAGTTCTTGGCATATTTACAAGTACTGCGAAAACAAACATCCTGGACTGGGCTGAGAGCAAAACTCTCCACCATTGGCAGGAATTACCAGGATTACCTCATTCAAAGGAATTCATTATATATCCTCTGAAATCAAAAGCTAAAAAACTATTGAGTTGAATACGTTACACCTAAGTACTCTAATTGGCCTTTACACTGGTCACTGCAGATTGAATCATCACCTGCACAGACTTGGATTTGTGGAAAACACCAAATGCTGTCTGTGTCTGGAGCACAGCAAGACGAAACGGCATGTTCTGTGCACTTGTCCCGCTGCAGAAAGAACCTGGTTCTCATTATTTGGCAAGGGACAACTTTTGCCTGAGGACCAGGACTGTCTCTCACCCAACAAGGTTATCAACTTTATTAAAAAGCTGAAACTATTGGGTGAAATATAAATTAGGAGTGAGCCACAATAGACCGGATGGTTGTAGTGGAGTGTTTGGCATAGACCCATTCACATTTCAACCTATCCTAACCTAACATGTAACTATAGGATAAATGTCAAATGAAACAATAGGTGACGTGCACGTGATGTCACATTCATACCATGGAGAATAAACAAATACTAACCTTAATATTTTTTGGGCTTGTTTACATGTGAAAAGACTTTCCTAGTGGCTTATATTTGTTTGTACATTCGTTATAACCGTGATATTTTGATAAAATATTAAGGTAAGAGTGTAATAATTATATATTTATTCAAAAATTAAAATATTCTAATAATTGATTGCAGAAACATGGACATGAATAGTTATTTACAGCTTGATAAAATTCATCAAGATTTATTTCAAAAATATCTGTTGCGTACAGATCTATACACACTTCGTTTAGAAGATTGTATTGCAGATATAGAAGACTTTTCCAAAATATTATATCCTGATATATTAATGTGTCTTGTATATTCTAAAAGTGCTTTTACGATGGACAAAATGAAAACATACAAAAGTCTTGAGGCATATAATCAAACAGTATGTTGTGGGGTGAAAAAAAAAATGCGTAAAGTAGTTTGATTCAAACATTTTAGTTTTAGAAAAAGTAAGTATTGTACCCTTAAATCATTTAATGTGCCGCTAAGCGTAAGCGGCATATTGAATAATCTAAGATTGTACCTAACTTTTTATTTATAATGCATTTAACAACTATTCTGTTTATTTAATAAAACATTTTTTTTATAAAATTTTGTTTCATTTAAAACATTTACCTACTCCTATCTTATCATAAGTTAAATGCGAATATGGACAAAACATTACTATTTTAATTAAAATCATATTTTTGTAACTATTGATTAGTTATGTTTTTGGTTGAGTAATTGGTTGAATAAAGCATTCATTATATTTTCTTTCTCAACGGCTCAAAGCCTAGATTCAAATTTTATGGAACCAAAAGTATATAATCGATCAATAAAGCACTTTTTAAATGTATTACTTTTCTAATCAATACAGAGTCAAAGTAACAGGTGAAAGATCGGTTTATTAAAGAAAGATGATATATTAGGAAAGATATTTTTAGAAATTCTATAACAGATGTGTCTCATATTTACGATGATTGAAATCATTGGAACTTCTCATGCTCCTGCTTGTGCTATAATCTGAGGATGGATCATATTCACATTCAGAAATATCATATTATTTATTTAGGAGTGATTTAACATATAAACAGTTAAAAAATTCGTTTATTATCGAAAAATTTTTATTCTTACATCTCGTGCTGCAATGGTACCACAGTTAAAAACAGCACAAAAAGAAGGCATATTAATACTTATTAATTATATTTCATCAATAATATAAACCTTCTTCTAAAAAATAGACGTTATAAATAACTTGAATGTTAATAATAAACCTTAAACACCATTTGTTTACATAAAAATACTATGTCAGCAATAGGTTATTTGACCTCCAGGGTAGACCAGCTGTCAAATTGTGCGCGTCACTTATGGATATCTATTGTTTTGTTTGACAGTTATTCTTTGGTTACAAGTTAACCTTGCATTGATAAACCAGCCCCAGTCTGCAGCACATGAATGATATTCAACTCAATTACGATACATTTGAGCCAATCATTATTTAATCTTTCTAGAATGAAATTACTTAGCAGATATATTAGTGGAAATTTTTATAAATGTATAGTACCGCATGGTGATTTAGCTCCACATAACATTTACAACACTATTAAACGATTTTTTCAAAACGTCAAAACACGCCAATCTTATTTTTTTTTAAATGGCTTAGTTTTTTTTTAGATTTCGTTTTTGAATTGTGACCTCATTATTTTTTTTAATTGCAGCCCCTCTATTTTTAACAAAAATAAATTCCTTCTTGTTTTCCGAGTACAATAGTATCCAACTCTAGGGGTCTCTTGTTTACTGGTTACAAGATACACCAGGGTGTTGTCTGAAAAACATATTTACTACTGAAATTTTATTTTTGATAGGATATGGAATTGAAAGACATTAACATTTAACGAAATTGTTCAAAATATCCTCCACTAACAATCCATTGTATGTATTGAACATTCAGTAAATTTCGGGATATTTTCCATTTCGGTACGAATTCGATACTTGTAATGATTGTAATATTACTGGGGTACGAATGATAGTTTCTCGAACTCCCGTCTCACCACGCCCACATTCTACTATACCATTTACCGAGACAATACCAATGCACTGCGTTGATACACGACAAGGTGATAAAAATAATATATAAAATTACTTTTCCCGAATCTGTATATTGATATAGTTACTTATAATTTCATTAGGGGGCTAAATATAATAATGAAATAATAAAAAATCGAAAATGACCCCATTGTCATTCTACTGTCCATATGGAATTTTAAGTCATACAATTTGCGAGTTTAAAACACATCTTACCTTACAATATTGCTATCGAAAAACCAGTCTTGTACAACCAATAAAACGTGACAGACAGACATTAAAAATGCAGTAAGCTGTAAACTTTGAATTTCTCCACTGTTTTCCAAAGGGATAAATTCACTTACTAAATTTGTTCTCTTATTTTCACTCTGTACTAGATCATCTAATATTGAAACGGACATGAAAGGCTGACAATCTAGCAATATTACCTAAAAGGAAAATTTTTTCAATTGTTTTATAGAAGACAATAAAGACTAAACATTCTCACCCTATTGGAAGTTATAAATAAATCTATTCCCTGTGTTGCATTGGAGTTAATTTCTATATTGTCTGCACTTTCTATTTTAAAAATATCATTTCTAACTGATTCATTCTTAGCATCAACTTTATCAAAGTGCTCGGTAAATATTTTTATGTTTTCCTCTACATTCTGGCTATCTTTCTTAATTGACTTAAAAATAGATTTTTTGATTTCCTCAGTAATTTGGTTATGAGATAAGAGATTGAGAAGAGTTGATTTACCAACTCCATGAGAACCTACAACTCCAACAACCAGAAAGTCATTATTTTCTTGAACATAATCTTGCAAAGTTTCTGTGCAGATAACTCCTTCATCTATTAATTTTATAGATTTTGTCATTTGCTTTAATGTTGGAGCTGTTGCTAAAAAAAAATTACCTCATAAAATTTTACCATATAAAAGTTTCTATAACAGAAATACAGAAGAAAATCAGTGAGTGCTTCGATTACTAACAAAAAGTCTGGCAATAATTTCCATGTTATTGCGAAGAAGTTACCTTCATTTTCTTTCGAAGTAACAATTGTAATATTAGTAATCTCATCTTTTTGGGCACGTTTTGGAGATGCAGCAATATCATCATTGGTCGGTTCCCTAGCCTTTATCAAAATAGTAGGTTGCTTCTTAGGCGGAACATCAGTGGTAGCAGCTCCTTCTTTTGAAGATTCTTTACCAAATTTTGAGAAACTTGAACCTTCAGATTTACTACCAAAAAAACCTCTACCAAATGAAGTTGAGTCCTGTGTAATACCAAAATCAATATAATTACCTTTTATAAAATAATAAGTAGATAATTACCCTAGTGGCATAAATTTTCTTTTTTGGATAAAATTTACTTCGATCATAATCTGACATTCTAATTGTTTCCTTCTATGATATAAAATGCTGCACAAATTGGGGTTAGAGAGCACAAAATCTCGGAAAACACGAAAACAGATACATACAAAGCAACGCGCAAACGCAACTGCAAGCACAGGGTCGTATCGAGATAGAGACCGCTGAGGACAGAGAATGCCCTTGATTGAAGCCGGCCGCCATTATGAGTATGACCTGACAATAGTATCAACTGGGTGATTTAAATCTTCTAAAAATAGTTTGGTGCGAAATGACAGTTTTAATTGAAAAAGTGATATTTTTTACCAACTATTTACAATAATAATTTAAAATTTTTCTTAATGAGGACTTGGTTTTCCGCCATATTTAGTGGGCCCTGTGACGTCACAGTTAGCTTCAATGGGGAATATTCTCTTTTATTTTATCAGAGACAACCTCTCTGATTTTATCCGCCAGAATGCACCAGCTGTACTCGGTTGTTTGTCCGTCAATGTCAATACGAAAAAATATGTTTTTGAATAGACAAAGTTAATTAGGATGTAAAATGAAAACTTGTTGTGTTACTACCGTAATCCTTTTTATCAATTTGGCTCATTTCTACGAATAAGAGATTGGGAAACTCTCGGAAGCCGGGAAATTTATAGATGACCGCAACCATTGGTTGCATTATGCAAGAATAAGCCAATAAGGTCAGAATTGGTTGCGTTCATCACGATGACCGATAGCGCTCACTGATCACATGCTTAAACTAAGCTTCTTGCGCTGTCCTCATTGGCTTCTGCATAATGATACGTGATCGCTCAATTAGCGCTACCGCATGATGAACGCGACCATTTTAAACTCTGTTGAACATAGGTTTTTACCAACTGCTGCACGAAAATACTAGTTCCTTTGTTAACAAAGTGTCCACTCAATTTTCGTTGGTGAATAATAAATTTTAAGAGTCAGTTTAGTATCGGTGAGTTAAGCAAATATTGGTGAATACGGGCATAAGATGTTTTGTTTCGAGAACACAGAGTTAATTTCCGTAAACCTCTATTTTTCGCATCTTTGCTGACATGTTGCTTCCGAACGCAGCAGCCACAGATAATTCAGTGAACTCTTTTATGTTATGAGTCATTCACCGTGATGATTCGATGATTGCACCAAAGAAGATTTACGTTCGTTTATACGTAAATCTTCTTTGATTGCACAGACTTTTATCTGCCATTGATAATGAACAAAATAGACCGCTTTGCCAAGGTTTGTAAAGTAAGATAGGTAGCATGGTAACTTGAACGGAATGGAGGGGTTACGATGAAGGCGGCCATCTTGCGCGTCATCGTGCCTGCTGAAACTTAATTGTACGTATGCATTTTTTGAGACGTTGCGCTTATTTGTTGATTTATTTCGAAATATTTGTTGTTTTTGTGTTTATAATCGTGCAGTTATAGTTATTTAGTGTATAATCTAATTGACAATTACTGTTAAAGAGAAAAGACTCGTATATATAGAGAAGTTTGTAACCTGTGTATTTACAGAAATAATTTTAAGGTAAACAGTTTTTATTATTTTCCGTTCATAATAATAACAAATAACAATGTTACATACAATTATTAGATGACTGGAGGAAAGGTTTGTAGTGTAGCTGTTTGCAAAAACAACTCAAAAAAGGCAAAAGAGAGTGGTGAGATGTTGATGTTTTTTTCCTTCCTTCCTTTTCCTAAAAAATTGCTTAATACAGGAAATAAAATTTATTTTCATATGATACAAAGA
This sequence comes from Leptura quadrifasciata, assembly GCA_963675555.1. Taxonomy (NCBI): domain Eukaryota; kingdom Metazoa; phylum Arthropoda; class Insecta; order Coleoptera; family Cerambycidae; genus Leptura; species Leptura quadrifasciata. The sequence goes on along the minus strand of OY776678.1, from coordinate 57,883,668 downwards.
AATATTAGAAAAAACCAATGAGTGATTTTTTCTTATTAATTGCTGTGTCTAATATGATATGATAAAATTTAATGGCCCTCTTGTTAAATTTTATTAATAAATTATTGTATACACATCTAATTCTAATTAAAAATATGCATTAAATTTTTTTAATACTACATAATTGTAAAGGTTGGCCTGGGGAAAAATTTCTACTCAGTACGTCATAAAATAAGAAACTTTTCTAAGTAACTCTTTTCGTTAGGGCGAAAATTAGTATCATGTATGTTTCTTCATCTTATAACTATATAAAGCAATGAAATTAAGACTGAAGTCTCGGGCAAGAAATTGCACACAAGATTAAAATAACCTACTTCAGTCCCTTGATATAAAATGTACTTCTTTAACTGCATACTAGTTATAAATTTGATATATAGTAATGTCAATTTTAAATTCCAAGGAAAACGTTATCGATGTTAATAATCATTAATCAAAAAAGTCAATTTATTAATTTGTGCTTGTACATTAGAAAACACAAAATACGGAATTCAAATTCATAACTAATTATACTTCTATACTAATGGTTTGATTGGTTTGAATGCCAGAAATTCGAATGAGCAGGCAGAGTGACGCGTTCCCGCATTTTAAGTAGTGATCTCTGATTGGTCGAAAGTTACCATGCTACCTATCTTACTTTACAAACCTTGCCATTTTGCAGCCTTACCCCGCTGACGTGAGAAAGAGCCAGGCCGGCTACAATGCAGGAGTTGCAGGACTAAATTTTGTTGGTAGAGGAGACCGGAAACCAGAGGCAATCTGGTTGGAGGCAAGGTTTGTAAAGTAAGATAGGTAGCATGGTAACTTTTGACCAATCAGAGATCACTATTTAAAATGCGGGAACGCGTCACTCTGCCTGCTCATTCGAATTTCTGGCATTCAAACCATTAGTATAGAAGTATAATTAGTTATGAATTTGAATTCCGTATTTTGTATTTTTTAATGTACAAGCACAAATTAATAAATTGACTTTTTTGATTAATGATTATTAACATCGATAACGTTTTCCTTGAAATTTAAAATTGACATTACTATATATCAAATTTATAACTAATTAATGTATGCAGTTAAAGAAATACATTTTATATCAAGGGACTGAAGTAGGTTATTTTAATCTTGTGTGCAATTTCTTGCCCGAGACTTCAGTCTTAATTTCATTGCTTTATATAGTTATAAGATGAAGAAACATACATGATACTAATTTTCGTCCTAACGAAAAGAGTTACTTAGAAAAGTTTGTTATTTTATGACGTACTGAGTAGAAATTTTTCCCCAGGCCAACCTTTACAATTATGTAGTATTAAAAAATTTTAATGCAAATTTTTTATTAGAATTAGATGTGCATACAATAATTTATTAATAAAATTTAACAAGAGAGCCATTAAATTTTATCATGTCATATTAGACACAGCAATTAATAAGAAAAAATCACTCATTGGTTTTTTCTAATATTTATTTGTATGATATGAAAATAAATTTTATTTCCTGTATTAAGTAATTTTTTTAGGGAAGGAAAAAAAACATCAACATCTCACCACTCTCTTTTGCCTTTTTTGAGTTGTTTTTGCAAACAGCTACACTACAAACCTTTCCTCCAGTCATCTAATAATTGTATGTAACGTTGTTATTTGTTATTATTATGAACAGAAAATAATAAAAACTGTTTACCTTAAAATTATTTCTGTAAATACACAGGTTACAAACTTCTATATACTATGAGTCTTTTCTCTTTAACAGTAATTGTCAATTAGATTATACACTAAATAACTATAATTGCACGATTATAAACACAAAAACAACAAATATTTCGAAATAACTCAACAAATAAGCGCAACGTCTCAAAAAATGCATACGTACAATTAAGTTTCAGCAGGCACGATGACGCGCAAGATGGCCGCCTTCATCGTAACCCCTCCATTCCGTTCAAGTTACCATGCTACTTATCTTACTTTACAAACCTTGGGTTGGAGGTGTGTTCCACAGATCAAATAGTTATATACTCTGTGGTTATATACTGATCTGTGTTCGGTGATTGGTAGCATTGTGTTTGTGCTTTGACATTGACAGTATTGACACTAGTGGTGTTTATTTTCTTTTCGATAAAGCGTGCTTGATGTCTAAATATATTAGTAGATATTTAAATTAGATTTTATTTAGAATAGAAAAATGCCTTCAAATAAGCGGATAGCTGTTTGGATGTCAGAAAAAAAGTTACAGAAAATAAATTGGCAAGAATTCGAAACTGTTTGCGCCAATCATGGCTTTGAACCGTTTAAAGTGCGTAAATATAGTGTTTATTATTCATATATATTTCTTTAATTATGATTTTATTTCTTTCAGTTGAACTTAAATAGAAGTTTGGAGTCTCAGGAGCCTTTTTGTGTGTTGCTTCACAAACTGACGGACATTATTGCTTCTGCAAACCAAGGTGACATAAGGGTAACTATGTTTTTTTATTCTATCTACATTTATGAGATGTGCAAGACGTCTCTAATATGTTAAAATAATCAAAGGTGGTATATCAGTTATTTATATCTAATGTTTGTGTAAAATGAATCATATAGAGGGCATATATGATATATTTTTTGAGATTGAGAGAAGCTGTCATTGCAAAGAGAAAATGTTTCTGTTAGTATCAACACACTTATAGTAGTGGTGGATGGATCGTATTCATATGAATCATATAGTATTACAATTCTAATTGATGACTTGTACAGTACGAATCTTTGTAATCAATACGGTTTTGTATTCATATCAGTAGTGGCATATGTAGACATTGACTGAACAGGAACTGTTGATTCCGATTTCGTACTGGTATAATTTGTACAATGGTAATGGTGATGAGGTAGATAGTAGTATTCGTATTTCCTATTTCGTATTTGATTGCATTAAGTTGATTAAGTTATCCCTTTGGAGTGTTAAATAAATATCACCTTTATAATAATACCAGATACTTAATCTAATTAGAATAGTAAATAGTAAATTTATTCAGCGTCCTTTTACAGTTTTATCATAACATAACAGTATATAAAACGAAAAAACTACAGAAAGTTTGTAACAAACATTATAAAAAAAATGTACATAAAAAGTTCAGTAACAATGTTCTTATTGGCTGAATTGAATGCTACGGGATACTAGTATGATACTCTTAAACGTTTACTTCTATTCCTTGCGCATCTAGCATCATGGGATATGTTTAATATGAAATACGAATCATTTTGTGTATGGAGTCAGTACACCACACAGGTAATGATGACCCCCTTTATTCCGGAAGGCTCTAGAAGAGCCTAGTGTGGGAGGGGGTTACACATTTAGAGACAAGGGACACACACCCAATATCCGTGTATAGTGGAAAAATCTCTCTCAGTATTTTCCACTGCCATGACCGGAGATCGAACCCGAAACTTTTGGGTGAGAGGCAAGTGCGCCCACCTCTCGACCATCAGTCAGTACGATATGAATCTTTGAAAAGAAGTGGGTAACATACCACGTGTAACAGGATCATGGTACACCCCACTTTTCCTTTTTAGTTTTAAAGATAAACGATCAAAATTTGGAACAACCTGTATACTTATACTTTTTTGACATATAAATGATTTTCCTGTCGCTTCCGGTTTCACCGAAAGTGACTAATTGTTGATTTTCAAATGGAACATATATTATTGCCTTTTGAATTCTGCATAATTTTCTGAATGCAATGATACCACATAAGTGACATTTCAAACGTGAATTTTTAGTTTTCCATTTAAGTGTGCCAGGACTGTTCCAATTGATCCATGTAATGCTAGAAAAATCGAAACTTTGTCGAAAATACTAAATTATGCGATTTATAAGCAAGTAAAGTTCATCAAAATGATTTTTGGAACAAAACGCAACTTTTTGAAATGGAACCATATTGGTACCATGGTACCATTTATTAGTACTATTATTAAGGAATTTATGCATATGTCTTATTAAAATATGTGATAAATACAATCAAAATTGCAGCTATAAAAAATACAATTTATTTACCGTACATAAAGGCTGCTTTGGAATACAAAAAGAACACAAAATACTACAACAGTTATTCAAAATGCTATCCATTAACGTCAATGCACTTCTGAACTTGCTTAGCTGTATTTCGAGGAACATTTGCCAATTAATTGCCAATGTCCTCAATCTCATTCTGCCGGAATCCCAAGTATCTGGCACCATCCAAGGATCTGTCAAATATTATTGGACCAATGATTGTACTACTGATTATTCCAAGCCAAACATTGAAACCTAATCGATCTTCACAATTACTCTCCCTTAATAAATTTGATTTTCTTGTGACCAATGTAATTTGTCTGTTAAATAATCCCAAATTTGTGAACCTAAACTCATCCGAAAATAAAATCCTTTTAAATAAATCATTGTTTGGTCACACGTTACTCTGTAAAATCTGAGGTAAAGTCCAATTGCAATGGTCCATCCTACATTCGTGATCATATTCATACAAGTGCTGGTGCAATTGATATGTAATTAATAAGAATTCTAAACAATTTTTAGATCATATGGGGTACGATGTTACCTCCAAATTTTGGCAACATTGCGAGGATATCGGGACATGTCCACTACCTGCGGAAGTTTGTGCCAAAATGGGTGGGTATTTTAAAAAGAAATATATCAGGCTTAACGAATGATAATGTACTATTGGGTTGGAGACTGCCTAGACCGTCTACATCACCTCATATCATGCACTCTATCTATTTTTAAATGTTTTAAACATTTAAATGTTTTTTAACTGCCCTACCCTCTTGAGTCTAGGAGATCAAAATTTGTTTGAAAAAAGAAGGGAGGGCCCTACAGAGTGCAGTGGGATCTGAACAACTTCTTGGGGATAATTTATATTTGAAAATTACTTGGCAGTAGGTAGGGCTCGAACCCATTTCGTTAGGTATGTGCAGAAAAAAAGCTAAACGAGCTAACCCACTGAGCTACCATACACCATACTACATCTATCTCCTCTCACATTCGATGAAAGACTAGTTCTTTGGTTCACCGAAAAATTGTGCCTCTAAATAGGAATTGCTTTACCAGTACTTGCAATGTGTATGGGGTATCAGGGACACAAAAACTAAGAAACAAAAAATACGTTTTTATTGGAGATCTCGTAGATTGTTTCTTATTATAAATGCATTATATTTCAATTTAAAGGTATTTTACTTTTTGATATCTTATTTATGATTAATTAATTTAATAAAATTCAATTCATACTATTTTTTATTGCTTTGGTATTTGCAACAGAGTTTTTGTCTAACATCAGTAACTCATGAGGTATTCACAATAAAGTAAAAAACTGTTGTTTGCAAACTGTAGACTAATTTCAGTACGTATCTCTCGGAGTACAAATTTGTTGGCAAAAAATATTGTTGGGCTCAGATACGGTTGAATTTTGACAAACACCAGTTGATAATATTGTTACGTGCTTACAATTTTCAGTAAACACTTTGTGGATTCGAATAACTTGCAACAAGAATTTTCACAAACCACTGATTTATTTAATCACTAAAATTACACTAGTAAATACTTAAAAATCACACAACTAATAATAACTTAATCTAATATGAATTCACTACTTTTAAAACACTATGTACTTTTCTTTTCTTCTTAAACTTGTCAACTCTTGTCTAACCTAAAAACTCTGTCTGTTTACTTCACTGAACTGAACTGTAGTCTTCCCCCATCTGCTGGATTCACCTCTTTATATACGCACTTGGAATTTCCAGAACTCTATTTCTAGAATTCTCCATAGTTTTCTACTATGTACTAGATGACTGTTCGTCAATTGGCTCATAGATGGCGCCACCCTACAGGTTTCCTTTCACCTTGAACAGGGACTTAATCACATCTTTCCTCGTTAGAGGGCAGCACATAACAATATTTTTTTGTGGAAGGATTATTTCATCGGTTTTAATTTATTTCTCTTGGCCTTTTTCTCTGCTCAGTATTTTGCGAGGAATTCATACCACATTCTCTCAGCAAATATCTACCTTATATGCCTTAATTGGCTGTGAAACATAAAATTAATTTTTGGTTACTTTGCCACAATAATACGAACCTTCCAACATCTCCAGTACTGGCCGCGACCATCTCAATATGGCTTTACAATGTGTAATTTTTTAATGAAACTATCCATTGGATTGAAAATTTAATGTAATCCTCGATTTTTGGTCTACGAAGTTTATAGAAATAGTTTTTTTGATTAACATAAAGATTCTCGAGTCAAAACGAGTTAAAAGATATCACAATTAGAACTTTTCACAGCGAGCGTTTAATCATCAAGGCCCTCGATATAACGGCATAAAGAGCATGGTGCATTTGAAAATTAAAAGAGAAAAATACTTACTGACTAAAATATGAACAATATTTCACTAGATTTGCGGCTTGGTAATGTGTATGTAAAAAAATGCAAAAAATGGTTTTACTGACTCGTACGAGTACCTACTTTATAACTAACCAATTTTTACCAGATGTGAAATTTGTAAAATTCATAACTACAATTCTTTGATTTTTTGGAATAAAAATGGTTTTACTGACTCGTACGAGTACCTACTTTATAACTAACCAATTTTTACCAGATGTGAAATTTGTAAAATTCATAACTACAATTCTTTGATTTTTTGGAATAAAAATGTTTGAAGAACTCGACTTTAAAATTATAAATGTTTAAAAAGGTAGAAATAATCATCTTTGCTATTCTAAATGAAGAATATGTGAGTGCTGTGCTGTAACTACTGACTTGAATAATATAAAAACAGCTTTGCTTTCAATTTATCATTCGCCCAGTGGTGGCATTCAATATTTTTTAACATTTTGAAACAGTATCTTGTGTACGAACGCGAAAAACTTTACAATCATTTTGTGTGGTGATATTCATATAAACTACATAGTATCAAATGCCTATAAATCATTAGTCAATAATTTTTAAAGGTAGAATATATAACAAGTTCAAACGTAGATATCCTCTTTTTGGATCATAAAATACAGATATTATGTGTATTTAATCTCTGTTGCCCAATGATCTTACGAAATCCTCGAGCAATTTGGAAAAGAGATTTGTCCAAAAGCAATTTACGTCAGTTAAATATAAATCTTTTAATGCAATCTTTAGGAAACTTTATCATATAAGTGAAGTGAAGCCTACAATTGGGATTAGGTTCTTTATTTTTGTTTTGATTTGAAATTATATTGTCACAAAAAAAAATGTCGGATCAACAGAGATGTCTTAGATGACAACGAACATCTGAAAAATCTATTTTGGCAAATTCCGAGTAAGATCGAAATCGCTTATTTTGAGGAAATTGATTTGAAAAAAATTCATGACAACAAAATGGTAAATAATCCAATCTCAATCAATGTTGTTTAGAGACATTGAGCCATATAGCTAGGGAGGTGGTTGCAATACGGGTATATGATTTTATTGTAGCTGGCAGTAATATGGGATGAAGGCATTGATATAACTGACCGATTAGAGCAGCTACCGACCTTGGTTGCTGCTGGGTTTCTTATAGTAATATCAAAAATGAAGCGTCTGAAGTCAATGTCAATGACACTACTACAGTTGCAAAAAAAAATCTGCTGCAAATAGGGATTTTTATGTCAGTTATGTCAATTAAATTATTTTGACAAGAAATCATTGGTAGGTATCACAATGACATTGACACTAATAAAAATAATAAAATATATTATGATTGATGCGTCATGGGTGAGAGCCATATTTACAATGGGAAAATTAGTCGATTACTTATTCTCCGCAATAGTACGTTGGCATTTGAAAGGTCAAAAATCTGTTTGAAACTTATTTACTTACGGATATATTTACTCCAATATTTTGAATTGCTACAGAATTATTTAAAAACAAAGAAAATAATTATAAAAAAAATTAAAATATTTAAAACAAGTGGCTGAAACAATAAAATTATATAGGAGCATGTTTTTTTATTGCATTTTTAATTAACCGTTAATTAAAAATTCACCAACGTCTTTACACTTTTTAACTTCACTCACAGAATAAAATCATAAATAATTTCTGCCACCAGCTCCCTAGCAAATACGAGATACATTGCGCATTGAGAAATATAACAGAACATTGATGGAACCTGATGAACTTAGTTTTAATGTTAGGTATTAATTCATGTGTACAGATTATTGGTGAGCCACTTTGTTGCCTCTTAAACTTATAAATGTGAAACTGGTAGAAAACGATAGAGCAATAATGCAAAAATTCATATAGGTATTCAAAAATCTTGGAAAGAAGTGTGCAGACACAAGTTTATGGAATATTTAACATCATTCAATCTTTGAAGTGAGAGTCAATAATTCAAGCCTAAACTTTCAATAATAACAGTAGCATATGAGGTTGCACAAATTCATTTATGAAGCATTAGATGCTCGACTGCTAAATTACAAGTTTTTAATAACAAAATTGAATTACTGGAAATCGAGGAAACCTTAGTAAATGAATAGTCTTTCAGTAAAGACAGAAAAATCGTTGTTAAATTTGATGACAAAATTTCTCATAGGAAAGGAACATTAATATTAGCATGAGTCAAAGTCCTCTACTATGTCTATAAATGATCTTTTAAAATTCGTATTTTTTCTGATGTCATAATTTCTAATTTAAGTAGACTTCCACTTCCAAAATTTACCATGGATTTTTTTCATTAATTAAACAATAGCCCAGTTGTCAGAGACTAATTTTGATAAAAAGTTAGAATGTTACCTCGCTAATTTTATCATGATAGGCTAGTTTTTTGCTAGTAGAAAGTGGCTCAAAAAAATTTACCAAAATTCAATGGGTAGGGGTGTTTGTAAAATGGGTTGTTGTATTGTGTCGTTGTATGGAGTGTTCTTCTTGTAAGCCTTCTGTTTTCTCCATTTCTGATTTCACTAATTTATAGACCACTGCAATTTTTTATGGTGTATTTTTTCTTACTGTTCAATCTTGGTATATTTAATCATTGGTTTCTTCAAAATCCCCCAATTATTATTATCCAATATGTAAAGAATAAAATTAACGAATTAGAAATTTTCTATATATAATATAAACAATTACAATGTAATATGTTTTGCCGAGAGTTGATTGAGAGATAGTCCAGGTCAGATAGCAAAGGAGAATGCATTTTTTCGAGAATTCCTCAGTGCATTTTGTGAACGTGATAATTAGGAGAAAAATAGTGGAAATTAGATATATATGTTCTGGAAAGCAAATTTTATTTGGAACCTGTTGAAAAAAGAGCATGAAAGTGCTGAAAACAGGTTTTTTCACGTTTCTGATGTGAAAGATTTTTTTTTATACAAAAAATACTGCGAATTAGCTCGTAAAAAGACGAAAAAAATAAGTTTTTGACAATTAAAATTGGTCAATAACTTTTTGCACAAAAAATTACAGAATACAGTCTGGAACGGTCGGGTGAGATGTGTGTGATGTGAGCTCTCGCTTCGCACGATGAATGCTCACTCTCCCCATAATTACAGAATAGAGGTCCTGGGGGTTTCTGGGTTCTCCGATTACGAATTTGGCGGATGACTTTACCGTTTAAGATCTGATTCAACTCAAAATCGATATCTGGGGGTTTTCTAGGTTGCGGATTATGAATTTTTAATCAAAATTCAGAAATTCAAAATGGTGACGCCAATATGGCTGACGACTTTTATCATTTAGATCCAAATCGATCAAAATCGATATCTGGGGGTTTTCCGGGTCGCGGATTATGAGTTTCTCAAGATGGCGGACAACTTTACCGTTTATTATTCGATTCGTCTCAAAATCGATATCTTGGGATAACAGCAAATCAAAAGACTAAAAAGTAAAAAATAAAATTATATAAAAAAATATTTTAAAAAAAGCTTTTATTTAAATGCACTAAAAAGTAGCAAATGAACTTTGAAGTAAATCAAACCCATAATTTTGTTACATTATATAATTTTTTTATGATATAAATGCTTGTCGCGAGCAATCTCCTTTACACAGGAAAATCTCGCGACAAGCTTTTATATCATAAAGAAAATTATATAATGTAACAAAATGATGGGTTTGATTTACTTCAAAGTTTATTTTCTACTTTTTAGAGCATTTTTAGCAGTTCTTCTTATATCCACAGCTTCAATATAAAACAAATCTGAGTTATTTTAGTTGATATTGGTTTTTTTAAACTTTATTTGAGGTATTTTAAAATTTTTATGTGGAGCGAGCGTAGGTGCGTTTTTACTATATACGTATTTCGATACGCAATGTAAAGTAATGTTAGGTGTGGTTAGTACTTAGATGGGTGACTGTTTCAAAGGCTTCTATATCAGTGTATCGGAAGTTATGTAATCTTAGGCGAGGGTTGTGTAGGGGATATACCCATCCTTCGGAGGGGGTAAAGCCGTCAGTCCCTTGTCTATTAAATGTTAGGCAAGTAAAAGATCCCTACTCTTCGAAATAAGAGAAGAGGTTCGGCAGCTTATCTACAGGCATCAGTATTAGGCCTCAGTTGCGGAAATAGACCGACATTAAATAAATATATATAAATTTTTTTTTTTATAAACTACTGTTTTAAAATTCAATAATTTCAGTTGTTTGCAACATCACTAAATTTAAATTAAAAATTAGTGCCAATCTTCATAATTTGTAGTTTTAAATGAACTAATTTTGCAAATGGCTGAAATTATTGGGTGGAGATTCGTATCACTACACCTGTCATAATTCTACTTAGGAAGACTTATACTTTTTATTAACAATATATGTACTTATTAAAAAAAAATTATGGCCAAAAATAAGAAATATTTCCTTATCGAACCTCTCTCTTATATGCCCACTTTAACGTTTCTTAATTTTTATGTTTTGTAATTGAACTATTAATGGCCAGTTTCTGAAACGTTAAATAGAGTTTCTACACACCTCCTACAAAACATTTGTTTTTTTATAGCCGAAACTGCTCAGGCAGGATAATTTTGGTCATGGTAATACGTGCTATAAGTAATCACTAAATCAGAGAGCCATTATTTAGTAGCCCTAAGCGACCTCGATGCATTGTTTTTTTAGTTAGTGTAAATTCTTTGGAGTGGCAAAGTACCTTTGGTGAAGTGTTCACTAAATTGCTGTGTGGCTTGGGTTTTGTGCCAGGTACTGTCACAATACCGAGGAGGGGAATTTCGCCTCACGTGTTCTCCCCTTAATTATAGGTTATCGGTTGGTACCAATTTAACTTAGGTTAGGTTCATTTTTTTTGTTGACTGTAGAGTTGTGCCCTGATGGGTAGTAGTACTGCCTCCGCCTAATTTTTGGGGAATATTCAGGAATATTATATAGTTATAGTTCAGGTGTTATTATATGATTTGTTTGCCAAGTAATAAGCGTGTAATTCTATATTGACCACTGAGTTGTGTTTCTTACAGTGGAGTTTGTCCCACACCCACTTATTGCTCGACAAGGGCTAACTCTATTTAATGTACATGAAGCCATTCTAACCCTTGAAAGTTGTCTCTGTATTTTTTTTTAGAGTTATTTACTTGATATTAATCTAATATTGTTGTTTTCCGTTCTAACCCTGGAAAAAGCTGTTACTGTATATTTGTAAGAGCTATTTATTTAATATTAATCTAATATCTATGTGTTCTTGATTTTAATCCTTGAAAAGCTGTTATTGTGTATTTTTAGGGCTATTTAATCCGATATTAAACTAATATTTTCCCTGTTTCACTAACTGTTTGTGTTGCTTCTTTCCTTTTCACGGTCCTCCTCCAGGACCTGGTGCCCTCACAATCTTTTGAACTTTTGCCTATGAATAATTGATTTTTTTTGCAATTTTCTACCATCTCTATTCGCATCATATATTTGTTTAGCTACACCCGTGCCCACACCCTCGCCTCCTATAAAACTGGCTAGCCGAGGCCTAATTTACATTGGGGTGGACCTTTTTGCCTGATCAACATCTGGGGTCACCCCGATGGAGTTAGTTTTTCCTGAAGTAGCTTTATTTGTGGGTTCTAACGTTTTATTTTGATATATTTCTTGTAGAGTTGCCTTTGTAAATTTTTATTTTACCCAAAATAAAATTACGGAAGGATAGATTACACTTGAAAAATTTTAAATAAGTATCTCATTGCAGTAAATGAAATTGCACTGAAATTTCGACAGTTCTAACTTCATGTTTCATTAGGTGAAATGGGAAAGACCCTCTCGTAAGTTGAAAAATTATTAAAAATAGAATGAGATTCTCCCTTGACCGGCAAAAGGTATAATAAGCATTTATGAATTGAGATTGCATCTATTTATCAAAGTAATTCTATCAATTGCTTCAAATGCTCTATTAAAATAAAACATACTGCCACCACATATTTATGGCACGGCCATCAATTTGATTAATTCAATGAATCAACTGAAGTGTAGTTTCACATGAATATTTAGCTCTAAAGCCAGATTCATTACGTCTGAGGAGAATATTGTTGCTAAAATAAGCTGATAATTGATTATCATTATTAATATTGGTATATTCCGAGATTTCCAAGAAATAAAAGCCAGAATTTTAACAATTCGTTTAAAACTGTTAGGGTCTGTTTCTGAAACGTAAAATAGAGTTAATTATTCTTTTACTCATGAACCTACATACAAAAATTATGAAAAGAAAAGTAGTTTCCAGAGCAAAACATTTTAGGGCTTTGACATACAAAAATAAAGGGATTAATATAGCTGCTGCTTCTAAAATATATAAATCAATTTGCAGACCAATCCTAGAATATGGACACACGATTTACCTGAACTGCAGAAACCCGGCTTTAAAGAATATACAAGTAGCAGAAACATCAGCTCTTAGAGCTATCACAAAAATTCGACATCCAGCAAATCCACTACATCACCCATCCAACAGATTACTCTACAATAAAACCAAAACTCATCCGATCACCCAAAGACTGCTAATTCTAACCACCAAATTTGCCAAGCAAACACACAACATGGAAAAACTGGAACCACTATTAATACCTAGGTCAGAAGTTAGGCCAAGATGCAAACATCCTGTAAGAACTATTCAAGAAATCCTAAAAGCACTGACGCAAAGAAGATAAGGAACTATTTCACTGAATAAAATACATTAGAAATGTTCAATTACCGCATATGTCATGTCAATTTTTTTTTATTTTTTTTTTTACATATGTAATGTATTATAGAAACAAGACACATTGTAAATATTATAATAAACTATAGAAATGTGTAATTCACACTGGCTGAAGGACCTCGGTCGATGGCCATTTGGTTGTTGTTGTAACGTAACCAATAAAGCACTTTTACTACTACTACTACTATTCTTTTACTGTCATAGTTACAATTGTGACAACAATTGTTACTATGACATTTATTAACAGATAACTTTATTAAAATAGAGTTAATTATTCTTTTACTGTCATAGTTACAATTGTGACAACAATTGTTACTATGACATTTATTAACAGATAACTTTATTTTACGTTTCAGAAACAGACTGGCTTTAGAGCTAAATATTCATGTGAAACTACACTTCAGTTGATTCATTGAATTAATCAAATTGATGGCCGTGCCATAAATATGTGGTGGCAGTATGTTTTATTTTATTAGCCGTTATTAGCCGTTACTCGAGTCCGAGTATAAAAATGTTACAGTCGATAAATTGTGTACAATAAAAAACAAGTAAAAGGTATAGTCTATTGTAATTCCCATTCATCTACGGTGCACATGACTATGGCTATAGAGGCCAATTCGGGAGAGCACATGTCGACCGCAGTCAGGACAAACATAGACCTGGTTAGGTCTTGGATTCGGCCTTCTTGCAGCAACATTTCCTTGATAGCTGGCCACAACCCCTCGCCATTCGGTTCTGTCCGCTGCAAGTTGTTCCCATTGCTCGTCTGCAATACCGCAGGATTTTAGATTTTCATGGAGAGCGTCTTTGAACCTCTTTCGTTGACCGCCACGCCTTCTTCTACCGCTTAGCAATTCACCATAAAGTGTACATTTAGGAAGGCGGTTATCATGCATACGATGAACGTGACCTGCCCATCTTAGGCGTGCTCTTGAAATAAGCACCTCAATTGGAAGGCTGTTTGCTCTTCTGAGTACTTCCACGTTTGATATGTGATGGAACCAACGGATTTTCATCATACTTCTGAGGTGTCTTTGTTGAAAACGTTCTAATTCTTTCACATGACGACGGTAAGTGACCCAGCTTTCACATCCATATAGCAGTGTTGGAATGACAACTGCTCTGTAGACAGCCATTTTCGTTGACAAAGCAAGGTCGTGGTTGTCAAATACTCTCTCTCTAAGTCCCCAGAGTGCTCTAGATGCAGCGTTAGTTCTATTGCGAATCTCGCTGTTTTATTTTAATAGAGCATTTGAAGCAATTGATAGAATTACTTTGATAAATAGATGCAATCTCAATTCATAAATGCTTATTATACCTTTTGCCGGTCAAGGGAGAATCTCATTCTATTTTTAATAATTTTTCAACTTACGAGAGGGTCTTTCCCATTTCACCTAATGAAACATGAAGTTAGAACTGTCGAAATTTCAGTGCAATTTCATTTACTGCAATGAGATACTTATTTAAAATTTTTCAAGTGTAATCTATCCTTCCGTAATTTTATTTTGGGTAAAATAAAAATTTACAAAGGCAACTCTACAAGAAATATATCAAAATAAAACGTTAGAACCCACAAATAAAGCTACTTCAGGAAAAACTAGCTCCATCGGGGTGACCCCAGATGTTGATCAGGCAAAAAGGTCCACCCCAATGTAAATTAGGCCTCGGCTAGCCAGTTTTATAGGAGGCGAGGGTGTGGGCACGGGTGTAGCTAAACAAATATATGATGCGAATAGAGATGGTAGAAAATTGCAAAAAAAATCAATTATTCATAGGCAAAAGTTCAAAAGATTGTGAGGGCACCAGGTCCTGGAGGAGGACCGTGAAAAGGAAAGAAGCAACACAAACAGTTAGTGAAACAGGGAAAATATTAGTTTAATATCGGATTAAATAGCCCTAAAAATACACAATAACAGCTTTTCAAGGATTAAAATCAAGAACACATAGATATTAGATTAATATTAAATAAATAGCTCTTACAAATATACAGTAACAGCTTTTTCCAGGGTTAGAACGGAAAACAACAATATTAGATTAATATCAAATAAATAACTCTAAAAAAAAATACAGAGACAACTTTCAAGGGTTAGAATGGCTTCATGTACATTAAATAGAGTTAGCCCTTGTCGAGCAATAAGTGGGTGTGGGACAAACTCCACTGTAAGAAACACAACTCAGTGGTCAATATAGAATTACACGCTTATTACTTGGCAAACAAATCATATAATAACACCTGAACTATAACTATATAATATTCCTGAATATTCCCCAAAAATTAGGCGGAGGCAGTACTACTACCCATCAGGGCACAACTCTACAGTCAACAAAAAAAATGAACCTAACCTAAGTTAAATTGGTACCAACCGATAACCTATAATTAAGGGGAGAACACGTGAGGCAAAATTCCCCTCCTCGGTATTGTGACAGTACCTGGCACAAAACCCAAGCCACACAGCAATTTAGTGAACACTTCACCAAAGGTACTTTGCCACTCCAAAGAATTTACACTAACTAAATAAACAATGCATCGAGGTCGCTTAGGGCTACTAAATAATGGCTCTCTGATTTAGTGATTACTTATAGCACGTAGTACCATGACCAAAATTATCCTGCCTGAGCAGTTTCGGCTATAAAAAAACAAATGTTTTGTAGGAGGTAGTTATCAAAATACAGATGGTATTAAAAAAAGGCACTTAACTTTGACAGCAGTGAGTTACATAACTGATCTACATAGACATTCTCCCAAACTGATGAGGGTTCTATGCTGCTAAACTGATATTTTAGTTAGAAACCACAAGCAAGATTGGAGGTTATGGCCTCTTAATTTATTACCATTCGGGGGCCCAGTGCTACCAGATGTCGTGTGCGAAATTTCCCCAAAATCAGGAACTTGATGCTCAGTGTTCCATAAAATCATATGCTCGAAATAAGATCTACTAAAACTATTATTACATCCCAATATAAATCGGCAGTCATTCAGGGTTGGATTTAACGTTATAGTAAATATATCCTCGACATGCGATTATTAAAAGAGTATATGGAAAATTGTACGAGAGGATTTAATGTCGTGATACAATCTGCGATTTAATTCATATTTTAATGCTAAAGGAAAATTAATAATTTATTTATTCAATCGGAAACTCTAAAACAATACAGCACCATTAACATTAAATCATCAAAAGTCAATAATCATTTTACTTACAAGTTCCTCATTCCGTCTAAGTGATTGAATATGCCTAAAGCATTTAAAAGTGTGGCTACTACGTTGAATTACAAGACCGGAGAGAGAGTGCCTTCACTTCGTACTTACCAATTACCCATCGCGATATGTGACAATTTGCGGAACTTAATTTAGCGGCCTCTAGTACATTATATCTGTACTACTACCGTAACATGAAAAGGAAACTTGCCGTGACCTCTAACCAATCATGACTTAAAGTTTTCTATAAAATGTTCAATTATATGTTTTTAGTTGTATCGACCACTAGTGTTATTACACAAGTCAGAAGGGACCTTGTATGTTGGAGGCCTCATGGGCATTTACCCACCTGCCAGCATGCAGCCCCTGCCCTTGAATCATCATTCCCTGTATATAATTTCCTATTTTTTTCTATATTTATTATTGTTAGACCTTCTACATTTATTTATGTTTTTGTATAATATGCAATTGCAGGGTGAATAACCACTTACACTAATTCCCTTGTAAACAATTACATTAAAAACAAATTATTATTATGTATTTTGTGCTGCTTTTGCCATGCTAAATTTTGCTCTGGCAATCTGTATTCTTTGAATCTCATATTCACAATTACTGTATTGTTAACAAGAGCTTAAAGATGGTTACATTTTAAAATTGATTGTGATCTATCACTGTTTCTGATAGTTAGCTAAAGATATATACCATTTCAAAAACTATCAAATTGAACAAGCAGGGCCGGTCATAGGCCCAGGCAACCCATGCAACTGCCTAAGGCGCCAAACGATTAGGGGCGTCAAACGCCAAATAAATCTCGAGTAGACAATTAAAAAAAAATGTTTTCTGTATCAAGCAATTCAGAAAATAAAAAATCCGACAACACTCTCCCGTATGAATTGCAGAAGTTATTTTGTTATTTTAGTTCATTTCAAACATATATTTTAAAAACAAAATGCTTGCCTTGTTTTACTTTAAATTTTACTCTAATGCCTGTAGAATTAATCTCAGAGATAACTTAAAATTATACCATTTATGGTAACTAATTGTTTATTGCCTTGCTCTTTGTCCTTTTTTACAAAACGATTTGAAAAGAGGGGTATGCCAGAATTAAACTTTGCCTAGGCTGAAAATAGTAATTGGACCGGCCAGCCCTGTGAACAAGTTAAAATTCCATTTGTCTTCAAATGAATGTCTAGAATTTAAAAAAAAAGCAATATATGCAAACTTGGGGATGTAGCTTTTTAAGAAGGTCCTGGTAACAAATCAAATATGTTTTTACATAATTAATTTTTTTTTTTCAGTGTTTTAATAAAATACATGAAGTGGAAAAATATATATCCCAAAACCCTACAATAGCAGTGATAGACCCTTTACCAAATGTAAGGAAATTATTAGACCGTTGTAGCTCCTACAGAATAATCCATTCCACCGATCTCTACACTTATGAAGTATTTACGCCTAATTTCTGCACATTACGTTCAAATGATTTGGATGTTTTAAAGCAGCAGCTAAAAAGAGCCAAAGTAACTTATCCTTTTATATGCAAGCCTATATTAGGACATGGCTCTAGGAAAGCACATGAAATGTCAATAATCTTCAATGAAAAATGTTTGATTGACTGCCCAACGCCTTGTGTGGCCCAGAGTTTTATAAACCACAACGCAGTTTTATTTAAAATATTTATTGTAGGTGAGAAACATTGTTTTGTTGAAAGACCTTCTTTAAAAAATTTTCAAGCTTGTGAAAGGGAAACAATACGATTTGATTCAAGTGATGTTTCGAAAGCGGATTCGAAAAGTAGACTTTCTGTGTTAGATCCGGGTGATGTTTTTAATGAGAAGGTCAAGCCCAATGAGAAAATACTAGAGGTTGTAGCGCATACCCTCAGGAAAGCATTTGGGATGGAATTATTAGGAGTTGATGTAGTTATTGAGAAATCTACTGGAAAATATGCCATCATAGATGTAAATGCCTATCCAGGTAAAGTATTCATTGCCAATAAGTGTTCATTGGTGACAAGCCAAGTCACTGTATATTTAAGTAATTCAGCATTGTATGAAATGGGCATATCTCTATTTTATTTCTTCAAGTTTACCAGCTAAATTGATATGAATGGCTGTTCTTTATTATAGTGAAAATTTTTATTTTCTCTGTGATGATGTGATATGAAGTTATTTTTACATTATCCTATTTTTTCTGTAGAAAATAATCAAAATAATCGTCACATTCATTATTCCATTATTTAATATACTTTAAGATAAGGAATGGGGTCATCTCGCATATCCAAATCTTGATATTCTAGTGCATGTGGTAAACAGCTTAGAAGTTCTAATTAATAAATAGGTACATTGTTCAAATTTTAATTTATCAACTACAAGTATTGTAAACGCCACGAGTGTTGGCAAGCGGTGGAGACTGTAGGGGAATATAATCAACCTATCGTTTACGATAGGTCGGCACAGACCGCTGGCACTATTTATAATTTATACTGCACCAATTAAGATAGCGATGCGTACGTTAGGTCTATACTACTCTCTACATATAGCTTCCCCTTTGCTCGCCAACACTCGTGACGTTTACTGTATATTATTTTATTTTTTGAAGAGCACCAGTCGGCCTGATGTTTGTTTGTTTTTATTTCATTTTCTTGCAGTAATAAATGAATTCAACTAGGGTTGGCTTCAGGAGATAGTACAGGTTAATAATCAAATATGATCTAAAATGATTTTCACAACAATATAATGTATGAATTTGTGTATTATAAGGCAGACCAACTGCGTCACACCACAATTTACGTCGAGATTTATCTGCCAGTACCCTTAGAAATTAATTGTCACATGAATTTAGAATGTTACATTTTCATACTGGCATAAGGAAACGTTTTGTACTTATATTCTTAATCCTGCAGTAAATGCAAAACTCAAAAGACTCGCTTTATCTAAAACTGTTGATAGATAACAAAAGGTGCATTTTTTGGTCAATTTGTTCAGTTGTATCAGGTTAGGATTAGTTCAAAAAACTAAAATGTTTTTTCTTCAAGCGTGAAAAGAACAGGACTTTTATGACAAATTTCGTGAATTTAAACTGTATTTTCTCTGCCACTTCATCTGACCGGTGGCAGTAATAGCCACTCACAAGCGGCACTAAAAGTAAATGAACAGGACTTTTATGACAAATTTCGTGAATTTAAACTGTATTTTCTCTGCCACTTCATCTGACCGGTGGCACTAATAGCCACTCACAAGCGGCACTAAAAGTAAATGAAGAAAAAATATCAGTAAATAACATATTACATGTGGAGTAAAATAATTTTTTGTTCCTCGGCTGTTTTTACCGGACTCGTTTCGTTCATTGGTCAAGTATACATCCTCGATACAAAAAATGCCACAAGAGCTCAAAAAAAATACAAATGAGAAGATCTTTGCATTTTCATGTACTTCAAGTTAAATGAATTAAAATAAAGAAGTTCCCATTTCCACCCTTCCTGAAAAAAAAAAAAATAAAAAATGCTGTGTGCATACAAAATTATGATATTCCAAATGTATTTATTTATTTACACCATCCAACAATTACATGCTAAATACTTGGTAGAAGAATTGTTCCCATTACTTCGTTAGTGGCGGAAATCTTTAAAGTTTCATTGATGGTAGCTACCACGTGGAGACTACTAAAAATGCTGCTTAGGATGGGATTGAAGTTATTTTTTTTTCCATAAAACACATTTGTGTTGAACATTTTTGGTAAACTCACAAGCAATGCAATGTTGCACAAAAAAACTTTTTGTTCAAAAAGATCATATAAAATTTACTAAAAAGCAGATGGAAGATAGAAACCTATTTACCTACAGTTATGGTATAACATACATATTTTTGCAGTATTTATGTAAAAAATAGTTCAAAAAAGCAATTTTTCTTTAATTTCGCTTATTCTCCACTTCTGTATAAAAGGTGTTTTTTTGATATCACAGATATTAAATAATTTTATACTATTTCACCATTTTTCATGATTTTGGTAACTTTTTTATTTCAATTTATTTGTCTTAAAGTATTACATATAAAATCAAAAAGATTTTCCCATGTAGTTTTCTTTTTTGAAGCACTTGTTTTCTTACTACCGCAAATAGGTAATAATTTTGTAGTTATTAAATTGTTTGTAAAGATTTGATGTTTACATTATGCTATTATTACTTCCTAATTTTTTCCAGTAAACTGTGTAGTTGGGTATTATCGATGATAAACGGTAACCAATACCTGTTCAGACTCACTGTAAAGAAGCATTTATAGCACTATCAATTTTATCGTTACCATCTCTGTACATATTCTTAATTACAACAAATATAAAAAAAAGGAAAATATCTTTTTAAAAATTAGTAATGTTCACAGCTATGTTACTCGCAGTAACAATCAGCTTCGGGTGCCTTTCTCGAGACCAAGTGTGGGCCAAAATTCTCACATCTTTCAAGGCATTAATTGTTATAATAAATTTACCCAACTGTTTGGCCCATTCGATAATTTTAATTTATTTAGAAATGCCCTGCTAAAATTTTTAATGAGTAGAGCTTTTTATTCTATAGATGACTATTTACACTCTTATTTTTATATTTAATTTTAAAGTGTAACATATTGTACTTAATATGTTTCAGTACTGTATGTCATATTGTTGTTATACTTGTATGTTTTATTATTGTTATTATTGTCTGTTTTTTACCTTTATGTGTTATTTACCACTGACTTGTCAAATAAGTTATGCCATGTGTGTAACTTGATATGATGAATAAAATACATTATTATTGTTATTAATGTAGACGACTGCGATTCAGGAAATAATACGTCACAAGGAGTACGCATATATTTCATTTTTTTCGTATGTTTTGAGAAAATAAGAAACCCCATTGGACACAAAAACCTTAGCAAAGCCAATTTATTTGATATTTATTTATAGTACGGTAAAGTGTTGTGATATATAATTGTACATTATTTATTGCAATAAAGAACCTACAAGTATTATAATGTATTTGTCTCTGTCAGTAATCATTGGAAAGTTGATTTTTCACATTTATGATTTGTAATTTTACTTGCTTTCAATATTTGCAGGTTAGAAAGGATTATTAGATGTTTTTAAATGTATGTGCCACTTTTAGTAATATTGGATGTTAAGGTATTAACTGGTTACCTACCTAGTTAATTACTCACCATGCAATTTTAAACTAGTTGCCATTTCTTAGGTTTCTTTTAGTGTTATCGCTTATTTTCATTTTACTGTCAAGTTGAAAATCGTGTAGAGGTTTTCTTACATAAAGTAGGTTTCGGACGAAAACCTAGAATATTTTGAAACTCGAGCACTTTATGAAAAAACAAAAATAAAAATTGTTTACATAGTTTTTGTAGAAGACATCGATTTAATCACTTTTTGTTCTTTGACATTTTTTGATAAATTGCAGTTTTCGATTTATTATCCATCAATTTTTAATTTATGTAATTTTATGAAAACATCGATCTGAGTATTTTTCTGTAATTTTTTGAAAAAATACGTAGTTTTCGTGATATAAGCAATTTTCATACAATTTTTGTGTGTGTATATGTATTATATATATATATATATATATATATATAAAATACTTCACTGGCTAGTTAAGCAAATTGGGTTTCAGTCAAAAAATGTTTATAACTAGTAAAGGCCCAGACTAAATATTTGTCAAGCTTTCGGAAATGTTTATTTCCTTCCTCAGGACATTAACTTGAGATTCATGTCATAAAACTACAAAAATTCAGAAATTTAATTCCTATCCTCCATCTTGTGTAGTTACAAACACCACGTTTTATATTATAAAAGAAATTCATGAAAATTATATCAAATTCATTAATTTACATTACTTAACAACACACAACAATATTAAAAAATCAATCTGCGACAACTCGGACAAGCTTTCTAATTTAGGAGTAGACCGAACTAATGTATCCTGGTACCGGCATCGAATTTTTTCATCATATAATATATATTGCTATGTATTTGCAAATCATTAAACTCGTAATTTCATTTTATTTTGAGCAACAGCTAACTCTGTTCGAGAACTAAAGGTTGTGAATTTTTTACTTCATATAAATTCAAAATTACTGAAAGTTTCTATCTCTATATCCGAATGTAGTATTACCAATAGTTTTAATCTTTTTGTCATTAAGACAATATATTTTAATTTGTTTTCATTTTATAAAATTGCCACAATTAAATTGGCATTTTAAGTTATTTCCATTTAATAGAAGCACCATAATTCAAATTGGTATTTTAAATTGTTTTCATTTTATTTTCTCATAATTTAAATTGGTATTTAAACTTCGTTGATTAATTGAGATTAGTAATTCTTATGTTTGTCATTTTAGTTTGACTTTAAGTCTACTAGTCAGAATGGTTAGGCTAATGTTATCATATAAATAGTATTCTGTAATGTGACAAGAAATTAAAAATAAAGATTCTGGATCAAAGTAGAATAAAATTTGGAAAAAGTAAAGAGATTGGATGTTGAATATTTTTAAAACTTGAATTCATCATATATTATAATATTGTATCAGAAGAAAACTGAAGATAGGCATATAATTAAAAAGAAGACCAAAGAAAAAAATTAAGAGGAAAGTATTTGAAGATATTGAAAGGAAATTAGAATTGAATTGCCAAGATAAATTATAGAAAAGAGAAACAAAAAAGCCTGTAATTACGAAGCAAGAAAAAAGAGTGTAAAATTTTAGGCCATTATTAAGGTTGTATCAAAATTATCTAATCAAGGGGAATTAACAATCATTTCAAATCAAAATTTTACTTTATACAAATCTTTAATCACAAAAACAAATAAACATAGTCATTTCTGTAACTAAATTTTATTTTAATTACAATTTTCATTTAGAAACATCAAGCCTTGAACCTACAACTGGAATAACTGGACATTAAAATTACAAATAAGAAACAATGAGCATTTGTTGGTAATATTTTTCGGATTTACAAAGTAGGAAAAATTTCCATGGGCACGACCCCCCAAATGCCCCATAATAGAGTGGAAAGGAATCGCAATGGGACTTTAAAGAAAGATATTTTTCCCATAGTCCTAAATTCTACAATAGAAAAAATGTCAATATGGAATATTCAAAATATAAAATCTGATTTATTCTCCGTTGACAGAAATAAAGTTTCAAGATATGGAGATCCAAGTCTTCCTAAAGTTGGCAGGAAAAAAATTAATGTAGCTCCAGGAAGAAGTGTTACAAGTGATTTGTTTTTCCAATCTGAACCACAATCCACCATTTCTGTCATATCTGCGTCACAGCAAACCACAGTCAACATGGGTATGGATAAAGCAAACCAGGAATTTTATGACATCTCAAACAATATAAAAGTTGATTTTATATTAGCAAAGTTTACAACTGAAAAAAATAATGTGCAAAAATATGTTGGGAAGTTTCCATTGATTCAGGATAAATTTATTGTACTTTTATAAGAACATGCTTTTTTTTTTTATGGTGGAGGGGAAATCCTACATGGACACGCGGCGCTAAGGTCTGCCGCGCCGGGTAGTGTCGGACTCCTACCGACTAAAACCCCTCCTGGATCAATGTTTCCACGTAACCTGGAACTGCTTTCGCTTTCCATCAGGCCACGGGTCATTCGTCTTTTATTGGTGTTAGTAAAACTTCCCACGTGTTCCCTTACATCCTCCATCTGTTAAAGCAATTAGGGGTTCGGGGCTAGATTTTTTCTATCCTCTTCCTTTGTCCTCATTATTCGGTTTAGAGCATTTCCTACATTTTCCCAGTTCTCCTCCGTTTCCAGCATATACCTAATTAGGTTATCAGGGTTCCAATAGTCTCCTGATCTCTCGGTCCTCCACCGGTTGCAGAAGAACATGCTCTAAGAATAATAACATTTACATTTTCCCTGCTGTAGAAGATAAAACACATAACCATTGACCAGGTTATTAAAAAAATGAGTGTAAAGTCTTCTGGAAGAAATAGATATGTTTTTATGTGATTTTTATAATTTAAAGGACTGCTGTTTAACATTTTTTTACATGCATATAAAAATAAAAACAATGTCCCAATTTTTTTAATGTTGTGGCTTCCTTAATTATTAATTTACTACACATCATCAGAAAACGTGACTATAATAGTTTAATATGATCACTTTTAACAAATTACATTTTTTATAAGATATTTAATATTTCTTTCCAATCAAAGAATACCATCGACCTACTTCAGAAAATTGAGGTGCGCTAACTAAAGTGAACTACTCTCTGGCACCCATTTATTGATATTGGCAAACAAACTACTTGGAATACATATAGACCTGTCGTTAACATGGCGAGATCATGTAAGCTATGTATGTAAAAAATGTGCAAGTACTTGTTTTACATTAAAAAGGCTCTCCAACATAACCAATAAAAATATCACAAAGACCTTTTACTACTCCAATTTCGAATCTGTTATGAATTATGGAATTCTCGCATATGGATGCTCGTCAGCTGCAAATAGAGTTTTCATATTGCAAAAAAGAGTTATTCGCTGTATGTTTGGGTTAAAATATCGAGAGTCCTGTAAACAAGTTTCTAAGAGAGAACAACTACTCGCTGCAAATCTATATATTAAAAATTCTAAAATTTGTGAGACAAAATACATTGTTTTGACCTACAAAATGATCATCACAATTGGTTAAAACTTGCAATATGACATACACAGATATTAGAATTGTAGAAATCAAGTTCATACTATATAGGGGCTAAATTGTATAACAAATTACCCACCGGTATTAAAAATGTTAGTTTAAACAAATTTACTACCTTCGTAAGAAAATTAATTATCCAATGCTTTTTATTCTATCAATGAATTTATTTCTCATGTTTTTTAATTAATTATTAATTGTAATTGTTTCTTTTTATATTTTTTGAAGTCGGATGAACATGTTTTTTGGTCGTATTTTTATTTTTGTATGTTTGTAATGTTTCAAGTGTTCATTTTTTACTTACCGTATATTCTATACTGGGGTCTTTTGGGTCAATAAATGTATTTATTTATTTATTACAGTAGGTAGACTTGTATATAACAGATATAAACACAAATAACTGTAATTTAGCACCTAAGTAGGTTACTATAGTTAGAGAATTAAACTTAATTTTGAGTACAAAAAATGCCCATAAAAATGTAACATGTTAAAACTAAAGAATATATATGGGCATACAATTCCTTTTAGTGCAAAAAACACAATTAGCCCATTACAGTAATTGAATATAAATAATTTAAACAAACTAAACTGCTACCGCTAGGAACAAATTTATTTAGGGCTTCTTTATTTTACACTGAACCATTGGTACTCCACTTTCTTCGGTGATACTATTTTAAACGATTGTTTGCAATATACACATTTCCTGTGTATTTGGGGTTGGACTTATGTTCCCACGAATCCTACGATATATTTTTCAGTAGAAGGTATTTGAATTTGAATACCAACACTGCCAACATCACCTGTTTCAAATTGACTCCATAAATTCCTTAAATCAGTTTCTGATTGGCAATAATTCACTGGCGGTAGAAGTTGTGGCTGTAGCTATGATTCATTAATTTTTTGCGATTTTTAAAAAATATGTAAACAGCAATCTAAGGCTATTTATAGCAAATTTAAAGAACTGTCTTAGCTCCTTTGTGAAAACTATTGAAGGAAATTCGAAGAAAATTGAAATACTGGAGAAAAAGTTAGATGACAATGAACAGCACAGCAGACTTAACAATTTTACGGTGTAAAGGAAGCCAGTGAAGAAAACGTGGAACACTTACTAACAGAACTTTTCATAAATAAACTAGATATCTGTAAGTGAAATGGAAAAAGCACATAGGCTATAAAACCATTTACTCAAGGAAAATCTCAGCCCATCCTAGTAAAATTTTTGTCTTTTAAAGTGAGATCTGAAATTTATATTTTATAAATCCACCAATACTGCCATATTAGACTGCATAGATTTTATATACAATGCACTAAATAACAAGAGTCATGTCCTAGGGCTTTTTTATGATTTAAGTCGAGCATTTGATACTGTATATCACAATCTGCTACTCATGAAATTAAAAGGCATTGGGGTACGAGGTGCACCATATAGCTGGGCTGCCTCATATTTACAAAACCGCACGCAAACCACCGTCGTTGACGGGGCTAAATCCGAGATAAAAAAATGTAAATCTGGGGGTGCCTCAAGGCTCGATTTTGGGACCTCTGTTTTTTATAATTTTCATCAACGACATACCTAATACATGTATTACTCCAAATTAACTTCTTCTCTATGCGGATGACACAAACATACTAATGTCTCATAACTGTATTGAACAGATTGTCATCGACAGTAACAATGCATCACAGGAAATGAGTCGCTATTGTAATGAGAATGGACTAAACTTAAATATAAATAAAACGTGTTATATGCGTTTTTTGCCAAAAAATGTGGTGACAAACTATGATCTATATCTGAAGATATCAAACAAATCCATTCAGAGTACAACAACTACTAAATTTTTGGGTGTTACTTTAGATCAGAAACTTACATGGGAAATGCATATAAATACGGTTTGCTCAAAACTAAGCACCATTTGCTACATAATAAGGAAACTGAGAGACACTGTCAGGATAAACACTCTGAAAACTCTTTATTATGGATTGGTTCAATCTCAATTACAGTATGGGCTCATTTTCTGGGGAAATTCCCCATATTTTAAAAGAGCATTTCAACAACAAAAAAAGGTTATAAGAGCTATGTGTAAAACTCACCCCTTAACTAGCTGCAAACCATTATTCAAAGAGTTACAAATACTTACCTTGCCTAGTTTATATATTTACCAAATAATAATGTTCATCAAAGAAAACGAATCTCAATTCCCGAGAAACAGTGATATTCATACACATCACACAAGAAACAGAGATAACCTATATCAGCCGTACTCCCGCCTTGCACTAGGAGAAAATTCCCCAAGACACATCGGCATTAAATTTTTCAACAAAATTAATCAATGTATTGATACTGGCAGCAACGTGTCATTTAAGAATAAAATGTTAAATTTTTTATGTGATAATGCATTTTATGATGTTGATGAGTTCCTTAATTTTTAAGTTTGTTTTCACCTATACTTATATGGTTTATTAAATTTATGTTTTGGTGTTCCTTGCGGAGACACTCTAAAGGTCTGCAAATAATAATGTTTAATATATGTATGCGTGTAACTGTGTGTTTATGTATGTGAAGTGAAATTATTGTGCGATGGCGGGATGTGTGGTAAGCCTTCGGGGAGGCAGGGGGAGGGGTGTATGTTGCGTGACATGCATTTCTCTCTCTATCTCTCTCTCTGGTGTTTTGCTGCACGTCTCGCCGTCGTATGGTAGCTTCACTGTATCTATTACAAACGTTTTTAAATTGTTCAATGTTTATAATTGTCTTTTACTGCAAATTACTGTTCTTTTTTGACTAGTCAGATAAGTTTATATGTTTGTATATTTTTATTGATGAATACATTTTTATCTATCTATTTATCTTTATCTATATAAGAAAAAATACTGAAGAAGACTGGATATCTTGTAAGAGAGGATCTAACAAATACCCGCCTTAAACTTGCAAAGAAAGCTGTGGTGAAGTTTGGTGTTACAAATGTATGGACCCTTGGTGGGAAAGTGCTTATTTCATATTGAAATAAAAAATGTTTGATTCGAAGTTCTGCAGATTTAGATTTTTAATTACATGGAATAACCCTCAGCTTAACCTTCATAGCATGCCTATGTTATTATTCCTAATCTTTCTTATCTAGTTTCTTTTTTGGTAGTTAGAATTTTATTTTTTGTTTGTTATTTGTTTCTGTTTTTATCTTCCTCTATTTGAGCACTTGGAAATAT
Source organism: Leptura quadrifasciata (assembly GCA_963675555.1). Taxonomy (NCBI): domain Eukaryota; kingdom Metazoa; phylum Arthropoda; class Insecta; order Coleoptera; family Cerambycidae; genus Leptura; species Leptura quadrifasciata. The sequence continues at coordinate 57,855,408 of OY776678.1, read as the reverse complement.
TAAATTTATGTTACCTTGCAGATATGGCAATTTTCTGTCCTATCTTAAGTAGGTAAATCTTGTGATAAAACCAATGCATAAAATAGCGAACACTTTATGCTAAATTTAATACAAATTACTGATTATTATTTTGACAATTCTTTTTATTATCTCGTAAGGAAATTACTAAGCATCACTACTATTTTCTGTCCTATTTCATTTTTCTTTTTTACATTGGATGTGTTAAATGAATATGATGTAATAGCTGATGATTGCGAGGATGTTCTGCCAAATTTAGTTATTTCTCACTTAAACATCAGATCGCTTTACAATAAATATGAACATTTGAAATTGTATATTCTATCATACAATTTTGATATTTTCTCATTATCGGAAACTTGGTTAAACAAAAATGCCCATGATTTCATGATAGATGTACCAGGATATAATTTATTTAGACTGGACAGAGGAACTGAAAAGGGGGACGGGTAGTCACATACATAAGAATTTGTAATAACGTAAAAAATATAGAAGTTATAGAGACATACAATAACTCTGAAGTAGAAAACTTATGAACTACGTATGAAATAAATGGTAAAGTATTTGTTGGTTGTGTATATCGTCCTCCGAATTCTTATTATAAATCTCTTCAAGTTTTGGAAGACATCTTAGGTGAATCTTTAATAACGTCTAATTATGTGTTCTGCTTAGGAGACTTTAATCTAAATTTTATAAATAAGCATACCCCTGAGTACAAATATATGGAAGTGTTGTTAGGATCATTTAATCTAACACAAAACATAAATAAGCCTACATGTGTAACACACTAAAGTGCAACCTTGATAGATATATTAGTTAATAAGACAAATATAATTTTAACAACAAATGTTATAAATGTATCGCAATTCTCAGATCACCATCTTAGTTACTGGTTAGTTGACATGCCAATAGTTAGAAAAGTTAACCCTCACTCAATTTTAATCAGATATCAAAAATATTAATTTATATATTTGATTTGCACGCACAAAATATTAAGTGGCACAGAGTTGACCTTCAAACATTCATGACAAAGTTTCTTTTATTAATTCTACTATTCTGCAACTTTTTAATGTACATGCGCCACTAAGGCAAATTAGAATAACTAAAAAATTAAATCCCTGGATCACTCCTAATATAAAACAAATAATGAAAATCAGAGATAGGGCTTTTTCAGAATATCAGTCGTCACTAAAAAATATTCATACCATTCATATGCAAACTGAGGCGAAATGGGCGTATTATAAGTTGATGAGAAACTTTGTCACATCATCTATTCGCCGAGAAAAGCAGGTGTATATTCAGAATGTATTAAATTGCAACTTTAGAAATTCCGAAATTCTCTGGCAAACTGGATAGATTAAATACACATAATAAGTACTGTCATAATGAAATACTTGATCAGTTAAGGGATCCTGATACAATAAACAATTTCTTTATACATTCAGTAAGTAAAACATCAGATGATCTTGACGTTGCAGATTATTATAATACAAATAAGTATGCGGGAGTTAGTTCACAAATGAAATTTCAAGATGTTGATACTTCCAAAGTAGTCAATATTATACTTAGCATAGAAACAAATGCTAAAGGGTTTCTCGAAATCTCATTTGAGTAAATGTGTATTTCTTGTTATGCAAACGCTATTACACATATTATAAATTTGACACTAAAAAATGTCATGCCCGAGTGTCAAAAACAAGTACATATAATACCTGTCCCTAAACAAAAAAAAGTTGGTACTCTAAATGATTTTAGACCCACCGGTGCTGTCTAAGGTTATAGATAGAATAGTTTTAAATCGATTAAGAAAACATACAATAAACAACCTGGTTTCAGATCTAATTTCAGCACAACTATTTCACTTTAGATCTCACTGACATGCTACGTTGACAAGTCCATGGTGACTATAAGTATTATGTTAGATTACTCCAAAGTGTTTGATTGTTCAGATCACAAGTTGTTATTAGCTAAATTAAAATATGGAATTTCGATCAAAGCTTTGAAATGTATTTAAGTGATTATCTCCACCATATACAATTAACAGTAGATGGTGGCAAAATAATTTCAGACGGCAGATAACAAGAGGTGTACCTCAAGGGTCAATTTTAGGAACTTGTTATTTGTGGTGATATACACCGCTGTGATATACAGAGTGTTATACAGTCAAATAGGCATCTATACGCAAATGATTGTCAATTGTATGTATCTTTTAATTCTGAATCGCAGGACATAGCAACCAACAAAATAAATAAGGATCTTTATGAAGTGTAAAATTGTTCTCAGGAAATTACTTTGTCGTTAAACCCATTAAAAATAAACGCAATCATGACTAGCACTGAACGACAGCGAGGAAAGGTTGATATTAACAATGGGCTTTTTTTAGATAATGTTCCTCTGACTGTCCAAGGTACTTATGAAAGTATATAGGAGTTATCTTTGATAAGAGTTTGTCCTTCACACAGCATGTGACCAAGTTGATCACAGCTGCATATTGTAGATTGAAAGTATTATACAAATGCAAATTTGTATTGAGTACACCCATTAAACTTACACTACTACTACTTATTCTCCTTTTAAGGAGTATATCTCCCTTATTATTAATTTTCGGAAATAAGTTTATATATAAGACTACCATTATTTTTGGATGTACTATCAACCACAGAAATATCGGGAGACAATTATGGACCACCTTGTTTTTACAAATGTTCCACTAATTTTTCTATTGAATTGAGTGTAGCACTATATAGTCCAAAATTAGTTTCTCACTTAGTAAATAATTTTATTAATATTGAGATTGAGAATTGTTAATTAAATTATTTATTTTTGCTTTTTCAGGTTATGATGGTTTCCCAAACTTCTTTGAATCTCTACTAGAATGCATTTCCAAAAAGATTACCTCAAATTATACATAAGACATAAAGTGTTAAATTATAACCTAAAGATAATTACTTTATAAAAATATTTAAGAAAACTGCCAAAAAACATATATTATTGCTCAAAGCAAACATGTTATAATATAGTAGATATATTTATAATTTTTTATAGCCTATTTATATTTATATTATTAAAGCTTAAAACACAAATTGATATTTTCTTAATGTCCTTATTTAAAATTTTTTTAGGATATGGTTCATTAATTAAATCTTGCTACTATTTAAACATTTATTCTCTAACAGACGTTTCGGTGCTGGATCGCACCTTTTTCGATGTTGTAAACTTAAAACAATTTTTCTTGAGAATGTGGCACACGGTTTTTTCTTTTTCATCATTTGTTTCTATGAATTTAGCAGTATTTGGTATGTCCCTTTCATAAATGAAATTTAAACTTTTTATTACAAAGGCTGGCATTGGAATTCCAGTGCCAGGAAAAAAACGCATGAGACCTTTTTCATATAGAATTGACCAGGCTAATCAGAAAAAATATCCGCATGGAAAAATGTCAGTGGCGTGCTATTAAATATCGTGTGTTAAATATCAGAAGGCATGTTTGCAGGAACGCTATTGGTGGAGCGATAAAATAACTTTTCAAAATTAACACATGCTTTAATTGAAAATAATATCTAAAGAACTTTCTGATATTAAAAAGTAACGATTTAAAAAAAAATCAAAACCTTACAGCAATATAAATTTAAGTTGTGGCGAACATATGTTCATATGAACTTTTCTTCATAAAATGACTTAAGGAATCACATCCCAATATATTAGCACGTAAGGAACATCCTATATATATATATATATATACAGTATGACCCATTTATTTAGGAGTCACTCTGTAAAATCTTTATTTGGTGTGCGATTTTCGCCGTTTTTTAACCTCTCCACAATAAAATTGTGAGAGGTTACTAAAATTGGTTCAAAATCGAAAATTGAGATAAAATCAAATCTTTACCTTTTGAGGTCCTAGGAACCCAAAAAAGTGGTTTTTGAAAAATGTCTGTGTGTGTGTATGTGTGTTAGCACGATAGCGCCGAAACTACTGAACAGATTTGAATGAAACTTTGCGTGTGCGTTTCTTTAGTGTCCCAGAAGATCTGAAAAGGTTTTGGTTGAGATCGGATTACGTTTAGTGCCATTTTGACGCAACAAGTTGTTTATTTTATATTTATTTTCAATTTGCAATGGAACCATTGAAAAGCAGTTAAAATTCTGATTTCAACGATATATCACACTTCCACCCTTTCGATTTGGTTTCCGTGAAAAAAATTAAAAACAAAGCAAATATGGCATAGATCGCATTTCGCATGACATGATCGATGCGCGTAGCGGTTACATCGTGAAACTCGTCACATCACGTGTCAATTCACGTGTGAGGGTTTCTTCACTGCTCTAGAAATAGAGCGGATTACGTTTAGTGCCGTTTTTAAATATATATACAGACAAATCGAAGAATTAAACTACAAATATTCCTCTAAAATCTAGTAAAATTACTGAAATGCTAAGGTTTGATTTAACAAAGACAGCCGCGAGCGATCGGATTGCAATGAGCAAATTTTGATGATTGTTATTGTCATCGTTTGTCATCCGATAACGTTGGTGTCATGTCATGTTAATAAGATTTCGGCACATTTGTAACTTTTAGTGGATTGTCACAAACTTTAAAGGTAGATGTAACAATATCAATATCATATGCTTTCTGTACCTTCGTTGGTGAATTAATTATAGATTATCACTTACCAATTTTCAGTTTGTTGCTTTACAAATCTGTAGTATTTAGGATAACTAGACTTTCTTAGTCGTTCAAGTGATGTTAAAGTTGTTAATATCCTAATAGTATATTATTCAACGAGCGATAATGTAGGTAATAACTCGCATAGATGATTGTAAATTCATTAAGTTGAGGGTTTTTTAGTGCCCCAGAAGATCTGAAAAGGTTTTGGATAAGATCGGATTACGTTTAGTGCCGTTTTGTTACACAATTTAATGCTCTTTTCGGCTTCAAAGATCCACCGAGTGGGGAGGTTCCAGCCGCTTCCAGTAGCTGCCGATTTTTTTAATTGTAGCTTATTGAACTGCATTTTTGAAGCAAAAAGCGCCAGATTCCCAATCCAAGGCCTACTACGTTAGTTTCTAGGAGTAAAAACATACTTTCTCTGGAGGTATTAAGGTTCAAACTAGCCCTTCTAATACTAACCCAGGAGTTATTAAAATATTCTAAAATTTGGTCATTATTTCTCAAAATATGTCACGACGTTTACTATGCCTGGTTCTAAGCAAGTTTTTTGAAACAACCTATCTCATTAAAAACTTTATTAATGCATTTTGTACATTACTTTCGACTTAAAGATTTTACAGTATAATTGCTATACTATTCCCTACCTTGAATATTGAATATGTATGATGATAAGAAATTAAATAGCAAATAAATTTATTTCAAATAACAAAACAGGAGTCTGTTCTAGCAACACATACAAACCATTAATTCAAGGAATGCCCCAAGTAAAAGACGATGTAAGTAATTCAAATTTGTATTGGTACATAAAATCAAAAATTACAACAAAAACAACAAATTTAAAATTTAGTGTACTCAGTTTTCTATAATTGTATCCAAAATTCTTAGTATGTTTCTTTTCTTCTCGTCTGCCATTTCCAATTTCGTATTATATTTCCTTTCTTTTCAATCTGCTATTTTTCTTTCACCTACTTCCAAATCTCCTATTCAAATCTTCTTACTTCCAAATCAATTTATTTCAGAATCTCCATAATCATCTAAATATATCTCATCTATCATATTAATTGTTCTCTTAAAATTCTCAAAATTGTCCGTGCTTTCAAAATTAAAAATTGTTATTCTCCAGTTCTGCTTTTTTAAACAACTCTCTCTCTCTCTCTCTTTTTAATAAAACACTAAAATTTTGTCATTTTCAATAATTTTAAAACAATCGTACCAACACAAATTTATATTACCCCGTCAATTGACACTGGGCATAACCTCAAATTAAAGGGGACTTTTTAAATGTCGATTCGTACTCCATGGCTGAATTTTTTACCAGAAATTAGTTTTAAGATGTACATCAAGCGTCTGTAGTTAAAAAGTAGAAATTGATGTGCAGGGGTTGTAAAAAATATATTTAAGGGTTGAAATCGTGATATGTCAAAAACGGAAAAATTTTCGAATAAAGTTTTAGACAAAAGTTGTAGAGAAAAAAATTCTGTGTAAAAAACCTACTTAACTTTTTTTTCTATAAGTGGCCGGCGAGCCGTGAAATTGGATTAAAGTTTTTGAACGATTTACACAATCAAATACACAGCTGGCACGTATTTTGAAAAGTGATACGAAATGTTGCTGTAGTAAGGCATTTAATGAAATTTTTCATAAAATTCTTATAACTCCGGAACGGATAGAAATATCGAGATCATATTTGGCACGTAGGTCGTAATATAGATCTGGGATAAAATTCTAATGAATCTGCGGATGAAAGATGGATATATGTTATCACAAACATGAAAAATCCTTATAACTCGCAAACGGGTAGACACATCGCGTTCATATTTGAGACGTAGGTGTTACTATTGAACAGAGACGGAATCCAAATGATCCTGCTGAGTGATTGGATTCATATAGGGTCAGTTTGGGCTCCACTATTTCTTACGGTGTTTCTAAGATTTTTTTAAAATATGGTGATTTCAGATATCCTGATGGTTTTCATGGGAAAAAAATCGATCGATTGGATTCATATCGGGTCAGTCTGTGTCACACAGCTTTTAAAGTGTTTTTAAGAATTTTATGATGTTTTTGGCTTTCTTTTATGCCCAGTAAAGGGGAATTATAATTGTTCACTTGTAATCCATGTCTCAATTCTTGCCCAAAAGTTGCGTCCGTATAATAGACGCAAAATTACGTTCAGTGATATTTTCGTCTAAGAATATTAATTAGTATTAGAATGCTTTTATAGTTATTATAAAAAAAACTTCTCGAAAATTGGACATAAAATACGTAATACTTAAAAGAAGTCGCGATGGAGAGTATATTGTTAGTTCAAGCATGTACCGCCCAAATATATCTCTACAAATTGTATATCGATACACATTTAGTTTAATTTAGTAGATATACATAGTAGTTTAGTTTAGCAATTGTATCAATTTTGCGACTCTTTAAATGGATTTTGCGTTATCGCTTCTATTTTAATGAACCCGTTCCTAAAGCTAGATAATAGTAAAAAGAACAGTGATAATAATTTTTAGAAATAATTGTTTTTCATTAAATATAACAAATATTATTAAGCAAATTAATATAATGTGAATTTAGTGAACACAATGAGCATATTTAAAAAAGTACAAACACATTTAAGAAATCAAGTATGGTCTGAAAAAACAATGTTTGTGTGGTATAAATTGTTGATCAGTTTAACGCCTGAATCCAAAAATGTATGTTTATCAAGAAACCCGGTAGGGTTTCGTAGCTAATTTTCAAGCGAAACAGGAACTTATTCATATACAGCAAGATACTGATTTCAGTGCCATCTGGATATTTCTTTTCTTTTATATAAAGAACATGATCATTTAACATTGATAATTACATACGAAATGAGTTGTTTATCGTTTCATCCTTCAAATAAATACCTTTCTATAACTTGTTGTCTTATTGGGCATGTTTGAATTTTCAGATCTGTCATTTTTGTTATACTTGTGTACTAAAGGGAAGTACGTCTTCAAAAACGGAAGTATGACGTCGATGGATACGGAAGTCGCTTAATTTAATCCTGTAATAGTGACATTTATAAATAACGTGAATATATACACAAACTAGTATAAAAACACAACCTAAATTTTTTTGAAGACATAGTGAAGTTAGGTGCGAGTGGGTTCTCTACCCTAAAAATCGAATATTTGAGTAGCATTTTTGCAAGCACCCTCAAGGTCGGATGGGGTAGCATTTTCCACTATACCGTCCACGAAGAACCGATTAGGACGGTTATCGAATCGATCCGATCACACCCGAAGGCGTTATTTATCGCTTTATCAACGACTGAGGGAATTGAAAAACCGAAACAAGTTTCAGGGGAGTTCATGTTAAAGAACACGGTAAAATCCTCGGTATACTTTTCGGCGTTGTAACAAAATCCGACTTAGGAAATATTTCGTATGAAAAGCGTGCTTCACGTAAAAATATCGTGGAAGAGGTTTTTAATATTCTTAATCATATTTTCGCTCTACGGAGTTATTTTTATGCAAACATTTTCATAACTCCTCAAGGAGCGTCATTTTAGAAGGTGTAGTAAATGTCGCTGCACAGGGACGTAATGTCGCCCCGACACCAAAATTTTATAAACTATAACAAAATTTGACTTTAATTTCGGAATTTTCAAAATTAAAAACCCTTTTACGAATCCACATTGTCAAGCACTGCAACTCATATGAGGTCTTGAATTATGAGGACAAGTTAATCCAGCGCCTATCCAAAATATATCGTGAGTTTTAGCGAAAATAGCCCTTAGCGACATGGGACCCCCATCGTTTCCTAGCAGTCGATTTTGACGGGGAAATGATGAGTTTTAACGGGATTTGCCCTAAACCGGTTCCTCAGTGATTCGGTGTCAGAAAAGTATATTTACCATGTACTCATATGTGCGTGGGACCGCCTTGCCTGAATGTATAAAATTGTAATTGCAGAATACAATTCGAAGTAGTAGCGCTTCAAGCATTTTCAAGCTCTGAGGAGCGACCAAAATTGATATTAAAATACAAATACGTGAATAAGACAGGCAAGCAAAAGCCGATCAAATTTCAGAAACATTGAACTTTTCTTGAATCTTTTTGTGTAATCGTTAGCTCACAAAACTACCATTTTGGATGGTAGTTGGTACATTATAAATCGTTCCGTTCCTCACCATGTGTTGCACACGGGCCAGACTAGTGTTTGTTAAACATATTTCTTAAAAGTTGTTGTAAAACCATAAAATTTTTGAAGATTCAATATATATTTTTTGAACTTTATATTGTCTTTTAATTGTGTTTTCAATCAAAATCCCCTTTCAGGTATAATTTTAAGAAAGTGTGGTACATCCAGTGTTAGGTTTATAGTGTTACGACGTCCAATAGATACCATTAGAGCAGCAGTTAAGCAAAAACGAACAGTAAGTATAAATTTTCATATTATTCTCCGTCTAAAACAGTCATCTTGAACCCTAATTTTGTGAATTCACTTTTGAAATATATTAAAAGTCCTTCAGACTCCAAAAGATGAATCGTTCACATGGCGCCCGAACAGGGACAATGCCGTCCTCAAACCCAACAAATCCATTTTCTTTTATGGTGGAAGACTCCGAGGAATCGACCCCAAGGGATTTCTACGAGCGGGCCACAGTGCCTCTCGTCGACGGCAGTTCTAGAGAGTTAGAACCACAAAGACTGTTTTCAGAGGTCAATAATCAAAATTTATCTGCTTCACAGTCACAAAATCCAAATTCAATGGAAAGTATGTTCATGAAAATGGCAGAGGGCTTCGTGCAGGCGATATAGAACGTGTCGACCTGTACGCCCCATGAGAGACAAAGATGTCCGAACGTGGAGGAATATTTCGACAGAGCTCGCATAAGCCACGACTATGATCGCCTTCATAATGTGACCGGCCAACTCAAGGGCGAAGCCCAACGATGGTCCGAACAGTTTCGGACGTTGACGACATCGTACACCTTATTTAAGGAAAGATTTTTTACTAGGTTCAATTCACCCGACATATACAGTCACGAGCTATTGCTCAACTGTATGCCACAAAACAAACGTCTTTAGACGAGACGGTAGTGTTTATCACGAAGAGAACCTGCCTTTTCAATCGTATAGATCCCTTCAAATCCGAAGCCATCAGAGCTCGGATAATCATGGACCAACTGCGTCCAGAAATTAGGTCACGCTTGAGAAGCAACCTAATTTCATCCACAGAGGTGTTAGTAGCCGCGGCCACTAACGTCGAACGGGATTCAACCGACGAACAGACGTCGCTAATCCAACTCATCGACCAACGCATGTCAGGCGCTTCTTACTATCAAGAGCCGGGACCCTCGAGTCGACAAAAGTCAAGTATCAGGAGCAATGGAAGCCCAACTCCGACAGCACCGAGGGTGCATTTCCGAGAGGGTGTCTCTCGTCAGGACGGACCAGGTAGAGCACCTGGCCGTCCTTTTTTTATGAATATTTTTTCAAGCGGTTCAGTGAATCCTGACCGCAGGCAGAACAATTTTAATGGCGGATCGGGGAAGTTCCGAGTACCCGACCGACCGGTAACCCCGTGCCGATACTGCACAGACACAGTACAGTGGCACTTCCATAGTCAATGTCCCAACAATCCTCATCGTAACAGGGGACCGGGAAACTTTCAAGGGGCCAGAGACCAAAGTCAAGGTCAATCTGCAAGATCCCGGCACAACGGCCGAACCACCTATGCATAAAACACGGGAATCCATTAATTATATGAGCGAAGCGTTCCCTTTGCCTCGTATAAAGGTTCTAATAAATGAACGTGCGGTCGACGCTCTGATTGATTCAGGCTCGACACGAAACGTTATCCATCCTTAGCTGTTGGATAATTTTAAAAATTTCACGACACGTCGATCATTTGCTATGGCGTGCGGAGATAAAATGGTGGACTCTCTTAGCACGACGAAATTGGAAGTAAATATTTCAGGCACCTCTTTTGAAATTGATTTTCAAGTAATCGAGAATTTAAACGAAACAGTAATATTGGGATCCCCATTTTTATACATGAATAACGTCGCATATGATTATGGCTGAAAATGCCTATATGCCAGCACGGAAGAACGTATTACCGTCTTCTGGAATCAAGCTTCCCAGAGGGAGAGACAGCAGGCAAAACTTCCTGAAGAGCTTGTTATTAAATACAAATTTCTATGGCCGCTGTTCGAAGAATTTGTCGATTTGTTCACTGCGGAACCGACTCAAGCAACCACAGTGACTGTTAAGCACAAAATTGTCGTGAAAGACTCAAAACCCTTCAATATCAGACCATATCCAATGTCTCCATGTACTAAGAAAATTATGTACGATCAAATTGAAGAGATGCTGAAAGCTGGCGTCATTGAACCAAGTACTGCACAATACAGTTCACCTCCAGTGATAATAAAAAGACCCGATAAGAAACCACGTTTTTGCATTGACTATCGTCATTTAAATGAAATGACTGAAGACGAAGCTTCCGTATTACCAAAAATACATGAAAGCATCAAAGACTTGGGCAATTCTAAAGTTTTTACTGTGTTGGACCTCAAGAGTGGATATTGGCAAATACCGCTCGATGAAGCATCAAAAGATTTTTCGACTTTTACTACTGATGGGGCAGCTTATAGATTTAATGTCATGCCTTTCGGCCTCAAGACAGCTCCCTGTACCTTTCAGAAATTCATGGCAAAGGACGTCTTAACGGGTTACCTGCACCATTTCTGTAAAGTCTACTTAGATGATATAATCGTTTACAGCGTAAACGTGAAGGAGCATATGTCCCACCTGTGGTTGCTCTTTGAAAGACTACGTTTACATAATCTAAAAGTGTCACCGGAAAAGTGTGTAATAGCGACAAATGAAATACAATATTTAGGCCACACAATTAGAATTGATACTTCTCGTCCTTTAGAAAAACATGTATTGCAAATTCAAAATTATCCTGTACCAAACACGAAAAAGCAACTTCAGAGTTTCTTAGGACTTTGCAACTGGGTAAGAGAATATCTACCAAATGTTGCGATGATTACAAAGCCATTAACGAAACTTCTATCGAAGGAATATCGCTTTCATTGGACTCAAGCATGCGATGAAGCTTTTCAGAAACTTAAAAATTTATTATCCGGACCGCTGGAACTCCATCGTCCGGATTTTTTACGTCAGTTCATTTTGCAAACAGATGCATCACTACAAGGGCTTTCAGCAGTACTCTATCAATTGGGCGACAACTGCGAAAAGCATATTATATCATATGCTAGCAACACGTTATCTCCAGCAGAGAGACGTTATCACATTAACGAGCTGGAATACTTGGCAGTGGTGAATTATATAAAAAAGTACAAGATGTACTTAGCAGATAAACCGTTCTTGGTTAAGACGGACATCAGGGCGTCACTTTGGTTGAATAAACACAAAGACGACAAAACCAAATTCACCCGATGGTCATTACTATTGCAAGAATATGCATTCAAAATCGAACACTGTCCTGACAAAGAAAACTTGTTAGCCGATTCTCTCAGCCGTAATCCACAAGATAAATATGTTGAGACCGACGATGAAGAGGAAAGAATGTTCCTACCAAATTATAAGTGTCCAGAACGTATTTCTGTTTTAACACATTCAGAAATATACGAAGATATCGTACAGGCCCAATCGAGGTCGAGAGATATACAAGACAAGATCCGCCGTTGGAATGATCTATTTCAACAGGAAGAACGTTCCGAAGCGGATCTTATTTTTATGAAAAATTTTCAAGTACAAGACGATGTACTAATGAAAGACACAGATTGAAATTTAAAGTTGGTAGTTCCAAAGAGGAAAATCAAAGAATTGATTTACCATTATCACGATCGAGATGAAGCATGCCATCCAGGGAGAGACGAAACTCTTAGGAAAATTGCACAAAGATACTATTACAATAATATGGCCAAGATCGTAGGCAAATACATAAACGACTGTCTGATATGCCAATCAGTAAAAACACGACAAGCTCAACCCAGTGCTCCACTTAGAAGTCATGCACCGCAGAATGCATTTGAAACTTTGAGCGTCGACGTAATTGGACCACTGCAGAGGACCAAAGACGCCGAAAATCGATATATGATTATCGTTGAAGACGTATTTAGCAAGTAGATAGAGGCAAAGGCATATATTCAGGTCGATGGCAGAACGATAGCCAAATTTATTGACGAAGAGATAGTTGCAAGATTCGGAGTCCCTCGAGTCATAATCTCCGACAACGGAGGTCATTTCAATTCGGAATGATATATAACATTCTGCGAAAGAAATGGAATTGAACGATATCTCATTCCTGCTTATCATCAACAATCCAACCCCGTGGAACGACGGGTTCAGGAGTGTAAGAAAATTTTAAATACCTTGCTATACAAAAAGCCAAACGGCACATGGGATCGCTACGTGCATCAGATGGCATACATTTTGAGAAATCGTAGAAATGCAGCTACAAATCAAACACCTAGCATGATCGTGTTAGGCTGTGAACCAGCCGAAAAAAGCGAATGGGATTTATATGCATGGATACAAGAAAGAGCTAAGCAACAAACGCTTCCATGAGCGAGTTAAGGAAGCCCGTCAAGCTCAACAAAATTATAAACAAAAGTACGCGCCAAAAGAGGCCGTCACTCCAGCCGTTTTTAAAGTTGGAGATAAAGTCATGAGTAAAAGAAAAAGGAAGGTACATACCTTCACGCCGTCTTGGTCAGGCCCAACCAGAATCTTGAAGAAGTTTTCAGACGAAGTATATCTCGTTCAGAAGGGAAACGTAACCACAAGAGTCCATGTAAATGGTTTGAGACCAGCCCCGCCAGAGGAGCACAAGTTGGAAATCGAATGTTCAGATGAAGAAAATGCTAATCCAGGCGGAACATCACTCGATGGAAATGATTCCCCGTTCAGACGATTCCACAGAACCTCCACAGCCGGAGCAGACTGTAGTCCACCGATTCCGATTCAAGTTCTGGAAATTCTATTATATTTTTATAATATTTTTAACCTAGGCTAAGTTTTAACTTAGTGCTAGGTTTATTTTATATCAAAATTTCCATACCAACTTTTTGTCACATCAGGCAAAAGTTGGTATTTTTTATGCATTTTTTACAAGTTATTCAATATTGAGGAGATTGTATCGACCATACAAATCTTCCAAATCCACTGCAGCAACTCTGACCGTGTCCGGCAGAGTTGGTATTTTTTATAATTAATATTCAGAAACATATACATCTGTAAGCAGAGTCCGACCCAAAGGGTCTAAACAAATGTTCCATTGGCACGGCATGGAAAGACGACAATTCTGACGCAAGGGCGCGATTCAGACGAGTCTAGCAACTCAAGGGCGAGAGGCCGCCACGCCTGCTGAATGGGCAGATGCAACGATCCGACGGATGCAGATTGTGACGCAGATTTCTCCTAAGAAGAGATTTTAATTACAAGGAAACCATTTCAATCAACATATAAAGTCAACAAAATTCTATGTTCCTATTCTCAAAGACGATGATGTGATATCGGTCGCAGTTTCCACTCTATGCCCAGACGGGATAGAGCCATAACCATTTAACCAATATAATTTACTAAAATTTTGTTTTATTGTTTCATATTAATGAGCAGTGCCATTATTAATGCCAGAGCCAAAGCAGTCCAAGGACCACCTAAGCTAATCCAGAAGGCAGTTCGACATCGAAGGTGATCGGCAAGGCTATAGATACGAGGAGGAGCAGGCGCAAGCAAGAATTAGTGCAAGAACACTAAGAAAGTTAAGTGCGTCGAAAGTGTTTGTGGTGTATCAATAGTCCTATTGATACTTATCAAAAATCATCATGATTTTTGATTTTTTCTTTTTTTTTATCCCATTTTGGGAATACTATGTTCAAATAAACAATCGAATGCTATGCATCGATATATGTACAAACATATCACCATTTTTAGATTTGCATCTATGTTATGTTTCAGATAGGCCGGTCTGAAAATAACCGAATGCAACACATGGGAGACTCCATCCAAAGATCCATTTTTTTTTATCATACCAATTTAACAAACATTGCACAAAAAAATTCACCGAAAGAACCCGGGGGGTGTTAAAGAACACGGTAAAACCCTCGGTATACTTTTCGACGTTGTAACAAAATCCGACTTAGGAAATATTTCGTATGAAAAGCGTGCTTCACGTAAAAACATCGTGGAAGAGGTTTTTAATATTCTTAATCATATTTTCGCTCTACGGAGCGATTTTTATGCAAACATTTTCATAACTCCTCAAGGAGCGTCATTTTAGAAGGTGTAGTAAATGTCGCTGCACAGGGACGTAATGTCGCCCCGACACCAAAATTTTATGAACTATAACAAAATTTGACTTTAATTTCGGAATTTTCAAAATTAAAAACCCTTTTACGAATCCACATTGTCAACCACTGCAACTCATACGAGGTCTTGAATATGAGGACAAGTTAATCCAGCGCCTATCCAAAGTATATCGTGAGTTTCAGCGAAAATAGCCCTTAGCGACATGGGACCCCCATCGTTTCCTAGCAGTCGATTTTGACGGGGAAATGATGAGTTTTAACGAGATTTGCCCTAAACCTCCTCAGTAATTCGGTGTCAGAAAAGTATCTTTACCATGTACTCATATGTGCATGGGACCGCCTTGCCTGAACGCATAAAATTGTAATTGCAGAATACAATTCGAAGTAGTAGCGCTTCAAGCATTTTCAAGCTCTGAGGAGCGACCAAAATTGATATTGAAATACAAATACGTGAATAAGACAGGCAAGCAAAAGCCCACCAAATTTCAGAAACATTGAACTTTTCTTGAATCTTTTTGTGTAATCGTTAGCTCACAAAACTGCATTTTGGATGGTATAAATCGTTCCGTTCCTCACCATGTGTTGCACACGGGCCAGACTAGTGTTTGTTAAACATATTTCTTAAAAGTTGTAAAACCATAAAATTTTTGAAGATTCAATATATATTTTTTGAACTTTATATTGTCTTTTAATTGTGTTTTCAATCAAAATTCCCTTTCAGGTATAATTTTAAGAAAGTGTGGTACATCCAGTGTTAGGTTTATAGTGTTACGACGTCCAATAGATACCATTAGAGCAGCAGTTAAGCAAAAACGAACAGTTAAAGGCAACGCGACCCCTCGTTTTCGAGTAACTTGAGGTCACAGAATCGATCGCCACGAGTTTTAGTTCGATCCGACCAACCGTTCCGGGAAAAAGTGTGCTATGACTAAACTAAAGGTTCAGAAATAAGTAAAACGTTACTAGAGGATAACTAGGACCTCGATACACCTTTTGCACTACTTTTGATCGACCACCCAAATTTTGACGGGGATTATAAAACCCGGTCGGGTTTCGCAGATAATTTTCTCTCACTCTCATGCTAGAGCGAAACGGGACAGGGATTCATATACAGCAAGATATTGCTTTCTGCGCCATCTGGATATTTATTTTCTTCAATAAATAGAACACAATCATTTAACATTGGTAATTACATGCGAAATGAGTTGTTTATCGTTTAATTTTTTTCATTTATTTATTTTTTTAATGACATTCGGGCCGTTGACCCACAGCCAAGTACTAAATTGTTAAATACTTAAATAACCTGCTTCTGACCTATTCGATAAAATTATTTTTGTGATACAAGAGGAAGTAGACGGGGTCACACACTTTATTGTTTTATCTTTCAAATAAATACCTGTCTTTAACTTGTCATCTTATTGCGGCATTGCCATTGATGTTTGAATTTTGAGACCTATCATTTCGGTTATATTTGTGTACTTAGCGGAAGTACGTCTTTAAAAACGGAAGTATGACGTCGACGGATACGGAAATCGCTTAATTTAATCCTGTGACAGTGACATTTATAAATAATGTGAAGATATACACAAACCATCTAGTATAAACATAATCTAAATTGTTTAAAAGGCATAGTGAAGTTAGGCGCAAGTGAGTTTTCTAACCTAAAAATCTAACATTTAAGTAGGACTTTTCGCAAACACCCCCTCTCCGGTCAAAACCGATCGGAGGTACATAACCTCAAAGAGGTTTAGAACAATTTTTAGAGAAAGACGGTCAGCGTCCTCCGACAGGCCGAGACATTACTTACGGAGAGTGTTGTGATAAAACAGGTCAGGATGTTATCCACGGAAAGTGTTGCGCAAAGACAGGCCGGAATGTTGTCACCTACGATGGATGTTGCGCGTCGCGAAAAGGAAAATAAAGATGCAGAAAAGTTACATGAGCGTGTCGGGGGTTCTTGTGCGCCAAGGCCGCCCCCGGCAAACCAACATACAGAAAGTGAAGCAGACAGATGTACCGCCGGCCTAGACAGGTCTATAGTTCTTAGACGAAAACTAAAGAAACGAACCTACAGGACACAGGAAAGCGCGTCGAACGCCAGTATTGAATGCGTTAAGCTGGCACCCGGCCGCTTATAAAGTAACCAAAAAAATTAAGACTGTTTAAGGTGAACTTGTCATCTTATTGTGGCATTGCTATTGATGTTTGAAATTTGAGCTCTGTCATTCCGGTTATAAAAATGTACTAGATGGAAGTGACGTCGGTCGACGGATACGGAAGTTAAATCGCTTAATTCAAACAGTGGATAAATTTGTGGATAAATAAATGCAAGTGAATGTTTCTTTCCTTTTATAAAAAAAAACATAATCATTTAACATTAGTAATTACATGCAAAATGAATTGTTTGTCGTTTCATCTTTCAAATAAATACCTGTCCTTAACTTGTCATCTTGTTACGGCATTGCTATTACTGATGTTTGGATTTTGAGATCTGTAAATATAATACGAAGTATTGAAGTATTAATCACATGTGTACAATTTTGATTTCTGATTTTTGGATCAAACACCAAAATACGAATTGTGTTAACTTTGAAAACATATAACAAATTTGTAATTATCTGATGTAAAAAATGGAAATGTTTAATCACAAAAACACATTGAGTGTCGTGTCGGATTACGTGGCGGATAGATTGTGAAACAGTGTTTTCTAAGTCTAACACATATTGTTTTACAGATTACTAGGGGACCATCGGTAAAGTTTACGTTTGTACCGGATATTTAAGTAAGTGCGTGAGTGTAAGGGTTCAGTTATTTTTACATTCGGATTTCTTTTTCATTGTCAATACGGATAAAGAATTTATGTGCAGAGAATTAACGAAAACAGATGTCAAACTCATTAAAGAAGGTCAATGGCTCGAAAATTCTCATTTTTTTTCGTATATTTTATGTATAAATGTTCATTACGAAATACCATGTCAAAAAGACACGGCTCAGTCCTGAGCTCTGAGCTTGCAAATGGGAAGGGATATTCTTTCTTCCTATCTGATCCAACTAGTGAAGACGAAGAGTATTGCTTGAAGCAAATGGTAGAATTATCCTATCGTATTGTACTTTACTACTACTTGCAGTGCTTTTCTCCTTCGCTTGTTAAAAATAATTTATAAGCTTGTCTATATTCAAATTTCACGGTTCTTTTACATAATCTATCTTAATAGCTAATGAAAAAATGAAAAATAAATGAATGTATAATACTACAAGCTAATTTCCTATGTGGCTTCCCCGCACCCCCTGACCATCCATCATGTTTATCTTTTTAACTATATACTTCATGATGAGCAACATAACCTTTGTTTAAACCAAATTGGAAGACAATAACAAAAAGCGTTTTACCGTTATCGCAGTCCCTTGTACCTTCTGACCACCTGACTAAAATTTCTCCTGTTAATGTGCCTTGATGGTAGAGAATAAAATATAACAAAAATGGCTTTACTGTTACCATAACAAAATACAGATTAGAAATTTAGGAAATCATGTAGAGCTTATTTTAAACCTGATTTATTGTGAAATACATTTTTTAAATAGGTACATAATGATAATCAAAAGCAAAATATTGCAGGTTATAAATTCTTGAAATTATGTACAGTTAATGTTTCAACATTGCTTTCATGACAATACAACAAAAAATCTGAAGCTGGATTTCACACAGTTGGAATCTAACACGGGACTTGTTGGAGAAAAACTTTATTTTCCAAATGTAGGTAAATAATTGATTACTTTACTTGAATTTCTATTTTGTCTTTACTTCTTGTATACTACCGTAGTAGGGGTACCTTTTTCGCTGGCTGGGATACCCATTAAATTATGTAAGTAGCAGCACAAAACACATTACATATGTAATAGAAAAAACTAGCGCTACTCATTTTTTCCACGTACAAACAATTCCAAAGAATTTCCTTTACATACAGGAAAACATATATAGTATAGTACATGTACAGTCTAGCGCAATAATGCCTGGTACATCCGATATATTCCGTCCTTTTCTGTCAATATATGAACCTTAATGTCAGAAGAGGAAAGAAAATATCGAAAGTACCAGGCATTACTGCACGGGAAAAAATAAACTAGTCTTCGAATCGAAAGTACGTAAGTATCTATCGACTATCGATACCGATGACTCGAGTGGAACACTATATCAGGGCAACAGCGCTCCACTACCGACACGCAACACTAGCGAAATACAGTGTTTCAGTTCCGAAATCAACAGTAAATCACTCTTATTTGGCGTTTTTTTCGGAACTGCAGCACTGTTTTTTGGCACTGTTTCGACTGAACAGTGTTTTAGTAGGAAATGCCAACTGGGTTTTTCAGCAAGGCCGCTACATTTATGCCTGCTTCTCAGGCATAAAAAGTTGAATTGTTTGTGCCTGTAAAAAAAAACGTATGTGTTCGTTGCTGGGAATTTTGAACCTGATCCGAGTCATATCGCCGTCGGCCTGAAATCCGACACCTTCAACCCGTGGATCAGGTCTACAATGAACCCTTATCAATGCACGTGTTTCAAGAAATATAAATAAATATACTCATACATGTGGGCCAATTAAAAGTATATAAATAGAACGTATTACAAATAAAAATAATGCTTTAATCCAGTCAACAAGTACAGGGAAAAAATGAGTAGCGCTAATTTTTTCTATTACATGTAGAATGTGTTTTGTGCTGCTGCATGTCTTGCATAATTCAATGGGTATCCCAGCCAGCGAAAAAAGTATTCCTACTACGGTAGTACCATTAGAAGTAAAGACAAAATAGAAATTCAAGTAAAGTAATCAATTATTTACCTACGTTTCGAAAATACACTTTTTCTCCAACAAGTCCCGTGTTAAATTCCAGCTGTGAAATCCAGCTTGAGACTTTTGGTTGTATTGTCATGAAAACAATGTTGAAACATTAACTGTACCTACATGATTTCAAGAATCTATAACCTGCAATATTTTGCTTTCGGTTATCATTAAGTATTTAAAAAATATATTTCACAATAAATTAGGTTTAAAATAAGCTCTACACGATTTCCTAAATTTATAATCTGTATTTTACTGCTACTAGTAAAAAAATCGAATAATACATTATATTCAACTTTCATGCATTTACATCATATAATGCGGAAAATGCAATACTTATACTCGTAGTCGATTGAAGGAGTCGGACGAACTACCGAATGCTTGCGCCTCGGACTAGACAATGTCCCCCTCAGATTTTCGAGGGTGCTGAATCGATTCCCGGGGTCAAACCAATTTTTTCGCCCCGGCAACCCCCTCAAATTGGACAAAAACCACTCCCAAGGTGCCCTTTTCCATGAACCCATATATTTTCCAGTTTTTCGACTAATTGTTGTTCCCTCGAGGGATTTGACCTCAGCCACCCCTATCCCAGGCTTCCAACCCTTGTAGGGGGTGGAAAATTGATATTTGTTTTTCTGAGAAAAAAAAATATTTTGTAGGAGGCCTTTTTTTGAGGAAGGTGGTAGGTGACGAGGATTGTGCAACCACCCCCAGGGGTTGTTTTCACCCATCAAGTGGTTGGAAATTTTTTTCCAGCTATAATTGAAAAATAGCATAAAAAATATGTTTATTAAAGTGTTCATATATATATATATATATATATATATATGTATATATTGCTATTATACATGATTTGCAGGAAACAACTACTCAGCGGGCAAATACCCCGACCTGCATTGAATTACACCTTACAAATCATGAAAAATTGGTAGCCAATGTCATTTGTCTACTCCCTGACCAGACATAGACCGGTTTCGAACTTATTAGTTCTCCTCAGTATGCCATAGGTCATGGAGCAGACAAATGACAGTGGCCAACCTGCTAGTCTTATACAGACTAATGTAAATGGTGTAGTGGTGAGAGGTAAGTGAATCCTCTCATGTGGTCTAATGCTACTATACACCAGACATCATAGATGCCTCCATGGTGCATAGCGACTTGCCATTTTGCAAGTACCGAGAGCGGCGACCTTCAGCCCTTGGTGGACTTAACCTATATACTGCTATTATACATGATTTGCAGGAAACAACTACTCTCAGCGGGCAAATACCCCGACCTGCATTGAATTACACCTTACAAATCATGAAAAATTGGTAGCCAATATGTATATATATATATATTGATTTTCTACCTCTTTGAAGGGTGAAAACAACCCCCGGGACCGGTTACACAATCCTGGCCACCTACCACTTTCCTCAAAGAAGCGCTTCTTACAAAATATTAATATTTTCCCCAAAAAAAATATAATATTCTACCTCTTTGAAGGGTGAAAACATCCCCCGGGGGTGGTTACACAACCCTGGTCACCTACAAACTTCCTCAAAGAAACACCTCCTATAAAATATAAATTTTGTTCTCACAAAAACAATTATCAATTTGTCACCCCCAAAAGGGTTGGTAGCCTGGGGCAGGGGTGGCTGAGGTCAAATCCCTCGAGGGAACAACAATTAGTCGAAAAACTGTGGAAAATAAACGGGTTTACGGAAAAGTGGAATTTAGGGGTAGTTTTTGGTCAATTTGAGGGGGTTGCCGAGGTGAAAAAATTGGTTTGACCAAGGGAATCGATTCAGCATCCTCGAAAACGTAGGGGGGGACATTGTCTAGTCCGAGGCGCAAACATTCGGTAATTTCGTCATAAATCCCGACTCTTTAAATGGACGACTATTAATCGAAACCCATAATTGTATTGGAAAATAAAAACATATTAAATGTTAATAGTAGTTTGTGCAACAAGAGTGGATATGATAGCCATATCGCAAGAGAAAGAAGTTTGAGCACGACGCCGTAGGCGGAGTGCCTCGATCTTTCGAGTGCGATATGGATAATCCACTCGAGTTGTACAGTAGGTATACTTTTTCTACGACCGGATTAAGAAAAACTAGGTAAACAATGCATAAAACATTCGCCTCATGACGTTTGTCGTTCTCACTTTAAACACACTCTGTTACGCTTCTCTCTCTCTGGCGGTGAGTAGAGGGCATACGCGCCAGCTGTGTATTTTACTGTGTAAATCGTTCAAAAACTTAATCGAATTTCACGTCTCGCCGGTCACTTATAGAAAAAAAAAGTTAAGTAGCTTTTTTACACAGGATTTTTCTCTCTACAACTTTTGTCTAAAACTTTTTTTCGAAAAGTTTTCCGTTTTTGACATATCGCTGAACCCTTAAATATATTTTTTACAACCCCTGCACATCAATTTCTACTTTTTGACTACAGACTCTTGATGTACATCTTAAAACTAATTTCTGGTAAAAAATTCAGCCATGGAGTACGAATGGACATTTAAAAATTCCCTTTATTGGACTATTAACTTAAAATTGTCGGAAGTGACATAACTAACCATAAACATCAAACTATCAAAATGACATGACTGTCAGAATTTACGAATATTAACGATTTTACAATTTTAATACTTCTGATATTTTGAAACAAATAAACGTTATTATGAAACATTGAAGGTAGATTTATATGATATTTCCCCCCTAGATTATTCAATTTAAAGAAATCTAAACATTATGCTTTCAATTGAATCAATCTACAACAAATATTCCCAATTACACATACTCAGGTGTATATGGATGTCATTTCTATGTGAAATTTTAGTAATTGTGTTAGGCACATTAAGGGCCGGTTTTATAATGTCGGATTAAACTACAGAGTGCCGATTAAACTACGGATTTTAAAAAAAGTCTGTTTTATAATGTCAGTAATCCTCAGTTTGCAGATTAATTACGTCACACTGAAGTTTAACTTCAAACGGTAGATCGGGACCGTTTAAACTGTCGAATGTCAGATTTCCGAATATTCAAACGTCATAATTGATAAAATTCAGTGTTTTATTTTTTATATAAAATATGATGGATGTATTTGAAATATTCGATTATGTACTTTCTGATGACGACGAAGAAGTTATTAATTTAATCGAGGGTGCTCGAAATCCTAGGAATTTTAGAAGCAGACCTAGTCACATGGACGAATGGAATGAAAAGGAATTTATGAATAGATTTAGATTATCTAAACAATCAGTTATAATGTTATTGCAACAAATTGAAAATGTGTTATTACATCCAACAGAAAGGTAAATATTTCATTTCTTTATGGTGTGCGTACTTAATGCGATGTACAGGGAACGACAGGGAAATATACAACAAAGTTTAAAAGCGGGCTGTATTGACAATAGTTAATTCAAGTTGCTTTTATGCAGTGTTTTTGGTATTATAATATTCAGCTGTTATTATTACATAGTTTTTTTCAGAAATCATGCTCTAACACCTTTGATTCAGCTGTTGATTACATTACGGTTATATGCATGTGGAAGTATGCTCATTGTTGCTGGAGACTTTGGAGGTGTACATAAATCAACTGTCTCTCATATAGTTAAAAATGTTTCTCGAGCCATTGCTTCATTGGCTCTTACTTACATACGAATGCCTGAAAATGCTAATGAGATAGCCAAAGAAAAGGAAGTTTTTTTGGAAATTGCTAGATTTCCAAATGTAATTGGAGCAATAGACTGCACACATATTCGAATTAAATCTCCAGGTAAGTCGATTGTAGAAACTGAAAATGTATACAGCCACTTCAACAACTGAATTTTATTTTTCTTTGAAAATCTTTTCTTCTATATAAATATATATGGATAAACTCTTCCAGGTGGGGAAACAGCAGAGCACTTTAGGAATAGAAAAGGATTTTTCTCCTTAAACGTGCAGACTGTTTCGAATGCAAGGGGCAAAATTATGAATATAGTTGCACGTTGGCCTGGAGCTAGCCACGATAGCACAATTTTTAATAATTCAAGACTTAAAGCACAATTTGAAGAACAGAGATATGGAAATGCTGTATTGGTGGGAGATTCGGGTTATGCTTTAAGTAACTTCTTATTGACTCCACTCGAGAATCCTCTGTCACCAGAGGAACATTTATATAATGAATCCCAAATAAGAACAAGAAATGTTGTGGAAAGGTCGTATGGTATATGGAAACGGAGATTTCCAATTTTGAGGCTGGAGATGAGATTAAAACTAGAAACAATAAAAACCATCATAGTAGCTACAGCTGTAGTACACAATATCGCTTTAGAAATGATGGATGATGAACCCGATGAATATTTAGAATATGACAATGAAGAAAACGAAAGAGCTGATGCAATTCCGGCAGTTCTTGATAATGGATTAGCATTTAGGGAAAATTTAATAACTCAGTATTTTGCTCATTTATTATAGTCATAGGCCTTATTTATCAGTCATTATTTTATGAATAAATATTATTGTAAAGCATTATTTTTTATTAAAATAACAAAACATAACAGTCTAATTCATAACTTCATATTTCTATAAACTTCATCATAACAAAAAACTAACAAGTGTTGCAGCGTTACATCGCAGGCATTGAACTATATATAATATTGTGGCATTAATCATTATTATGAGATGTAATTTGCCTTAGTCTTAAAATCTCCAAATTCATTTGCTGTATTTTTAAATCGTGTAGTTGCTTATTTTGTTCTGTCTTAAGTAAATGTTCTTTCTCTTTTATTTTCATATCTAGTTTTAGACTTTCCTGTTCCAACTTAATTAATTCTAATTTGGCTTCATATACAACATTAATTTTTAGTCTACAATCAACGGTCAGCTCATTTTTCTTTTTTTCCTTAACGGAGTAACATTTTCCTTACTTATTGCTAAGGGAGTATGTTTTACATCAAGAGGACTGGATATTGGTAGTTTTAAGCTAGTCGGATTCCATGATGCCCAGGCAGTATTTCCTAAAAATAAATATAGAGGACATATTAAAAGATTACAAATACATATATAATAGTTAACGACAATAATATATCTCTGTTCATATAATAATAAGCGATATTCAGTTTGGTAGGCCTACAAGCTTACCACCTGTTCTTACACTTAACTCTTAAGTTGAATGATAGTGGCTATTTTTGTCATATAATATAAAAATACGTATGATTGTCCCATATGTATTTTTATTTCATATTACTCGTGCGTAGTTTAATAATTAAAAAAGTAAATATTGGGCCACAGGAACTATTAAAAGTAATTAGTTTATTACTTACTGGTAGTGATATTCTTTACATTACCCTCACATTCAATTTTTTCTTTTGTATGGGTGTCCGCTGTTGTCTGGCAGGCAAATGTTGAAGCTTCCTTGTAGCAAATATTCACATTTTGGCTATGTGAATCATTCGCGCAACTCGTGCTATTCTCATCGGTACGTTCATCAGCAATAATAAAATAATTATCAGTATCGAATTCATTAGTTAAACCCGTTACACCAACGGTTAGTATATCTTTAATGGCTTTATCAGTCTGGGTTAATTCTATTACATTGCAAATTCCACCGCCAGTCTTGTAAGTTTCGCGTTTCTGAGAAGCAAATTTCCTTTTTGTTACTTTCTTTAAATTTTCAAATTTTGTTTTTAAATTTTTTGCTGATCTAGGAGCACCACCACAACTTGTGTTGAATTCTTCACATATTACGTTCCAGGTATTTTCTTTTCTTTTCCAAGTTACGGCATCTGTCACTTTGCATTCGACAATGGCACTGTACTTTGTTACTAGTTTTACTAATAAGACAATTTCATTTTCAGTGAAATTTGTCATTCTCTTCTTATCCATTTTCGCTTGTCAAAATATTACAGGTTAGAATCAAATTACGTGAAGTTGCAATTTCTGTTGAACAGTAGTGCCAACTGTATAAATTTAAGTTTGTAAAGTAAAGTTTAAATCATGGTTTAATCTTAAGTTTAAACTTAAGATAAACGTGGAGTTAACCTAACATTATAAAACCGGCCCTTAGTATATAAATACATTTCTACTTGATTAAGATGTTTAGCCCATTGTGGCCATTGTGTATGGTTTTCATAAGTTATTAATCTTCAAAAACGTATCACTTCTTGTACATAACATCTTGCAGGGTTTGCATTAGAGTGTCGTATACTAGTAAAACAAATTTAATACTTGAAAATTTTGGTTCAAGATGTCGCACAGCAAAATATTTTCCCTTAACATATCTTTCCCGAGTAAGACTATTTCTCTCAAAATATCTCCCATTAAATAAATTGAATCTAACCTTTTGTTGGTGATATTCTCGCCAATATTTATTTAAAAATAATTCTTCAAATGTATCAAGTGTTTCATATTCTTCTTCGATTATGCTGTACCACATCTCTGCTTTTCCTTTCATGCTTCCATGTAAAATTACTTTAATTCTTTCTAAAGAATTTAAAAAGTATTCAAATATTGTTTAAGTTCTGATATAAAAATCTTTGGATCGATCTTATTATCTCCAAAATATTTAGTTTCAAATGTTAAGTTTGGGCGTATTACATAAGGTACTTTATTGGCATACATTACATTCTGTGATTCCGCAATATTCCATTTAATTTCGCTAATGTCAACATCAATTTTATCAAATTTAATTTTAGATTCACTATCATGACAACTTACACAATCTGTTATGTCAAAATTTTCTATCTACTATTAAATTAGAAATTTGTTCCCCTCAATCCTTTTTGATTTCCGTTTCTTTTGTTATACATTTTTCTTCTATCTAATTAATTCTCTCATCTTATCTATTTAACATAATATTTTGAGTTTCCTTCAACTCTAACCTACTGTTATAATAGTAGGTTAAGTCCACCTAGGACTGAAAGGTCGCCGCTCTCAGGTACTTGCAGAATCGCAAGTCGCTATACGCCCATAGAGACATCTATGGTGTATAGTAGCAATTGACCATTTGAGAGGTTTCACTTACCTCTCACCACTACTCAATTTACTATAGTTTGTATAAAACTAGCAGGTTGGCCACTATCATTTGTCTGCTCCATGACCTATGGCATACTGATGAGAACTAATAAGTTCGAAACCGGTCTATGTCTGGTCAGGGAGTTGACAAATGATATTGGTTACCATTCTTTAATGATTTGTAAGGTGTAATTCAATGCAGGTCGGGGTATTTGCCCGCTGAGTAGTTGTTTCCTGCAAATCATATATTATAACAGTAGGTTAAGTCCACCTAGGACTGAAAGGTCGCCGCTCTCAGGTACTTGCAGAATCGCAAGTCGCTATACGCCCATAGAGACATCTATGGTGTATAGTAGCAATTGACCATTTGAGAGGTTTCACTTACCTCTCACCACTACTCAATTTACTATAGTTTGTATAAAACTAGCAGGTTGGCCACTATCATTTGTCTGCTCCATGACCTATGGCATACTGATGAGAACTAATAAGTTCGAAACCGGTCTATGTCTGGTCAGGGAGTTGACAAATGATATTGGTTACCATTCTTTAATGATTTGTAAGGTGTAATTCAATGCAGGTCGGGGTATTTGCCCGCTGAGTAGTTGTTTCCTGCAAATCATATATTATAACAGTAGGTTAAGTCCACCTAGGACTGAAAGGTCGCCGCTCTCAGGTACTTGCAGAATCGCAAGTCGCTATACGCCCATAGAGACATCTATGGTGTATAGTAGCAATTGACCATTTGAGAGGTTTCACTTACCTCTCACCACTACTCAATATATATATATATATGTATATACAAATAAAAAAGAAAGGTAGTCTTGACTGACTAGTTAGCAGAAAAAAGGTGAATTTTTTGGGTTTCAGTCAAAAAATGTTTATAACTAATAACGGCTAAAGAAAACTCTTTGTTGTTTGTCTAGCTTTCGGAAATGTTTATTTTCTTCGTCAGGACATTAACTTTAGATTCGTGTCATAAAGTTACAAAAATTCAGAAATTTAAGTCTTGTCCTCCATCTTATGTAGGTACAAACACCACGTTTTATATTATAAAAAATGTTCATGTAATCATATATTAAAATTACTAAACAACACACAACAGTATTAAAAAACAGCTGATTAAATGCATTAATAATGTTAAAATCGGTTACAATCACGTGTGTATCTAATACAACGTTAGGTTCTACAGAGTAATGTAGCTTAAAAACACATCACTATCCTTGTTAAAGGACACGTCAAAACCCTCGATGAATTTTTCGAAACTGTAACAAAATCCGATGAAAAGCGTGCTTCACGTAAATATGCCGTTGGAAGAGGTTTTTATACATTCAATCACATTTTCGCTCTACGGAACATTTTTTAGGCAATAGTATCAGAACTCATCAAGGAGTGTAATTTTAGAAAGCATACTAAATGTCGCGGCACGGGGACGTAATGTCGCCCCGACCACAAAATTTAGAAAGTATAACGAAAACCGAAAATAAAAATCTTTTTACGAATCCACGTTGTTAAGCACTGCAACTCATCCGTTGTGTTAAAATATGAGGAAAAGTTAGTCCAGTCTTTAATCAAAGAATTTCGAGAGTTTTAGCGAAAATAGCCCTAGCGTCGAGGGTGCCCTATCATTTTCTAGCAGTCGATTTTAACGGGAACATGATGGGTTTTAACGGTATTTGCCCTAAACCGGTTCCTCAGTGATTCGGTGTCAAAAAAGTATAGTTACCATCTACTCAGAACGTGAATGGGACCACCTTGACTTATGAATCTATAATTGCAGAATATAATTCAAAGTCGTTGCGATTCAAGCATTTTTAAGCTCCGAGGAGCGACCAAAATTAATATTGAACTGAAAATACGTCAATAGACAGGCAAGCAAAAGCCCACCAAAAAATTATAAACATTGAACTTTTTACCGAATCTTTTTGTGAAATCGTTAGCTAAAAACTAAACATTGGATGGTAGTTGGTACATTATGAGTTGTTCCATTCCTCACTATGTGTTGTACACGGGCCAGACTATAGTTTATCAATACATTTTTCTTGAACAGTTTGTAAAAACATAATTTTTTAAAAGATTTATTATATATATTTTGAACTTTATATTGTCTTTTTTTGTGTTTCAAAATTCTTTTTCAGGTTTAAATTTCAGAAAATGTTAGTATTTACTGTGTTAGATTTATAGTGTTACATTGGAGTGAAGTTATCCACGCAAATCCATCCACACCTTATGACACATGGGAAATCTAAATTGGGATAGAGGAATCAGTTTAGCAGTAGTGGCCACTGGACTCTATAAAGAAATGCGCATGTGAGTTAGGAATGCGCATGCGCTGTATAACACACGCGACCATATTCCGTTAACGATAACTGTTAAGGGTGTTAATATTCTTAAGGAGAAAATTAATGTGATACAATTTACATTTCGATTGTTAAAAACAAAATTTTATTAATTATAATGTTCATGAAAGAGATACACAGTCATCTCAATTTAATAGCTTACAATATAAAATGATATTTCTTTCCAGCCTCAAACCGCCCTGTAAATAACAGATTAAGATTTCTCCAGTTTATCGGTTCTGAAAATTAAAAAAAATTTGTTTAATCACAAAATTTTGTCAGGGGCTCGCCTAATATATAGGAAGCTTAAAACCTACCTTGCATTCTTTGCCAGCCCGTAGGGGGGCTGTTATCGCTCATTAATTTCAAGATTATTAAGATTCCTGTAGTTTTTCAGTTATAACAATTCCAAACAAAAATGTTTAACTACGAAATTTTGTCAGGGGATTTGTCTGATATCTAGGAAGCTTAAAATCTACAGTGCAATGCCAGCCCGTGGGGGAGCCGCTGTTTGTCAGTATGTCGAGAATTATTAAGATTTCTCTAGTTTTTCGGCTCTGAAAATTCCAAAAAAAATTGTTTAATCACGAAATTTCGTAATGAGATTTGTCTGATATCTAGAAAACTTAAAATCCACCGTGCAATCGTTGCCAGCCCGTAGGGGAGCCACAATCGGCCATTATGTCGAAGATTATTAAGATTTCTCTAGTTTCTCGGCTCTGAAAATTCCAAAAAAAATTGTTTAATCACTAAATTTCGTGAGGAGATTTGTCTGATGTCTAGGAAGCTCAAAATCTACCGTGCAATCGTTGCCAGCCCGTAGGGGAGCCACAATCGGCCATTATATCGAAAATTATTAAGATTTCTCTAGTTTCTCGGCTCTGAAAATTCCAAAAAAAATTGTTTAATCACGAAATTTCGTAAGGAGATTTGTCTGATGTCTAGGAAGCTTAAAATCTAACGTGCAATCGTTACCAGACCGTAGGGGAGCCACAATCGGTCATTATGTCGAAAAGTATTAAGATTTCTCTAGTTTTCGGCTCTGAAAATTCCAAAAAAAAATTGTTTAATCACGAAATTTCGTCAGGAGATTTGTCTGATATCTAGGAAGCTTAAAATCTCCATGCAATCGTTGCCAGCCCGTGGGGGAGCCACAATCGGTCATTATGTCGACAATTATTAAGATTTCTCTAGTTTTTCGGCTCTGAAAATTCCAAAAAAAATTGTTTAATCACGAAATTTCGTGAGGAGATTTGTCTGATATCTAGAAAGCTTAAAATCTACCGTGCAATCGTTGCCAGCCCGTGGGAGAGCCACAATCGGTCATTATGTCGAAAATTATTAAGATTTCTCTAGTTTCTCGGCTCTGAAAATTCCAAAAAAAATTGTTTAATCACGAAATTTCGTAAGGAGATTGGCCTGATATCTAGAAAGCTTAAAATCTACCGTGCAATCGTTGCCAGTCCGTAGGGGAGCCACGATCGGCCATTATGTCGATAATGATTAAGATTTCTCTAGTTTTTTGGCTCTGAAAATTCCAAAAAAAATTGTTTAATCACGAAATTTCGTAAGGAGATTGGCCTGATATCTAGAAAGCTTAAAATCTACCGTGCAATCGTTGCCAGTCCGTAGGGGAGCCACAATCGGCCATTATGTCGAAGATTATTAAGATTTCTCTAGTTTCTCGGCTCTGAAAATTCCAAAAAAAATTGTTTAATCACTAAATTTCGTGAGGAGATTTGTCTGGTGTCTAGGAAGCTTAAAATCTACCGTGCAATCGTTGCCAGCCCGTAGGGGAGCCACAATCGGCCATTATGTCGAAAATTATTAAGATTTCTCTAGTTTGTCGGCTCTGAAAATTCAAAAAAAAAATTATTTAATCACGAAATTTCGTGAGGAGATTTGTCTGATGTCTAGGAAGCTTAAAATCTACCGTGCAATCGTTGCTAGCCCGTAGGGGAGCCACGATCGGCCATTATGTCGATAATGATTAAGATTTCTCTAGTTTTTCGGCTCTGAAAATTCCAAAAAAAATTGTTCAACCGTGAAATTTCGTGAGGAGATTTGTTTGATATCTAGAAAGCTTAAAATCTACCGTGCAATCGTTGCCAGCCCGTAGGGGAGCCACAATCGGTCATTATGTCGAAAATTATTAAGATTTCTCTAGCTTTTCGGCTCTGAAAATTCCAAAAAAAATTGTTTAATCACGAAATTTCGTATGGAGATTTGTCTGATTTTCGACATAATGGCCGATTGTGGCTCCCCTACGGGCTGGCAACGATTGCACGGTAGATTTTAAGTTTTCTAGATATCAGACAAATCTCATTACGAAATTTCGTGATTAAACAATTTTTTTTGGAATTTTCAGAGCCGAGATACTAGAGAAATCTTAATAATTTTCGACATAATGGCCGATTGTGGCTTCCCTACGGGCTGGCAACGATTGCACGGTAGACTTTAAGCTTCCTAGACATCAGACAAATCTCCTCACGAAATTTCGTGATTATACAATTTTTTTTTGAATTTTCAGAGCCGAAAAACTAGAGAAATCTTAATAATTTTCGACATAATGACCGACTGTGGCTCCCCCACGGGCTGGCAACGATTGCACGGAGATTTTAAGCTTCCTAGACATCAGACAAATCTCCTCACGAAATTTCGTGATTATACAATTTTTTTTGGAATTTTCAGAGCCGAAAAACTAGAGAAATCTTAATAATTTTCGACACAATGACCGATTGTGGCTCCCCCACGGGCTGGCAACGATTGCACGGAGATTTTAAGCTTCCTAGATATCAGACAAATCTTCTCACGAAATTCCGTGATTAAACAATTTTTTTTGGAATTTTCAGAGCCGAAAACTAGAGAAATCTTAATACTTTTCGACATAATGACCGATTGTGGCTCCCCTACGGGCTGGCAACGATTGCACGTTAGATTTTAAACTTTCTAGATATCAGACAAATCTCCTTACGAAATCTCGTGATTAAACAATTTTTTTTGGAATTTTCAGAGCCGAAAAACTAGAGAAATCTTAATAATTCTCGACATACTGACAAATAGCGGCTCCCCCACGGGCTGGCATTGCACTGTAGATTTTAAGCTTCCTAGATATCAGACAAATCCCCTGACAAAATTTCGTAATTATACATTTTTGTTTGGAATTTTTATAACTGAAAAACTACAGGAATTTTAATAATCTTGAAATTAATGAGCGATAACAGCCCCCCTACGGGCTGGCAAAGAATGCAAGGTAGGTTTTAAGCTTCCTATATATTAGGCGAGCCCCTGACAAAATTTTGTGATTAAAAAACTTTTTTTTAATTTTCAGAACCGAAAGACTGGAGAAATCTTAATCTGTTATTTACAGGGCGGTTTGAGGCTGGAAAGAAATATCATTTTATATTGTAAGCTATTAAATTGAGATGACTGTGTATCTCTTTCATGAACATTATAATTAATAAAATTTTGTTTTCAACAATCGAAATGTAAAATGTATCACATTAATTTTCTCCTTAAGAATATTAACACCCTTAACAGTTATCGTTAACGAAATATGGTCGCGTGTGTTATACAGCGCATGCGCATTCCTAACGCACATGCGCATTTCTTTATAGAGTCCAGTGGCCACTACTGCTAAACTGATTCCTCTATCCCAATTTAGATTTCCCATGTGTCATAAAGTGTGGATGGATTTGCGTGGATAACTTCACACCAATTAGTGTTACGACGTCCAATTGGTACCATCAGTGCAGCAGTTAAGCAAAAACGAACAGTAAGTATAGATTTTGTATTATTTTCCGTCTGAAACAGTCTATTTGAACCCTTCTTTGTGAACGTTTAATATCCACTTTGGAAAATATAATAAAAGTCCTTCAGATGTGTAAAGATGGATCGTTCACATCCTCAGTGGTTTCTAAATAGAACACTGGAACGTCCTTAAATAACACTCCAGAAATCCTCTGTTGCAATCCCACTTCTATCACCAATTGTTATGTGATTACACCCTAAACGTCCAAAACGAATATCACTAACCACTGACATATTTAATTAATTAACTTACATTAGTCCTTATAATTACAACACTAATTGCAAATTTTAATTACTATAACTCACTATTTGTCACTGTACTTTTTATTAAGCTGTTTACTGTTCTTTCTCTTGATCTCATTACTTTGTAATTTGAACTACAACTACTCTAATGCGTTGGTTCCGCTTTTGTCGTGATTCTTATTCAGAGTTTTCCCCTTATTCTGGTTAATAATTCTGGAATAAAATCATAACTTCTTGAAATATCTAGTTAACCCAGTGGCGCCATCTCCGGGACAACTGGCGACCTACCATCTTATTGGTAGCTAATTAGACATAGTTCTTTCTACTCTTCTAATAGAAGAGAGTAAGAGAGCGTGCACATAACAGTAATATTCTACTAGAATTTTGGCCTGGCAAGATAGCAGCTTTCACGCAAAGAATCATTTAAATAAAAGGAATGTTTTCAAAAAATCACCCTATTCGAATCTTGGAAGTAGATGCAACCTAAATGACATTGAAAAATGAAAAGTGACTATTAAGTAATATTCTAGTAAAATTTTAGCCTGACATGATGAGTAGGTTTCGCGAAATTAATTATTTAATAAAAAGGGATGTTTTCAAAAAATTACCCTGAGTCTTGCAAGTAGATACGTCTTAAATGATATTGAAGAGTGATGATTAGCCAATATTTTATTAAAATTCGTGCAGTTAATTAAAAGGGATCTTTTAAAAAATTACCTTATCTGAGTCTTCGAAGTAGATGCGACTTAAATGACATTGAAAAGTGATGATTACTAAATAATATTTTAGTAGATTGTTAGCCTGACAGGATGAGCAGTTTTTCCGAAATAATTTTTTTAATTAAAAGGGATGCTTTCAAAAAATCACTCCAAGTCTTGCAAGCAGATGCAGCCTAAATGACAATGATGAGTAATGATTAAGAAATATTTTACTAAAATTGTAGCCTCGTAGGATGAGTAGCTTTCACGTAATTAATTATTTAATTAAAAGGGATGTTTTCAAGAAATCACCCTATCTGATGTAGATGGGTCCTCATTTTGAAGAGTGACAATATTATTCTACTATAATTTTGGTCTAACAGGATGAGCAAATTTCGCGCAATTAACTATTTAATCAAAATGGATATTTTCATAGATCATCCTGTCTGAGTCTTGTATGGCATTGAAGAGTGCTTGTTAAATAAATTTCTACTAGAATTTAAGCCTGACCGAATGAGTAGCTTTCCCGATATTGATTTTTTAATTTAAAGGAAATAAAAAAAAATCATCCTATGTAGGTCTTTGAAGCAGATGCGACCTAAATGATTTTGAAGAGTAATGATTAAGCAATATTCTGATAGAATTTGAGCCTGACAGAATGGGCAGTTTTCGCGCAAATAATTTTTTAATTAAAAGGGGAATGGTTTAAAAAAATTGTCGCACCTGAGTCCTACGACCTAAGTAGTTTTGAAGGGCGATGACTGATGATTAAATAAAATTAATTAATTTTAAGGAATATATTTTTCAAAATCCAGCCAAACCACTAATATAAAACTGATAGTGTCAATAAAATTTGAGATTATATACTTGTTTTTATTATTAACAATATTTCTGCGTGAACAATCCTATTATACAAAGTCGGGCAATGGCAATAGTGCGTCGGACTTCGATATCCCGAGTTCTACAATGGCTAGAAATTAAAAAAAAAACACAAGTAAACTGGATATAAAAGTCTATACCCGGAAATTATTTTTGAATATACAGGCTGAGCCAAAACAAAATTACAGTATCAAGTGCCTTTTTTAAAAATGGAATGCTATGTATATCAGTACATTTTTGCACCCTGTATATTTTTCGAAGATGTGATATTAAAAAAGGAATGTTTTTTGTAAGTACTTTCTTATATTTGTAACAATTTTCGATTTATTGAGCAATAAGTACAAAATTCAAGAACAAACTTAAACTTAGAAGTTTTTTCAAATAATTCAACAGAAAAAATTATAATAAATGCTCCACATTTTGATTGAAACACATCTTTATGCGTCTTTGAAATGACGTTTCTACTGTTCTACAATCCATAATATAAAAGATAGAATAATTGATTTTCGATCGATCACACCGGCAATTTTAAAAATAATAGAAACTTCATCTCAAAGACGCATAGAGATGTGTGCCATTCAAAATGGGCAACATGTAAAGCTATTTTTGGTGTTAATTTTTCGAAGAAACCTCTAATTTTTTAAGTTTATTCTTAAATTTTGTACTTGTTGCCCAATAAATCGAAAATATCGGAAGTAATTTCAAAAAATGTTCATTATTTATTTCTACATCACATCGTCGAAAAATATACAGGCTGTTCCATTCGGAAAAATTGAGAAAATTCAATTTAAAAAGTTCTTAATTGAAAAATAATTTTTGGCCATCCTGCACATTTTTAGGAAGTAAAAATGATTCAAGAACATTAATTAGTTTTCTCTCAACTATAGTAATTACATAAGTTTTACTTAAAACCCATATAATTGTGACTTTGGTGATTATTTCAATATGTATCTGCAGATGGCATAAATTATTTCAACAAAAAAATTGATTACACGCAAGTAGTTGGGAGATAGTTAATAATAATAATATATAGGAGTGAAAAGAGTCTAGAAATGTACTGATATACATAGCATTCCATTAAAAAAAAAGGTTGGTACTTGATCCTGTAATTTCGTCTTGGCACGCCTCGCATATTCCAAAATAATTTTCGTTTATAGACGTTTCTATCTAGTTTACTTGTATCTATATATTTTTATGCTATCGTAGAAGTCGATGTACCTACCGAAATCCGACGCATTATTGCCCCACACAAAAATAGTGTTAATAATATAACAATTTTAATAATATCAGTTTTATACTATTAATAATGGTACAGTCGGGTGTATATTTACAGGACAGTCAAAAAACGCAACAGAAACTTTACGAGCTAATTATTAACGCCGGTGAATCATTCGGCATGGTCTTATCAAACAAACCGACATACGTAAAACCTATAAAAATAAATGATTCGATTTGCAGGCGAGATAGTACAGAGAGTAAGTTTCCAATTTTTTTATATTGAATCTTTTTGTGTCAATCATTTGCTAAAAACTAATCATTGGATGGTAGTTGGAAACATTGTCTTGAGTCGTTCCGTTCCTCACCATGTGTGGTATACGGACCAAAATTTGTTAAACTTATACACATTTTTTGAAATTTAGTAAAAGCATTTTTTAAAAGAACAATATATTTTTTCGACTTTAAATATCGTCTTTTTCTTGTGTTTCAAAATTCCCTTTGAGATTAGTTAAGAGAATGTTAGTTGTTTACAGTGTTACATTTAAGACAGTGCCACGACGTCCAAGTGATATACCATTCAGTGACAGCAATTAAGCAAAAGAA
Organism: Leptura quadrifasciata; assembly: GCA_963675555.1. Lineage (NCBI taxonomy): Eukaryota > Metazoa > Arthropoda > Insecta > Coleoptera > Cerambycidae > Leptura > Leptura quadrifasciata. The sequence continues at coordinate 57,818,795 of OY776678.1, read as the reverse complement.
ACAGTAAGTATAAATCTTTTTATAAATTTTGTATTTTTCGTCTGAATCAGTCTCATCGAACCCTTCAGGTGAACATATTAGTATCCATTTTTAGGAAGGGTACATAAACTATTAATTTCTGGTAAACTTATATATCTTCGGGAAAAATTAATATTTTAGATCTTCCATACATGACTGCAACATTAGGAACAAAAATACCAATGTATGTGCGACAAAGTCAATACTTTGCCGCACCATTCTACTGCTAACTTCCAAAGATCTTTCACTTATAATTCGGTTTTATATTATAATGCCTTAAATAATAAATAAATCTACTATCATAAATGTTTTTAAAAAACTTGTTAAGAACCAGATGTACCAACGAAGTTCAGCGACAGTCCAACCGAGAACTAGGTTCACGTAAAAATATATATTATTATTTTTATATTCCTCTTTCTCTGTATTAAAAATGCACATACTCTTGCTTATTTGCTAAATAAATGATAGTAGTTAGGGTTAAGTATAAGATTGCTTTTAGCTAAACTTCGCCCCTGTGTTAAATAGTTGTTATATGCTGTTTAATTCAATAAAGTCGATTATAGTCTAGTATACTATAACTTGGCGTGTGTATGTATGAGTTAATATTTCCGTACGATTTCATTTTCTCCCATATTGTACACAAAGTTAAATCAATAGTCCAGAAACATTGTCTACATGGACAATATTTCTGGATCTTTGTGTACAAGAGAAAATGAAATCGTACGGAAATATTAACTCATACATACACACGCCAAGTTAAAGTATACTAAACTATATTAATATTTTTATTATTAAAAAGTCCCTCAGACGTTAGCATGAATCGTTCACACTATTCCTGGCGTTCCAGTGGAGTCTGGGTTATTCGAGGTTTGCAGTTCATATATAACATCACCGAATTATCTTAACATTTACCACATGGTACCTTGGGCCTGATGAGGTTATAGATACATATAATATAATATGTATTACTTGGCTAAAAATTTATATCTATTTACATAGGCTTGTATGATTGTAATGTAGGTAGATGAAGGACACGAAACGTGGAAACCTACCAGAGTATCCAATTCTTATTTTGTATAACGCCAATATGGTGGGTTGCATAACCCCTGTATAGCATTTAGTAAGACTAGTACAAGACTGCATAATCTCATATCTCTCTCCCTCAAAAGAGAATGCGTAAACTGTTTTATTATACTTATTACTACCTATTCTATTCTGCTTGCTTGGTAAAAAAAAATACATCATCTCCATTATAGTATTTAAATATTATATTTCATTTATTTGATATTTATAGGTACTTGTAATTACGGTTGAAAAAGGTAAAATATTATGAACCCTTGATGTTTGAAAAATAAATAATTACAAGTGCAAGTACAATTAATACAATTATGTCACGCTTAAGTAGTAGTTATATTATCACTCGTATTATCAGTAATTAATTTGTGTATTTAAATAATTTGAAGAGCTAGACTAAATTCTGCTTTTATTTTGTTTGAACAAAATGTGACAATTGATTCCAAATATAATTTTTTGTAAAGAAATAAGTTATTGCCTTATACCTCAAAGAGAAACAACAATGTAGCTACGGATACGTTTTTCAGAGTGATTGCTCCTCATCAGCGTAGCGTAGCTTAGCGAATATATCTTATAATCGCGCAAAACCAACAAAGGTAGGAAAGTACAGTGCATAGTACTCCATTTGTCCTTTCATACTTCATGTTCCACATTTAGGGCCTCAAATGAGAGCAATCAGTACGAGGAGCTCTATGTGTACTGCTATCCACCTGGCAAACACTAAATTAATAAAAGAGTGTAAGTAGTAGTAGTAAGTGTGTGTCAGGTGGAAATAGGGCAGTACACATAGAGCCCCTCGTACTCATTGCTCTCATTTGAGGCCCTAAATGTAGCACATGAAGTATGAAAGTACAAATGGAGTACTGAACTTTCCTACCTTCGTTGGTTTTGCTCGATTATAAGATATATTCGCTAAGCTACGCTACGCTGATGAAGAGCAATAACTCCGAAACACGTGTCCGTAGCTGCATTGCTGTTTCTCTTTGAGGTATAAGGCAATAACTTATTTCTTTATTTAATTATTTAGTCTCATAAACCCCTATCGTAATTTTTTATATTTTTATTTTTCTTTCCGTGGCGATTATGTGTTCTTTTTTTATTAGCCGTTACTCGAGTCCGAGTATAAAAAAAAAAAATTCTTTTTTACACAGTTTTATACTCACAAAAGGGATACCTTACATTAATACGTGCACTACCGATAGGTACAAAAAAAAACGGAATGATTCAGACACGGCATAGTGTAGGTACTGCATGTGTTGCACGGAAGGGCTGCATGGAGCATTTTTTCATCTTTAAAAGTGTACAAACAAACAAAAAACTACATTGTTATTATATCAGTTGCATGCCTATTAGTTTTGAGGTTTATACTTTATGTCTATTATATTTATATTTACATAGGTAGAACTAGAACATATTGAAAATCGAATGCGTAATTTATAAATAATGATATTTTTTCCTGCGTTCCTTGAAACAAATTATTATTTTTAATATAACAAGCTGGAAAATCATGTAAAACATTTAAAGTTTAATTTCCTAAATTAATTTTTATTTATTTTATCTCGATCGCCTGGGGTACCTCAAGACATCAAATTAATGAAAACATTGATGAATCATTTTAGTGCGAAGTCGTACAACAGTAGACCGCGAAATAGTGAAACATCTGAACAGCTGATTCCCGCCTCCTGGTTTGACTTTGACGACTCGCTACTCTTGATAGTTGAGCAGGCAGTTTTGCGTGCCCGTTCGCGCCGTAACAAGATTAATTTCGATTAATTTCGTCCTCAAGATTTAAGATTTGCGCGCTTTTTACGTAGTTAAGTGAAAATATAACAAACTGTAACTTAAGCACATTTTGCTAATTGGTAGTGCGTTAGGCAGTTTTTGTTAAAGTTAAGTGTTTGCTTCGGTGTTTTAAATAGGTAAATTGTGATGGATGTGAAGTGGCGGTATTTTGTTTCTCTATACAGAATTTTTTAAGAAAAGTACCTACTCTGTCGGTTCTTGTTTTTCGCTTACAAGGTCAGTGTAAATTTTTAAGGTTATTAGACTTTTCAAGATCTACAACTTCTGTATGATAATTTTTATTATATAACATAATTGAATATAAAACTGAGAAGCTTTTTTATGCTAATACATGAATTAGTGTGTTAATACGTTCGACAGACATATTGTGATGAATTTTTGTTGCAAGAGAAAAGCGAAACAATAGTTATCTACGCCTGTATACGTTTTTTATCTCATGTTAAATTGTTATTAAGTAAAATATCAGCAATATTGTCGGCATTACGTTTCTTGAAATATACAGATATATAAATATCTAAATACATAATATGCTTATGATACAGAATTACATTATTATATCGCAAATATTGTGTTTCACCGCTTTTGTAAAAAAATAAGAAAAGTAATATTATAATCCTCCATTCATTAAAAATTGAAATTATGTTTTAGGGTAGATGGTTTTAAAAGAATCAGTCTGTGTATTGATATATCATACCTTCACTTTAGACAAAATTTGGAATAATTTGAATAAACACATTGCATAGATATAGGATTATATATCACAATACAAGTACAACAAATAAAAGTTTCTGGGAGCCTGAGGCAATGCAGATTTTGGGGCCCGTAGAGGGGTGCGGAGTAAAAAACATTGTTAATATCTTTAACAATATGATAATAACAGTGGCAGAAACTTTCATTCTACATTTTTTGGTAAAATGAATAATATATGTAAGGTAATTTTGGTCTAATTTATAATAATAATGATAATCACTATCATTATAGCGCGACCGCAAAACTGACGATAATAACAATAAAAGGGGGTGCAAAAATTTTGGACCGACATCGATATCCTCTCCGTCGTGTACCCCGGGCAACAGACAGAGAAGAGATACCTCCAGAGCCAGAGGGCTAATGTTGGACGTGGATCTCAGGAATAACTACTCTGAGATTCTAATTTCATGATTGTAAACACTAACACCATGGATTGGCTCCTCACAATCGGTCGCATTTGGATGGAGGTCGGAGACAGGTTGGAGAGGCTTTACCGGATCCTTTCTACGTCAAACAGGTTATGAAAGAGCGCTCCATCAGCAGGCGCAAGTGCCAGCCGCACTACTGCCGCGGCAGATACCAGCTGACGGGGAACACCACTTTTATGCTAATCTTGACTTAAGGACCAGGGCTAGCCTTAATATCAGAGTTATCCCAAATTTACAAAACATGTCAAGGATTCGTTGATCGACGATGAACTTCCAGAAGATGCCAACATATGGCAGATCAACAGTGCGCTAGACAACTTGTCCCCAACATCGCCTAGCCAGCATGTTGGATAAGGTCGAGAAGCCTAAGCGACGCATACACAAAATTGAGGTAATATTAAATCGGCGAGACAACACGCATCTCGAATCCAGAGTGTGGTGGGTGGTGGTGTGGTGTGCCGGACTAAGACGACAATACCACACTCTAAATACAGTACTGCAGGCCATCAAGCAGCACTGTCTATTGCACTAATGACCATCCAACGGGATCCGCCCGTTGATGACATTGGTAATGCCCAAGGACGCTTTGAGTGGACAGGTGAACTGAGGGATGAACTTCTGCATTGTTATGAAAGCAGTGAGCCCTCGCGGAGGCGATACATGGCGCGGATGCATGCTCTGTGGTGTGACAGGCTACCAGAGCATAGCGCCTTCACGCCACAAAATCTGCGTGACTATGTATCCCACCTTCATAGTAGGGGCTACGTGAGGGCTGCTCCTGGACCGGTGAATGAGGTGGCCGAAGGGCCGCCGCATTCACCGGTTGAGGACGTAGTCCTCCTCGTTCCCTCAAGACCAGAGGGCCTCAGTACCAGACGGGGGTTACACCACATAAAAACCTCCGGGCCACAAGACCTGGCCAGAGTGGATGAAGAACTTCGTGCAGTGCTACCAGAATGGGCTGACCTCTGGCACATAAATTATGCCTTGTATGCTTTTCTCGGGTGGAGCACGGCGAGGCAACACGCATCCTGTATCCAATGCGTGATGGACTATACGGCGGCCAACAGGCCGTTCACGCCTAAAGTGGCGTCGATTAGCCGCCAACTTAAGACGCGTCCATTACACGCTCAATGAGGCAGTGCTGCGAACCACCAAACAGCACTGTCTCGACAGGATACGGATGCTAGTGACTTGTAAAAAGTCACTAGTGAGGCGGGCGAGAGGGCTTGCGGAAAATAAACTGTTCCGCGAGAAGCCCTCGCGCCTTTTCCAACCGCCTCCGCGTGTTGTAGACAATCCGCCGACTGCAGATCAGGTGGAGAACTTCTGGAAAAAGCTGTACGAGGAGAGGCTTCCACTCGACCGAGATTCTCCTGCCCTTGCACACTTTGAAGTCTTTTGTCAAAGGCTTCAGCAACCACAGGAAGTGTGCGAACCAATAATCCCTGAAGAGGTTCGTAGGGCTCTTGAGGACTCTAAGAACTTTGCTGCTCCAGGTCCCGATGGGATAAATAACTTTTGGTGGAAAAAGTTATCGAGCACCCACCACCATTTGGCCAGAATTTTTAATTCCTGGTTGAATGGCGAGCAGCAAATCCCTTCTTGGGTTGTTGAGGGACGGACAGTGCTGATCCCCAAGAACGGAGATTTGTCCAACCCAAAGAACTACAGACCGATAACCTGTCTAAACGCATGTTACAAGGTGTTTACACGCATTTTGCACATGCGGGTGCTCCACGCAGTTGAACCGGTTTACGAACGGATATATGAGCAACGAGGGTCGAAGAGAGGTGTCGCTGGCTGCAAGGAGAACCTGTTGATCGACAGATGTGTCACGCAGGACTCCATGCAGTATAAGCGGAACCTCTCTATGGCCTGGATCGACTACCGCAAGGCATTTGACATGATATCGCATGAGCTCATTGCTCACTTGCTCTGATGTCTTGTGGTACCCGGTCCCGTAGTGAGATGTACTGAAGAACTGATGCCACTCTGGAGGACTCGCTTTACCATAACATCGGGTAATGATAAGAGTCCAAACAGAGTCGGTAACATTCAGAAGAGGAGTATTTCAGGGAGATTCCCTCAGCCCCCTTCTGTTTTGCATCTCACTACTGCCATTATCCGTCTCGCTCCGGATAAGACAGGAGACATAAGGTCACCCATCTACTTTATATGGATGACCTTAAACTTTATGCCTCTGGAGAGAGGGATCTCCAACAGTCTCTTAGGGTGGTACAGGAGTACACGCAGGCTGTCAGTATGCAGTTCGGGTTGGACAAATACGCACTGATCCATCTCAAGAGAGGACGATGCGGTGACTACGGAGATGACGCGCAGCTCGTGGATGGAAGCATCTTACACCATCTAGATGCCGGAGAGTCGTACACTTACTTGGGTATCGAGCAACGCTCCACCCAAGAAGTGAGTGTAGTGAAAAACGCTCTCCGCGGCAAGTATCAGCACCTACTCCGACAGATCTGGTCTTCAGAACTGTCGGGGAAGAACAAGGTTTTTGCTACAAATATGCTTGCCGTTCCGATCCTTCTCTACTCTTTCGGAGTAGTGAAATGGACTAGAGAAGAGCTGCGTCAACTCGATGTAGTAACCTGCAAGACGATGCATCTCAATAGGAGCTTGCACCCTAAATCGTCCGTTCCACGGTTATATCTCCCACGACATCGGGGAGGCCGTGGATTCTTGAACTTGGAGAACCTCCATAGCAGGATGGTTCTGGATGGAGCATGTAAGGTCATCAGGAGTTCGGATCCCCTCCTCTGCATGGTCCGAGACCATGAAAATGCGGAGGTAGGAGCTTTTCTCTTTAAGGCAGTAGGGATTCATAATGGCTTGCCAAGATGGTGTATTTAACACCCTCGTCTATCGACGTCGTGTCATGGGTATGGAGGTCCCTGATGTCAGTTGCAGGGCCTGCCGCAGGGCGCCGGAGACTATAATGTACTTACGCTGTCGCTGCTTTCAGAACTAAAGATCATATCGGCATGCCGAGATTCGGCAGAGATCTTAGCCGGCAGAATGCAAAAGGCTGACATCCTCGGTTCATTGCGTCTACTCAGGGCACACGATTCGCGGACCCGGTAGTCACTCACCCCACGGGTGCGGGGAGTGGCTATTTGTATTACCAGCTCCTCTCTGTGAGGGCCGGAGCCACAGAGTAGAGTGACTGGTTTTTTGTAAAAAAAAAGATCTGGCAAGAATAGATTCGTTAGTCGATGACTAAGCCACGTAAAAAAGCTGAGGAAAGGTTACAAGAATTTGAAGCTGCTGTGGAGAGACTCACATACCTGGCTTACCCTGAGGTACCAAAGTAATTCCAAGAACAATATCTTAGCATCAGACTACTAGCGAACCTTCAAGATTGAGGTCGCTTATAAAGACACTCCACGTCAGAGACTACGGGCCTTGAAGGTAGAGGAGGGCCATTTAAAGAAAACAAACCTGGAATCTATATTGACTAACATACATAAAATGTTCAGTCAGTTACTAACCAAATCAGAAGCTCCAGAAAACCAGGAACAACGACAATAAGGTGGAAAACCGAATTAAGGTTATCTACTGCTATCAATGCAACAAATCAGTGCACTTCAAGTGTAACTGCCGACAGCAGAACTCGGAAAGGGAAATATAGGTTTCCCAGCTTTGAAGAGCACCGAGCAGTTTACTGTTGGAGTGTTATGTAAACAAAGGAAATGTGTTTTCACTATAAACACAAGAACCATGTCAACAATAACACGAAGAAGATTTTTATCGGGCATAAAAGTGACCAAAATCGAAAATGAATGATTGGTCATTCGGACAGCGATGAGAGATAGGGCAGCGGCTTATGGAGCAGTGGGCGTGGGTCTGGACATTGCACATCTATGCTTTAGGCATAAAATCATCGTGGCCGATGTCACAGATGAGTTCATTTTGGAATTGGACGTTATCGAAAAGTATGACTTTATATTTGACGTAGAAGAAAGAGTTCTGAAGATTGGGAATGAAGAATCTATTCCCTTAACAGCAAATGACCGGTTCCATAAAACAAGGCCCCACTTTCAAGGGAAGCGAAGCAATTGGATCCTACGGATCAGTCTAAGTTGATAGCAAGGTGCGAGGAACAAATGGATATAAGTTTTACCTACCAATGTAGATAGGGAAGTTGTGGTTTTGCTAGACTCACAACTTCAATATATTGCTATGATATTCTCACTTGATGAAGCTAAAATATTACACAATGTATATCTAAATTTAATTCTCAACTTCGAAAATTCGAAACTAATGAAGAAAATACACATAGAAACACAATAAAACAAATTCAAATCAACTGAAGAATATATTGTAATAACATGTAATGTATCATAGGTACAACTAAAAGATAAAATTTCCCTATCTAGATAAATAAATCATGATTCTAAGATTAAAGTAATCTGGATATAATTAAGTTGAAACTAAAGTTTTTTTTATAAAAATGAAGTTAATTGTCAAAAATTTTCCAATTTAAAATATTTTTAATTATTGCCAAGTTATTCATTTATCAATTGAATATATACTAAAATGGTGAACATAAAATTTTATATATAGTTTGTTACAAACTTTGTTAGTCCGTGTAGCGAAGTATTATTTCCACCAGCACAGTGCCACTTAACTACGACGTCCAATTACTATCCTAAATACTTTTCCACCTTCCAACGGATATACCGTTTTCCAATAGGAATTGTTTTCTTGGCCTTAAAATGAATTAATATTACTTTTCTTTTACCCTACTTGTCAACATCCTAAAACTAGATTTTTTTCTGTTTCTTTCATGAAAATTCTTTTAACTACTTTTCTTTCTCAATCTACTTTTCTCCAATTCATCAAACAGCAGTCCATTCTCTATTTTATTATAATATTCTTTTTCTTTACAAAATTGTCTGTCCCCTTCAATTTTCCAATCCTTTATTATTATTTCTATCCCCTGGCAACCCCCAATTTTCAATTTTCCACACTATCTTTTATATTTTTCCTCATATAAAATCGCAACTACCAACTTGTATCTTTCGTAACATAAATTTAACAAAACGAATTGGTTTCTTCTCTTTTCATTCATCGGGCACCAACATAGGAGAACCTTTATCAAAGGACCATCTCGAAAGAAGACTGAAGAACTACCTACTATTACTCTGCAGAAATCAGTTACGCATAATCACAGGTATGTATAGAATAGGTATGTACAATGGAGACCTATAAATGCAGATAATGTAATGGGTCAACATAGACAACTTTCCACATCCTGACTGAATGTGAAGCTATGGGTCACAGGAGACAGGCTCTATATGGACGACCAAGATTATGTCCCGAAGAATGTGACACTCAACCAATTCTCTGGGTGTACAACTGGTACAAGGATTGGAATGGGTGTCATAAAGAAATTGGGAGATTAAGTGGCACTATAAGCCCAAAAAGCTGCAGTGTTTCCGGAAACATAGACGGCTCTCACAAAAAAAAAAAAAAAATCAGATCAAGAGAGAGAACAAAGCAAAAAGTACTGTAGTAAGTATAGGGGTAAAAAGTAGTCATTAGTGCTGTAATTATGAGGACTAATCATTTTAAGTAAATTAATTCTAAAACAAATCAATGATTTGTGTTATTCGTGTTGCAATTATTGAATCCACATTTGGGGTATTTACTAAAAGATGTAAACACGTAACGGTAGATTTTTCGAGAGATTTATTTAAATAAGAAAAATTTTTCAAGTTTCAAAAAACATGACTTTTATGACAAATTGCGTGAACTTAAACTGTCATTTCTCTGACACTCCATCCGAGCAGCACTAGAAGTCTTTTATTGCCGCTCACGAGATTTTTAGTGCCTGCCAGGTGGAGTGTCGGAGAGATGGTATTCAACGTCCGAAGAAAAAATAGTATGTTCTATGTGGAGTAAAAGTGATTTTTTTAGGTAGATTTCTCATTTACCTATAGCAGAGTGCAGCATGACACGACTTCGGGAAAATTTCACTATAGTTTCTTCGATTGTGGTCCCCAGTTCCAAAAATGCCCTCCGTTCAAAAGTTTATATATATATGCTATATAACGAAATTTGTTAACACTCTAGAGGGCGCATTTCTCAACGGATCAAAATTGGCAGGCATATACTTTGGATCCATATCTCGTATAAGCTTGAAGATGGGTCAAATCGCCTTCTTCGTTTCAAAATGGCGGCGGTTCAGTTTTAAAAAAAATCTCAAAGTTTTATTTCGAATCAAATTTGTACATATAATACATCGTTGGATAGTGCTCATCTAGCACTACAACTTTTGTCTAAAATATTTTTTGCTAAAACAGAAAAAAATTTAAAAAGCATGAATTATTTATATTTTGAAGACTACCTACGTATAAATCATAAATAGATGACAATAAATTGAAGTTGGGCAGTTCTAATAAAGTGTTAGGGTGTAAAATAATAATAGCAATTAGGATGCGAAATGAAACACGTACTGCTGCTTAGGCTGTACTATATTAGTTCTAGAATATATATGTTAGGAGACGCCCGCGCCCGGTCGTTCATCGTACTGCCGAAGCCGAAGTGTTTTATGACGATGACTAATTCACTGATACGATGTCTTGTGTAGTCACGTAATGTAATATATGATAAATTAATCAGTATCTGTTCAGTTGGCATAGAGTTAACAGTTCGGTACGGAATAAACTGTGTTAAAAGTACTGTGGTAGTTTTCATATAGTGTCCCTTTGGTCATCACCTAACATCAGAAGTGCTTGTTACCCACGTTAAAATGGGAAAACGAAGAAGACGTTCACCGTCGAGTAGTAGCTCTTCGAGTTACTCGAGTTCTTCCAGTTCATCAAGTTCTAACAACATAAGTACGAGACATAAGAATAAATCAAAAAGAACAAAGAAAACAAAAAACAATACCAATAAGGCAGGGGTAAGTGGTTTGCCAATTTCGCTAATATCTGAAAAAGCTAATTATACATCAAGTGCTATACCCGAGTTTAACCCGCTAGTGGATGACGTAAATAGTTGGGTAGAGATAATCGATCATCACGCTAAATTATTTGATTGGCCGGAGCATCAGATAATTACCAAACATTAAACAAGCTGCAGGGCACAGCTAAAATATGGTATGAAAGTTTAGTTGCAAATGATAAAAAGTGGCCAAATTATAGCTGAAAAGATTGGAAAATTAAATTGTTAGAGACCTTTCACTCTAGGAGAGACACGTATACACTTTTTATGGAAGTAGCAAATTACAGACCTTCGGATGGTTGCTCCCTGTATGATTTTTTTTTCCGGCATATAGCAAAGATTGATAACCTGAAACTCAGTTTTTCAGATGAAGATAAAATTTCTTTAGTTTTGGGCGCTATAGGTGACAAAAATATCATTTCAGCAGCAGAAGCATCAAATATTAATGATTTAAATAAATTAGGATCTTACTTACGTAATAAAGTTTTTTCTACCTTGAAAGTTGATAATCAACAGAAATTTCCTGATAATTTACGTTTCAGTAAATTTAATGACAATAAAACTAGTACCAGTAGGGATTTTAGGCCTAGGGATATATCTGATAAAACAAAAAAAATAAAGAACGAAAAAGCAACAAATCCCGCAAGCGCTACTAATAAAGCCGATATTTCCTGCAATAGATGTGCCATTACGGGCCATCACTCTAACGATAATTGTCCACACCGGTTTAAAATTTGTAACAATTGTAAAATTAAGGGACATATTAGTAGAGCTTGCAAGGCACATAATAAACAAGAAAAAATAAATTCTAAACAAATTCTTAAAACAAAAACTGAAAATGTAAATATGTTTGTGAAAAATAATTCAAAAAAAATTGTTCAAAACAATTGATATAAACAATCAACCGCTCCAAGCCTTCATTGATTTAGGTAGTGATTGTTCGTTAATAAAAAAAGATTTAGCCATTCAACTTGAGCTGCAAATTAAGGAGTTAGATGAAAAGGTGCATCTCTCAGGGTTCATTGGTAACGTAACTATAGTTAGTGAGTATGTGCAAGCAAAAGTATCAATCGTAAGGTATACCTTGTATATTGTATTGTACGTAACAGACAGTAACCTCAAAGATACAGATATTCTAATAGGCCGTAATTTTACAGAAAGTCCAAATATATCATACTATAGAGTGGGTAGTAAACTAACTTTTAAATATTCCAAAAATATACAATTGTTTCAATTAGAAGTTAATCATGGCGACTTATGTGAAACCGATAAAACTAAATTACATAATATTCTTGAAAACTTTAGCTCTTCCTTATTTTCCTCAATAAAGAAGTTAGGTAAAGCACATTCTGTAATAATGAGAATAGAAACTACTACTTCTAAACCTATTCCATTTCGGCCCTATAGACTATCACAATCAGATAAAGATATTATGAAAAACCAGATCGATGAGTTACTGTCTGCTAATATAATAAGAAAAAGTAATTCACAGTATGCTAGCCCGGCACTATTAGTTAATAAAAAAGGGGGCGATAAACGATTGGTAGTCGATTACAGAGCCCTAAATAAAATAATGGAAAAAATCAAATTCCCTTTGCCTATTATAGTGGACCTCATTGACTCGCTCGGGGGTTACAAATATTTTTCTACCATGGATTTAGCGTCTGGTTACCATCAAATATCAATGCACCCTGACTCAATCCATAAAACAGCGTTTGTAACGCCAAAGGGGCATTATGAATACTTATGAACACCATTCGGACTATGCAATGCCCCTGCTGAGTTTCAGCGAATGATGTCTGAAATTTTTAATTCACTTAGACCACTCGGTATTACTCCTTATTTAGATGACATTATTGTTCCACCAAATACAATAGATGAAGGCATGAAGAAATTAGATAAAGTATTATCTGTTATTAAAGACCACGGATTAACCGTCAAATTATCGAAATCACAATTTTTTCAAACAAAAATTACTTATCTAGGTTATGTCATTTCAAATAATAATATATCTATCAGTGAAGATAAGACAGCTGCTGTTAGAATGTTTCCTATGCCAAAAACTGTTCATCAAGTGAGACAATTTCTTGGTCTTACCGGTTATTTTAGAAAATTTGCATCCAAGACTAGTATATTAACGGACTTGCTAAAAAAGAACTCAAAATGGGAATGGACTGCTAAGCATACAGAAGTAGTAAACCATCTGAAGGAGGTAATTTGTTCAGTATCGGTTCTAGCCATATTCAACCCAGTGCTAGAAACACGTGTTTACACAGATGCGAGCCAGGACGGGATCGCAGGGATAATGACGCAATTAGATGGTAAAGAAGAAAAAGCCATCGCATATTATAGCAAGAAAACCTTAGTTAACGAAAGGAAATATCATTCATTCGAATTAGAACTCCTCGCTATCGTGAAAACTCTGGCTCGTTTTCGACATTATCTTCTTGGAATAAAATTTACCATCTTCACAGACTGCATTGCTGTTAAAAACTCGATGTCCAAGCAATCTATTATTCCCAGAATTGCAAGATGGATCCTAGCCTTGCAAGAATATAATTTTACCATGCTGCATAAACAAGGAAAGATGATGCAGCATGTCGATGCCCTAAGCAGAAATCCAGAGGAAGCCCAGGACGAACACGAATATGCTGTAAGATTAATTAACGAAGAAGACTGGCTAAAGGAAGCACAAGAACAAGACGCCAGTATTAAAGAAATAAGAGAGAAACTGTTATCTGGTGATGTGCAAAATCATAAACAGATATTTAAAAATTACGATTTACGCGGGAATAGAGTATTCAAAATTACAGAAAACGGCCGACGTTGGTTGGTGCCAAAAAAATGTAGGTGGCAGGTGGTTAAGCTAAACCACGACGGTATTGGCCATTTTGCATTAGAAAAAACAATAGAACGAATCAAACAACGTTATTGGTTTCCCAAAATGAAGCATTTCACATGCAAATATATCGGATCATGTCTTAACTGCCTGTATCACAAATCAGTCGGAGGAAAGAAACCAGGTTATCTACATTCAATCCCAAAGTACGCTAAACCGTTTCATACCCTACATATAGACCACCTAGGACCGTTTGTAACAAGCACTAAAGGGAACAGTCACCTTCTAGTAATCGTCGACGCCTTTACAAAATTTGTGTTTCCCAGAGCCGTCCCTGATACTAAAACTGTTAACGTCATAAAGGAATTAGAAACCGTTTTTTCAATTTTTGGTAACCCTAAAAGGATTATAGCTGATGCTAAAACCCCACTTACATCGAAGGAATTGCAAGAATTTTGCGAAAAAAGGGGCATCCGCCTACACACCACAGCAGTAGGCATGCCAAGGGATAATGGACAGGTGGAAAGAGTCAATAGAATCCTCTTGGAGGCGTTAGCGACAATGGGAGCTAATACAACTAGCGACAATTAGGACTCAAATTTAGAAGCCGTCCAACAAGGAATAAATAGCACAAAGCACAAAACAACGAACGCTACCCCTGCCGAACTAATGCTGGGTATAAAATTGAGAAGTCAAGCCGACCGATACGTAGGTGAGGAAAGTGATAGCCTAGATGTCACTAAGTTGAGAAAAAAAGCGAAGAGACGATTAGAGAAAAATGAAGAAAAACAGAAGAAGTCATTTGATAAAAAGAGAAAACCAGCGAATCAATTCGTAGTAGGAGACTCGGTGGTAACACGTATATTGAGTGTATCGTCAAATAATGAACAAAGCAAGAAATTATTAGAGAAATATAAAGGACCATTCAAAATAATCGAGGCTCTTCCTAATGACCGTTACAAAGTGAAAGAAGACATCCACGCAACTAGAACCAGCACTAATGCTCAGTATGAGGGTGTATATGGTGTAGAGGACATTAAACTATATGTCCCACACAAATAGTAGCAAGGTAAATTGCAATAGGTTGATTCCATAAGTATAAAGGCTTATGGACGCTCGCTATAAGGTATAAAGGCCTATAGTTAGAATGATATTACTACAGGTCAGGGACGGATTTAAGGCAAACATTTTGGGGGGGCGTAACAATGAAAAAATCCGACTGGCACGTAATATGCAGATTTTGCTAACACAAAATAAATAATAAATCAATTGGGAAGGTGTTTTAAATATATATTATAGTAATATAAAAATTCATGTTCGTAAAGGAAAAGAAATCTTACTAAATAAACTTATTTTGTTTTTTGTTTTTAGTATAATTACACAAGAATCCTTCGGTGTTTTAACAGGCACCAAGGGTTGTTAATAACCTTTTCATAGTCAATACTACTCAACAAATCTTTTTCGGAAGCAAGTAAAAGAAGGGAGTTAAGGCGATCGTCTGCAATTTTTGTTCAATAAGATTTAGCTTACTAAAGCATCTCTCACTGGAAACAACAGAAACTGGGGCGCTTAAAATGTATTCAAATAATAAATTTGTCAAAGGCAAGCTATTTTTTAATTTCCGCAGTTTCTCACTTATGTGATCCATTACGGTTACACTTTCACTTCTATTACCTTCTGGCATTAATTGCACCAGCTTTTTGGCTAAATCATTATTTATGAGATCCTCTGGTTTATGTAATATGTTTAGACAGTCGATAAAGGGCTGCAGGAGTTACAACGAGGATTTTAAAAATCACCAATAAGGCTAATTAATGTGTCTGTCACACATTTAAATTCCTTTCTATAAAAAATTTCTCAACTGATCTCAGCAGCATTTTCTCTATTTTCATCAATTTTTTTAGGAGCAAGTCTCCGTCTGTGTTGCCTAGCATAATCTTCTAATGGGTCAATATTCAAACTCTTAGAAAAAGATTTAGTGCCTTCAATTAAATCTGAAGTGACGTTATCATTCATCATAATAATTAGCAATTTTTCAGTTCCTTCAATAATTGAAACAGCGTCCAAAACATTGAATTCTTTTTCTTCCATTTTTTCCGTAAGGGATTTTAGTTTGTACATATTATTCTTCATGAACATTATGCAGCAAATGAAATCGAAACATATCATTTTTTTTATTAGCCCAAGAGCTTCGCTTCTATTTTTAGGAGGATGCTCTTTTGAAACTGAAATCTCTTCCAGGGCATCTATAATGGCATCATAAGACACCCATACAGCTTTAACAGTTTCTGCTCGGGCCGTCCACCTTGTTTTTGATAGATCCGTCGATTGCGGCTGGTTTATTTTCTAGAGATGTGCATCTTTTGGTGCTCGAAGTAAAGAAAACATATAAAGCTTCGAACGTATGAAACAAGTCACTCACAATGACACTGGCGTCAATGCAGTGTTCTAAAAATGTATTAAGCCTATGCGCCATACAAGGAAAATATGGAACGGGGTATTCAACTAAGTCACTATGGTTCTTTTGAACTCCATTCAGGGGACCACTGATTGCGGCTGCACAATCGTAACTTTGAAATGCTAATTTTTCGGTAGGAAATTCATTTTCAAGGAGGACTTTATGAATCTCTACGGCAAGATCTTTTCCCGTTTTGCCGTGAGCTTTTACCATTGCCACCAATCTTTCATGGGGATGAAAATCTTTCACATAACGTACAACAACTGATAATCGGTCATGATGAGTTCTATCTGGAGTTGTATCGGCAATCATAAAAAAAAATTGCTTCTTGAACGTCACTTTTAATTTTAGTGCAAATTTCTGATGCCAATAAAGAAACGAACTTATTTTGGGAACTCGACTCCATATAAGCTACATAATAGGGTCTAAAGCTCACGTTGTCTAGCTGGACCGGGCGCATATCGCATATGAATTGTAATGCAGAATGTAAGAAAAATTAATAATAAGGGGAAAGATTAATATATTTCCCGAATATGACTTTTATTATTTTCGTATTTACATACTATGTGTAAAAAAAGAAAGTAAAACAAACTTTTTGCCGACTGATATTTTTTGGGGGGCGTTACGCCCACCACGCCCCCCTCCCCTCGGCTCGTCCCTGCTACAGGTACTAAGGCCTATAGTATAAAATGGCACTATAGGTATTAAGGCCTAAAGTGACTGTTTGTTAACCGCTGCAGGAATTAAGCCCTACGGCAAATTCAAATTGAGATCATTAGAAAGCATCACCGGGTATTTAGGCCTGTTGTAAAAATAAAATAAAATTAAAAAAAAATATATCTTTACAGCGACAGTTCAAGTATCAAGACTTGAACTGCTATGCTGCAGTATTGGTGAAAGTAATTGATATAAATTGTGATTTTCAGTTCAACTCGCACTGTTCGTTCAGGGACGAACGAATCGTAGGATGGCCGTGTTAGGAGACGCCCCCGCCCGGCCGTTACCATCGTGCTGCCGAAGCCGAAATGTTTTATGACGATGACTAATTCACTGATACGATATCTTGTGTAGTCACGTAATGTAATATATGATAAATTAATCAGTATTTGTTCAGTTGGCATAGAGTTAACAGTTCGGTACGAAATAAACTGTGTTAAAAGTATTGTGGTAGTTTTCATATAGTGTCCCTTTGGTCATCACCTAACATATATAAACTGGTTATTGTGCAAACTTAAATCTTCCTAGCAAAATATTCAGCTTGTGACCTTTACCTAACTCCTCATGGAAAATAACAACTGGGTAAAACGTAATATAATTTCATAAAAATCTAATGATCTTTTAGTACCATAAATGCGCCAATTTACCCTATCCCCCAATAACTAGAGTATAACGCAGATAAATAAATAGATTATGATACTTAGACAGTTATGACGGTGAAATTGTCGTCGATGAAATCGTCAGGTGGAGTGTGCTGGCAGGTATTGCAGTACCGTGGATAATTGTTGCCGCCAGCGTACTGGTACATCGTGCACAGAGAATAGAGATTAATTGCCGCCAGTTGCCTGGTACAGCCAATGCAGAACAATAGCTATTAATTGCCCCCTGTTGCCTGGTAGAGCGCTTGCAGTAGTTTGCTATTTGATGCCGCCAGCGTACTGGTACAGCGTCGATTTTCTTCTGCCTTGATGCAGTGTATGTCTTGTGCTTTTATTCCGGTTCACCGGCGTCTCCGTAACGTCACACGCTGCATTTTCTTCCATATTTCTGCCGTGATACTGTAACTTAATGTTTTCTAGCTTACCATTAGTTATGCGCTGTCTGTTTTCCTCCTGTGCACCTAATGTTGTCTTTATTCAAATTCGCTCACAATTTTCGACGCTTTGCTGGTTTTACTAATGCGTTATTTGTGTTCTTAAAATTGCCAAGTGTTAGATAAGAAATAACAACCTATGTTACAAGCGATTTTAAAGTGGCACTTGACATATGTACAACTCTCTACCCCAATATTTAAAACGTATCGGTGCCCTGAAGTCGGCTATCTTATGTGTGTATGCGATTTTACGGACTTGTAAAATAATTTCTGTATATTTGTCTAAATTTGGAAATGAAATTAAAAATGTAATGCTTAAATAATTTCTGGTTAATTGTAGTTGTAAACGTGATGTTTCCCTGAATTTAAAACAACTTAAGAGTTATTTTTAAAATAAAATGACCCCAGGGGTGGTCCGCTTCACCACTATATTTCGATTATATCTTTCTACTTGTCCATTTGCTCTAGGGCACGCTACTGCATTTAAAATGTGCTTTATCTGATATCGAATAACGAAATTCTTAAATCTCTTGCTAGTAAAGGCCTTACCTCTGTCGGAAATTATTCTTTCTGGCCTACCAAACAACGCTTGACTTTACTGTTTTTGTTGGCCTACAAAAAGTATATTTTGAAAAGGAATCCGTTATCATCAAAATGCAACAAAACCCATTATTTCCTATTTTAGCAAATTGTTCCAAATGGTCAATGTATAGTGTATGTAAGGGGCTATCTGGTTTTTTAATTGAATGTAAAAATTCTTCCTTTTTTCCATACTGTCCTTTCTTGTATTGCCAGCCAATGCACGCGTTGACGTATTTTTTTATAAATTGAGTCATTCTTTCAAACCAATATTTACTATTCACAAGGGCCTCGCATTTTTTTAGGCCAATATGTCCAATGTCGTCATGATATTTGCGCACGATGCTAAACCGTGATGCTTTAGGTATAACAAAAGATGGCGTCGAGTACAAGCTGCACAAATATCTCCCGAGTAAAGGTATTGTGCAGTTGACGTACATCGTTTACGCGATCCTGCGACTACAACACTGGCCTAGCCAATGGAAGTGCATCGTATACAACCTCGGGAAGAATACCGCCATGGTGCTTCTCGATATTGAGGAGGCGTTCGACACCGTCTGGATCCCGGAGTTACTCTACAAACTACACCACTACAACTTTCCGACCAACTTTATTAAGTTCATTCACTCGTCCTTAACGGGCAGATCCCTACAAGTTTGAGTGAATAACAAACTGTCAGTACGGCGGGACATTCGAGCGGGAGTCCCGCAAGGATCGTGCCTGTCGCCAAAGTTGTACAGCTTAGACGTCTCCGACTTCCCAGAGTTCTCGAATACAAAGCTGGCCAAGTACGCCGATGACACAGCCATATATGCGCATTCACATAACGTACAAGCAGCGAATATATTACTGAAAGCTCACATGGCTCGTGCCACGGCTTATTACGACCAGTGGAAGATTGGGGTGAACGCTGAAAAGTCCAAAGTGATAGTCTTCACGCGTCGTTTCACCGAAAATAAGATCATAACATCCATTTCGATCAGGGGAAAAAAAATTCCAACCAAGAGACGCGTGAAGTACTTAGGAGTAAGACTCGACCAAAGACTAACGTTTAATACCCACGTTAATGAGTAATACGGACGGTCTACTCACTGTCGATAAGTCTGTATCTGCTGATGCAGGGGTAGCAGACTTAACAGGCCGTCCATCATATACACTGCACCGGTGTGGTGCAGCATACCGGCTACGACAATGAAAAAACTAAAAGTGTTTGAACACAAATTTATGCGCTTCATATCAAATTCTGGAAGGTACACCTCCCTCAGAGACCTATACGCATGTTGCAACGACATAACCCCGATAGCGATTATGTCCAGCAGGTCTCTCAAAACTTCTACTCTTTTAAACTGGGCGATAGTCCACTAACAAGACACATGACACAAATTAGAGAGCATAATGCCCCATTTCGAATTAAATACCCTTTACCGTACCAGACGTTACCGATTTTCCGGCAACCCCTGAAGCCAACTATAACTTCCGCTTACTCTACCCACCTTTACTGATATTTCATATCTTTCTTATCCCCCCTTCTTCCATTCCGTTTGTATTCTTTTTTATCGTGTTTGTTTTTTCTTGATTTCTTTTTATACATTTTTGTGTCTAAATTAGTTTTCTTATCATCAATTTTTCACAAAATCAAAACCTTGTGGTATCGCAAATTTTTTAAGTTAAAGTTTAGGCCGGCCTTGCGCAGCCCAGCGTTCATACATCTCGCAGAAGGCTCCTCGTTTGTATTGAGGCGCCTGCGTCAGCTGCTAAATTTTAAAAAGTGTTTGTGCCCCAGTTTTTACAGTGTATTTTTAGTTGTGTTAAGTCTTTTTGTAATTAGACATCTAAGAATTTTATTACCTTCTTTTATCTGCCTTTGCAGAAAGTGTTTAGGTTAAGTTTTATCAATTTTTGTTTAAGCGAAACAGGCCTATTCCGCCCGATCCTGCAATCCGTTACCGCGATTAACACGGTGGTTGCACGGTCGGTCCCGGGATGGGTTCTGGGGAGGTACTGTTGTACTTTTAATTTATAATAAAGCCTTGTTGATTGATTGATTGAGGTATAACCGGTTTGTGACTACCATCATAAATTATTTTACATACTCTACCATTTGTAATCACATAGTTAGTTTTTAAATTATTATCTGCTGAATTTTTTTGGAGTTTACGATAATTATTCCACATCTTGGGATCTTCCATTTGTAATGTCATTATCCAATCTTCTTCTCTTAACGTGGATATAACAACAGGATTTCTACTCAAAACATGCACGTGTTTCATGCGTTCACCTGGCCGATGCTGTATTTCTATATCAAAGTCTTGGACTGATAACCACCACCTAGCGATGCGTGGCTGCATATCCTTTTTTTTAAAATGTAGCCCTAACTGCACTACAGTCCGCCACAATTTTAGCAGGGATTTCTACTAGATAAACTCTAAAGCGTTTCAAGGACTCTACCAAGGCCAAGGTTTCTAACTCATATGAATGATATAGACTTTCTTCTCGGGTTGTTAACCTACTAAAATAATATACAGGGCGCAGTTTGTCATCCTTCCACTGTAGTAAAATTCCGGCTATACCCCGCGAGCAAGCGTCGGTATGCACTTCAGTTTTTGCATTTGGATTGTATATAGGAAGTACTGGCCTTGATTTAATTTTATTAATAGCTTCATTTTGATCGCTGCCCCATTTCCATTCTGTTTTCTTTCTTAATAATTGACTTAGTGCTGCGACTTTAACGAACTCCCTAAAATAGGATGACAAGCCCAAAAATTTCCTGAGTTCTTTTATTGTGTATTTATTGTCCAGGTGTTCATTAATTTCGCATATCATTTTATAATTAGTATTTCGTGAATTACATTTAATAATAATACCTCCATTCCGTCCATTTCTTAGGTTATCTATTCCGAACTATTACCAGAATTACTTTGTTCACTGTCCCTCATTTTATTGTTTATTTTTTAGAAATATATGGACGTATAATGGATTTCAAATCACACTTATCTGAAATGTTGGGGTGTAAAATAATAACAGCAATTAAGATGCAAAATGTGCCTTCAGTTTACAATTATGTATTTTACTTCATCTAAGAACTGTTGACATTACTAATTGATGTAATATATACAAATATTAAATATGAGTTCCTATTTGGCTTGACCTAAATTAGCTGCCTTAACAAAAGATATACTTACTGAATCACTTATAATTTACTAAAATAATTAGAGACCTGAAACAGTGAAAAACAATATAGGACGAAATCTACTTTTCAGACTAGCCCCTGTGATAGGGATTTTTTTTCATTTTGGCATGATGTCAAATATAATATAAAGTATAGGATGGCAACTTTTATAGTGATCCATCCGTGTCGTCATTGTCTTCTATTATCTGAGGACGACCTGTAAATGATTAACCGAATAATTCATAAACCAGACATAGAAGTAAATATTTGTTTTAAATATTGTTGAAGGCCGACGTTATATTTGCCCATTATGAAATTACAGTATTAAAACAACACGCTAGATATTCATAATTTATTGTACAAAATCAATAAAAGCCATTCTGTTGTCGATAACCGCCTCCCACCCACCCTCTGATGCTGTTAGAAGGGTTCATCACTCTTATGCAAGAAGCACTACTAGATAAATTTATTTTGTACTTCGAAATCTACTCATAGGTAGCCTGCAAATGTTTCTGTTTCTTTTTAATTTAATTATTTTTATGTTAACATACCTACATGGTTTAAAACTTGGAGGTGTTCTTAATAACATTAATTTTAATTCCACATTTTAAGATGGGTGTGAATGCAATGTGAATTGTGTAATATTGTTTAAAATAGATATATTTTAAGGAATGAGAATCGCTTGCAATGCATATTAGTTTTGATAGGGATAACCTACAATATTATAACTGATGAAAAACTTTCATTTGACGAATAATAAACAGAAGATAAATCCTATTGAATTGAATTTAATTGAGTTTCAAATAATAGGGTTTTGCCACTAATTTTATTTTAACAATTTGTGTCGTGAAAATGATATAATAAAACATTTTATTAATTTACAACATTTTACTTTTCTAATAAGAATTATTTCTAAGAAAATATCGTTAAAACAACTTGCTAATAATTTCACTGCTTTTTTAAACGGGCATTTTTACGCGCCAGAATTACGTATCTACCCGGAAAACCAATGAGATTGTGGATATAATTAGTTTGTAATAGATTCTAACTGTGTGTTAAAGAAAGCTTTCCTCTAAAACTTCTTAGAATTTCAATTTGTAATGCTTGTACTGTGATTGGTCTAAAGCAGTGGACGTGTAAATATTGGCCAATCCGAATCCAGATAAATGCCGCATAAGTTATTCGTGAAAGCGTCGGACGTTAATATTTTGTACTGTAGTTTAGGTTTAACCTTCACCGACATTACACATCAGATGACTAACCTACAATGTTAAATTTATATTTTTATGTTTGTATTGTTTGGAGTGAAAATATTATTTTATCAATTTCTGGTTTATGGTTTATTAATTCTACAATCAAAATGGAATCAAGTGGAAGAGGGATATGTTAAAGGTGCCGCTAATAATTTACCTAAAGTAGAAAAGTGCTGAGTGCTGTCAATAAATAGAGGTTATGTTATGTTAACAGAGACCAAGATTAATAAACAATCTTGAACAGAGACAACCTCTGTGATGTTAATTCTGTGATTAGATTTCAGGGTGTTGACGTCACAACACGCCAATTTATGGCTGTTTAAAATGAACCCAATATTTTTCAAACTTCAAGTTTATTTTTTGTTACTATTAGTAAAATTAATAAGATAATAAATATGCCATAAATCATTTTTTTACGTGAGTTAAGTATTTCAGCAATAATTTTTTTTTCTGGGAAAACCCTATTGTATATTATTTATATGGAGTAAAAGTGACATTTTTTGTGTCGAGGATGTACTTCACAGGAACAATCCAGACACAAAAATCACTTTACTACATATATGACATGCTCTTAGGTAGATTTCTCATCTACCTATTGCAGAGTGCTGCATGTCACGACTCCGGGAAAATTTCACTATAGTTTCTTCGATTATGTCTGGTCGATAGCCGAGTGCGTTAAGGCGCGAGGTGGCAATCGCGATTAATCACACGGACATCGCACCACCGGGTTCGAATCCTGGCTCGGGCACTGGCGGAGGAAATGGTTGTATATCCGCGTTTTTTTCAATGTGTAACCCCTTTCCGCACAAGCCCTGACTTCTGGAATTGGGAGTTTAATTTCCACCAGGGATACAGTCACGGGTTCAAAAAAGACAACTCTTTTTTAAATTCAAGCTTTCGAAACTTATTGTTTCTTCCTCAGGAATTCTACAAAAATTTGAACTCATTATAATAAAAATTATTTAATACAAGTGAAAGGTACTTACTAAATTGAGGTTAAAATTGAAATTGACAAATCATCAAGACAGAACAAACACAACTATTACAAAATAAATCACACTTGTGAACTACATTTATATTGAATTTAAGTTAACAACAAAAATTTGTAATCTAAAATAGTTTCAGCCACCTCGAAAACTGAACAGATAACAGTCAACTACGTTATTTCTTATGGGTCATGTCAATCTCCCCCTCTCTCTCTGCCTCAGGTCCATTGCCAACAAAACGCTAAACCCAACAAATCAAAAAATTACTAATTCTCAAATGTGTTGTACAGGGTGTTATTTCTGTGACTGCCATTGGCATGAGAATGTAACAAATCACATTTCCAGAAAAGTTCTTTTTTGAACGTTCTTTTCAAAATGTAAAATCTTAACCTCGTTGTAATTGAGGTTATGGTTAAGTGATAGAGCGTGTTTGGCTAACATTGAAGATTCTTTGTTAACCCTCACGTCGCTTCTGTGGGATGTGATCCTATCTTTAATTTTTCTGCTAGTTTGACCAATATACTTTTTTTTACAATCATTGCAAGAGATGCAATATACCACATTTGAATAGTTCATTAAGTCGTCTTTGTCTTTCAGTTTAGCAAAAAGATTGTTAATCGTTACCTTATTTTTGAAAGCTAATTTGATGTTAGTAAAACTTGAAAACAACTTCCTAAATTTAAGAACCGGTGTGAAATCGTCCACAACCACATTCTGATGTAGGACTATAATCGATAAAGTCGTGGCAATGAAATAATACGAACTATTTTACCTGGTTTTAATTCAATTACAAACAGTAATTTCTTGTCTCTTAACTAATGCAAAAAGTGTAAAATTTCACGAAATTTGCTTGTTTTAAAAATGAACATTTTTTTATAAAGAGGATAAAAAAGTCTTACATTAAATGGTTCTAAAATTTAAAAAATTCGTAATTTTCTAAATAATTGCTGATGCGTCAAAATTTTAACGTAGACTTGTTACTAATAGAGCAGTGGATTGTTTCTAGGTATTGAAATCATTTGTCAGGGGGTTTAAGAGGGTGAGAAGGGGTAAAAACGGTATAAATCAATAAACAATTTAAAGGATTATTAATCTGGTAAAATGTTTATGCAGTGACGTTGTAAATAACAGAGCAGCTAACAGAGTCATTCGTCAGGTCGTGTTAGAGGGTGTGAAGGGGTGAAACTTGTTAATAATCGATAAATACTTCAACAGTCTTTGAATTGTAAAATATTTAATTAACACCTGTCAAAAATAATGTTATTAATTGTTTTTAACTGCTAACATCATTCATCAGCCCGCCTAAGGGGGTAAAACGAGGGGATGAAATATTTAAAAAATTGTAGCTTTTCAAATAACTGTTGATGCGTCAAAATTTTAACGTAGACCTGTTACTAATAGAGCAGTGGATCGTTTCTAGTTATTGAAATCATTCGTCAGCCCGTCTAAGGGGATGCAAGGGGATGAAATATTAAAAAAATCGTAGCTTTTCAAATAATTGTTGATGCGCCAAAATTTTAACGTAGACTTGTTACTAATAGAGCAGTGGATCGTTTCTAGTTGTTGAAATCATTCGTCAGCCCGTCTAAGGGGGTGAAGCGAGGGATGAAACGTATAATAAATCGTAACTTTCTAAGCGGTTATTGATGCGTCAAAATTCTAACGTAGACTTGTTACTAATAGAGCAGTGGATCGTTTCTAGTTGTTGAAATCATTTGTCAGCCCGTCTAAGGGGATGCAAAGGGGTGAAATATTTAAAAAATCGTATCTTTTCAAATAATTGTTGATGCATCAAAATTTTAACGTAGACGTGTTACTAATAGAGCAGTGGATGGTTTCTAATTGTTGAAATCATTCGTCAGCCCGTCTAAGGGGATGCAAGGGGATGAAATATTTAAAAAATCGTAGCTTTTCAAATAATTGTTGATGCGTCAAAATTTTAACGTAGACTTGTTACTAATAGAGCAGTGGATCGTTTCTAGTTGTTGAAATCATTCGTCAGCCCGTCTAAGGGGGTGAAGCGAGGGATGAAACGTATAATAAATCGTAACTTTCTAAGCGGTTATTGATGCGTCAAAATTCTAACGTAGACTTGTTACTAATAGAGCAGTGGATCGTTTCTAGTTGTTGAAATCATTTGTCAGCCGGTCTAAGGGGATGCAAAGGGGTGAAATATTTAAAAAATCGTATCTTCTCAAATAATTGTTGATGCATGAAAATGTTAACGTAGACTTGTTACTAATAGAGCAGTGGATCGTTTCTAGTTGTTGAAATCATTCGTCAGCCCGTCTAAGGGGGTGAAGCGAGGGATGAAACGTATAATAAATCGTAACTTTCTAAGCGGTTATTGATGCGTCAAAATTCTAACGTAGACTTGTTACTAATAGAGCAGTGGATCGTTTCTAGTTGTTGAAATCATTTGTCAGCCCGTCTAAGGGGATGCAAGGGGATGAAATATTTAAAAAATCGTAGCTTTTCAAATAATTGTTGATGCTTCAAAATTTTAACCTAGACTTGTTACTAATAGAGCAGTGGATGATTTCTAGTTGTTGAAATCATTCGTCAGCCCGTCTAAGGGGATGCAAGGGGATGAAATATTTAAAGAATCGTAGCTTTTCAAATAATTGTTGATGCGTCAAAATTTTAACGTAGACTTGTTACTAATAGGGCAGTGGATTGTTTCTACTTGTTGAAATCATTCGTCAGCCCGTCTAAGGGGGTGAAGTGAGGGATGAAACGTATAATAAATCGTAACTTTCTAAGCGGTTATTGATGCGTCAAAATTTTAACGTGGATCTGTTACCAATACAGTACTAGACAGTTTCTAGGTATCGAAGTCATTTGTCAGAGGGTTTAAGAGGGTGAGAAGGGGTAAAAACGGTATATATCAATAAACAAATTAAAAGATAATTAATCTGTAAAAATATTTATGCAGTGACGTTGCAAATAATAAAATAAGCTATTGCAGCTAACACAGTCATTCGTCAGGTCGTGTTAGAGGGTGTGAAGGGGTGAAATTTGTTAATAATCGATAAATACTTCAACAGTCTTTGAATTTTAAAATCTTTAATTAACACTTGTCATAAATAATTTTACTAATTGTTTTTAACTGCTAAAATCATTCGTCAGTTCGTCTAAGGGGGTAAAACGAGGGGATGAAATATTTAAAAAATCGTATCTTTTCAAATAATTGTTGATGCATTAAAATTTTACCGTAGACTTGTTACTAATAGAGCAGTGGTTTGTTTCTAGTTGTTGAAATCATTCGTCAGCCCGTCTAAGGGGATGCAAGGGGATGAAATATTTAAAAAATCGTAGCTTTTCAAATAATTGTTGATGCTTCAAAATTTTAACGTAGACTTGTTACTACTAGAGCAGTGGATGGTTTCTAGTTGTTGAAATCATTCATCAGCCCGTCTAAGGGGATGCAAGGGGATGAAATATTTAAAAAATCGTATCTTTTCAAATAATTGTTGATGCTTCAAAATTTTAACGTAGACTTGTTACTACTAGAGCAGTGGATGGTTTCTAGTTGTTGAAATCATTCATCAGCCCGTCTAAGGGGATGCAAGGGGATGAAATATTTAAAAAATCGTAGCTTATCAAATAATTGTTGATGCTTCAAAATTTTAGCGTAGACTTGTTACTAATAGAGCAGTGGATGGTTTCCAGTTGTTGAAATCATTCGTCAGCCCGTCTAAGGGGATGCAAGGGGGCGAGATATTTAAAAAATCGTATCTTTTCAAATAATTGTTGGTGCATCAAAATTTTAACGTAGACTTGTTACTAATAGAGCAGTGGATTGTTTCTAGTTGTTGAAATCATTCGTCAGCCCGTCTAAGGGAGTGCAAGGGGATGAAATATTTAAAAAATCGTAGCTTTTCAAATAATTGTTGATGCTTCAAAATTTTAACATAGACTTGTTACTAATAGAGCAGTGGATGGTTTCTAGTTGTTGAAATCATTCGTCAGCCCGTCTAAGGGGATGCAAGGGGATGAAATACTTAAAAAATCGTAACTTTTCAAATAATTGTTGATGTGTCAAAATTTTAACGTAGACTTGTTACTAATAGAGCAGTGGATTGTTTCTAGTTGTTGAAATCATTCGTCAGCCCGTCTGAGGGAGTGAAGTGAGGGATGAAACGTATAATATATCGTAACTTTCTAAACGGTTATTGATGCGTCAAAATTTTAACGTGGATCTGTTACCAATACAGTACTAGACAGTTTCTAGGTATCGAAGTTATTTGTCAGAGGGTTTAAGAGGGTGAGAAGGGGTAAAAACGGTATATATCAATAAACAAATTAAAAGATAATTAATCTGTAAAAATATTTATGCAGTGACGTTGCAAATAATAAAATAAGCTATTGCAGCTAACACAGTCATTCGTCAGGTCGTGTTAGAGGGTGTGAAGGGGTGAAATTTGTTAATAATCGATAAATACTTCAACAGTCTTTGAATTGTAAAATCTTTAATTAACACTTGTCATAAATAATTTTACTAATTGTTTTTAACTGCTAAAATCATTCGTCAGTCCGTCTAAGGGGGTAAAACGAGGGGATGAAATATTAAAAAAATCGTATCTTTTCAAATAATTGTTGATGCATCAAAATTTTAACGTAGACTTGTTACTACTAGAGCAGTGGATGGTTTCTAGTTGTTGAAATCATTCGTCAGCCTGTCTAAGAGGATACAAGGGGATGAAATATTTAAGAAATCGTAGCTTTCAAAATAATTGTTGATGTGTTAAAATTTTAACGTGGACCTATTACCAATAGGACGGTTGATTTTTCTAACCACTGGAATAATTTCAGTGGATTTAAGGAGGTGAGAGTGCGTAAAAATAGCAAATACCAATAAACAAATTGACAGATTATTTATCTATGAAAATATTTATATAGTGAGAATACAAAAGTCGATTTCAACTAACGAATCCATTCGTCAGGTCATCTTAGAGGCTTTGTAGTGGTCAAATATGCTAATAATCGATGTCTACTTTGACAGTTCTTGACTAGATCAGGTTGGGTAACAGCTCAAAGTGTCGTGCTTCAAAAATGTTAAATATTGTTATACCTGATAATTTTCACAAAAATTAACGGGTTTCGAGAAAGATGTCAAAAATATGAATTGTTTTTCTTGGGGGTGTGAATTCGAGGGTGAATTTCCAAAGATACTCGCTAGAACTTTTTGATGTTCATTGGTACCCCAAATACTGGAAAACAAAAAAAGAACAAAGTCCCTAAAAATCTTTTTTTAAGCGCAAAACAAAAAACACGTCATTTTATTGGGGTACTAGAGGGCACTAGTGAATTTTCAGCTGCATTGTTTTACATACACTCGCATTTCAAATAAAATTGGTAAAAATTTCGTTTTACACTTTCTTGGAACTTTCATTTGTTTCGTAATAATCTTATTTTAAATTGATATATCATCAAATCTGGGGCCATCGCAGGTACGCCTTTACGATACTCGAAAAGAAATGCAATCGCGGCTATAACTTGGATGGGTCACGTCCAGGGAAATACAACGATCTCGCTCCACCTTCTAGTGACTTGTGTATCAGTATAAACGCAGAAACTATGCAATCTTTTTCGAAAATTCCGTGGCGCATATACTATCTTTTGGATGGAATGTAAAACAGTCGATTCTTTGTCTATTAGATGTTAAACAAATAAAAGATTCCTACTCTTCGACAGAGAAGTTCGATTTTTTCGGGATTGGGGTAACTCGTCTCATGCGTCGTCGGTGATTGGCTTTAATTGCAGAAATAAGCCGACGTCAAATAAATGAATAAAAAGAATCAGCCAATCTATATAGAAGTTAATTTGAACCTAAGAGAGTGTATTGTAGTTCGACATTTTGCACATATTCAGAATCTTGTGTGGTTAATGACAAAAACCCTTAGTAACATATTGCTCTAAAATTGCAATAAAACATGGCGACCACCCTGTATGTTAAATATATCCTACCATACTATTTCATATGTTTCACATTTGAAATAAAAAAATAAAAATTTTAAGTGTAACAGACGGTATTGCAGTCGGTAAAGCCCGAATTGATATATTGCCATCGACTACAAATCAATATTTGTCCCAATTATGGAAAGACGAGAGAAAAAAACGACTGACGGCATCTAACTTTGGATTGATTTGTAAGGCAAAGAATAATGATTCGTTGTGCAAAAAAGTCGCTTATTTGCTTTACGACAATAATATCAAATGTGCTGCAATCGAATATGGAATTAAGCATGAAAAGAAAGCACTAAAAGAATATTGTAAATTGAACCCAAATAGAAGAATATCCAGCTGTGGGTTAATTGTAGATGAGTGTTTCCATTTTTAGCATGTTCTCCTGACTGACTAGTTGATGATGATGGAGTCATTGAAATTAAATGTCCATACAGTCTTAAAAACTTAAATCCTCAAGAAGCAATTACCAACGGTTTGCTAAATTATTACTCGACTGAAGGGAAACTAAGATTAACCAGGTCCAGGGAATACTGATCATTGCAAAACGCGAGTGGTGTGATGTAGTAGTATATAGTTCCTTGGGATTGCATGTGGAAAGAATTTACAAAAATGCATGCTTTTGGGAAGAAAATATGCTGGCTAGATTAAAAGAATTTTACTTATATTATTTACTTCCTGAAATAGTGGATCCCGCATATCCCAAACCAATTACAAAGCATTACTGGAATTACACTGAAATCGTTAAAAGTAGTAATTCATGTTACGAAAGTAGGGGTTTATATTTGTCTTTAAAAATTTTTGACAACGGATTGGTCAAAAACACAAACTTTTACACAAAATGCGCCAAATATAAAAATTATGTTGTATGTACATTTTATTCTTTAATTCACAAAGACTTGAATATAGACGATTTTGATACCCTTACTGGGACGCAATGGCTTACTGAAGCTATAATTAACGCTAGCCTACATACACTAGTGAAACATAAGGACCAGTGTACTGTGCTTGCATGTGACCAATCGTATGCGATTTTTAATTACGGAGATGAACTAGGAATATCATTCTTTGAAGAGGTAACAATGACAATGGAATTAGTAATACCAGTTCATATTAACAGAAACCACTGGTGTGTGATTTTTGTGAATTTTAAGGAAAGCACCTTTTTCTTTCTGGATCCAAGAGGCAGCACTATTTCAAAAACGTCGGAGCGTTACAAGAGCATTTTTTCGGAGTTAGGAGATACACATATGCTTATGTAATATATTTTGTGTATGTATATATTAAAGGCAAACCATTCATTTACAACACTTGAACACATGAACAATTTTAGAGATGACATAAAAAGCGAGTTATTAAAAAATTCCGAACATAACGTAAATATGTGTCTTATATGTGGCGACTTATCAAATGATTTACCTAATAAATGCAAATATTGTGCGAGACAATTTCATACGATATGCACCAAACTTCCCGACAACATATGCGAATTGTGCAAACAATTTCACATTTGAATACTTTGACTAGCAGCTTTACTGACTTTCTCTGAAGTCAGATGTCAAAGGCTACAGCAAGGTAATCATATAAAATCGGAATCAACTCGGAATTCGCTAATTTATTTTCTGAGTGTTGCTTATTGTATGAGTGTTGACATATTCAAGTAATAGATCTAGAAACTGGCAGTTTTCGAAAAGACCTATTATACATCTTTCAAAAATATTTTCTTTCTAAAAAATGTTACCTTCGATCGGTTTCAAATTATGTTATAATGGAATGGATTCAAGGTAACGTTTCTTAGAAAATAATATTCTTAAGAAATTTAAAGAAAAAAATTCAAAAAGTACCGAACTCTTGACGCTAGTAGTTGAGTACAATAACACATACAAAAAGTAACATTTAAAAAAATAGTTACATCCGAGTTGAGGCCTATTTTACATGGATACCCTACTAAAGTCGAGGCAAGAATTCAAGCGATGCACGTCACGAGTGATCTCATTAAAGAAATGTTAATACTAACATAATTTTTAATCATTAATTACGTTAAAAAGAGTAATTCTTGACACCCAGTTATTAAGCTTTTTTCAGACATAGGTACAGTTTAATGGGGCTCCAGGATTCTTAGTAGTATTGTTTTCTTTATAGAATCGATCTGTGACGTGCATCGCTTGAATTCTTGCCTCGACTATATATCATGTTTGCTTCATTCATATACATCTCAATAGTAATTTATTAGAAAATCACGTAGACAAAATGGTCACCTGGTATAATAGCATCAGTGATTATGGCTATGTAATTTACCAATCCAATTATTCTTAATGATGGATTTGTTTTAAGACACACGAGATTAAAATCTAATTAATACCCTACTCTACCAGCTTAGTAAGAACTCTATCCGAAATATTTATAGCGTAGAATGTTCTAATTTATATAACATACTCTGCCCATTACCTGGTGTAACAAATGATTTCAGTACCAATCAACAATATACTGGCCAGTACGAACATTATTTAGAAAGTTATTATTTAAACATCTTAATCCCTTGCTTCATTTTTTTGGACGGGCTGAACAATCTTTTCAGTGATTAGAAATAATTAATCCTCCTATCTATGACCAGCCTTTATTAAAATAAACAACTGATAAAATGATTATTATTATTATTAGCCGTTACTCGAGTCCGAGTATAAAAATGCTACAGTCGACAAATTGTGTACAATAAAAAACAAGTAAAAGGTGTAGTTTATTGTAATTCCCATTCATCTACGGTGCACACGACTATGGCTATAGAGGCCAATTCGGGAGAGCACATGTCGACCGCAGTCAGGACAAACATAGACCTGGTAAGGTCTTGGATTCGGCCTTCTTGCAGCAACATTTCCTTGATAGCTGGCCACAACCCCTCGCCATTCGGATCTGTCCGCTGCAAGTTGTTCCCATTGCTCGTCTGCAATACCGCAGGATTTTAGATTTTCATGGAGAGCGTCTTTGAACCTCTTTCGTTGACCGCCACGCCTTCTTCTACCGCTTAGCAATTCACCATAAAGTGTACATTTAGGAAGGCGGTTATCATGCATACGATGAACGTGACCTGCCCATCTTAGGCGTGCTCTTGAAATAAGCACCTCAATTGGAAGGCTATTTGCTCTCCTGAGTACTTCCACGTTTGATATGTGATGGAACCAACGGATTTTCATCATACTTCTGAGGTGTCTTTGCTGAAAACGTTCTAATTCTTTCACATGACGACGGTAAGTGACCCAGCTTTCACATCCATATAGCAGTGTTGGAATGACAACTGCTTTGTAGACAGCCATTTTCGTTGACAAAGCAAGGTCGTGGTTGTCAAATACTCTCTCTCTAAGTCCCCAGAGTGCTCTAGATGCAGCGTTAATTCTATTGCGAATCTCACTGTCCATGTTTGCTTTGTCATTAACAACGTTGCCTAAGTAATTGAACTGATCCACCACTTCAAGAGAATTTCCGTTAAGTGTAATGTCTATTTGGTTCACTTGATGAGGAGTTGACATAATCTTAGTCTTTCCAATGTTGATTTTAAGTCCCAAGGAATCATAGCTCTGGGCATACACATCTAAAATGATTATAGTTTAATAATATATTCTACCCCTTTATCCCCAAATTTTAATTATTAGAAAAGCTGAAATTTCTTAAATATTTCATACCCTCGCTTCACCACCTTAGGCGGGGTGACAAGTGACTTTAGCAATTAGAAAGATTTAATAAAATTATGACAAGTGTGAATTAAAAATTTTGCAGTTCATGAACTGTAGAAGTATTTATCGATTATTAACAAATTTTACCCCTTCACACACTCTAAGACGACCCTGTTAACTGCAATAGACTTATTTTAAATATTTGCAACGTCACTGCACAAATATTTTTACAGATTAATAATATTTTAACTTGATTACTGATATTTTCCGCTTTTACCCCTTCTCCCCCTCTAAAACCCCCTGACAAATGATTTCGATACCTAGAAACTGTTAAGTACTGTATTGGTAACAGATCCACGTTAAAACGCATCAACAACCGTTTAGAAAGTTACGATTTATTAAACATTTCACCCCATTGCTTCATCCCCTTAGACGGGCTGACGAATGATTTCAACAACTAGAAACAATCCACTGCTCTATTAGTAACAAGTCTACGTTAAAATTTTAACGCATCAACAATTATTTGAAAAGATACGATTTTTTAAATATTTCATCCCCTTGCATCCCCTTAGACGGGCTGACAAATGATTTCAACTAGAAACAATCCACTGCTCTATTAGTAACAAGTCTACGTTAAAATTTTGACGCATCAACAATTATTTGAAAAGCTACGATTCTTTTAAATATTTCATCCCCTTGCATCCCCTTAGACGGGCTGACGAATGATTTCAATAACGAGAAACAGTCCACTGCTCTATTAGTAACAAGTCTACGTTAAAATTTTGATGCACCAACAATTATTTGAAAAGATACGATTTTTTAAATATCTCGCCCCCTTGCATCCCCCTAGACGGGCTGACGAATGATTTCAACAACTGGAAACCATCCACTGCTCTATTAGTAACAAGTCTACGTTAAAATTTTGAAGCATCAACAATTATTTGAAAAGCTATGATTTTTTAAATATTTCATCCCCTTGCATCCCCCTTAATCGGGCTGACGAATGATTTCAACAACTAGAAACCATCCACTGCTCTAGTAGTAACAAGTCTACGTTAAAATTTTGAAGCATCAACAATTATTTGTAAAGCTACGATTTTTTAAATATTTCATCCCCTTGCATCCCCCTTAGACGGGCTGACGAATGATTTCAACAACTGGAAACCATCCACTGCTCTAGTAGTAACAAGTCTACGTTAAAATTTTGAAGCATCAACAATTATTTGAAAAGCTACGATTTTTTAAATATTTCATCCCCTTGCATCCCCTTAGACGGGCTGACGAATGATTTCAACAACTAGAAACAATCCACTGCTCTATTAGTAACAAGTCTACGTTAAAATTTTAATGCATCAACAATTATTTGAAAAGTTACGATTTTTTAAATATTTCATCCCCTCGTTTTACCCCCTTAGACGGACTGACGAATGATTTTAGCAGTTAAAAACAATTAGTAAAATTATTTATGACAAGTGTTAATTAAAGATTTTACAATTCAAAGACTGTTGAAGTATTTATCGATTATTAGCAAATTTCACCCCTTCACACCCTCTAACACGACCTGACGAATGACTGTGTTAGCTGCAATAGCTTATTTTATTATTTGCAACGTCACTGCATAAATATTTTTACAGATTAATTATCTTTTAATTTGTTTATTGATATATACCGTTTTTACCCCTTCTCACCCTCTTAAACCCTCTGACTAATGACTTCGATACCTAGAAACTGTCTAGTACTGTATTGGCAACAGATCCACGTTAAAATTTTGACGCATCAATAACCGCTTAGAAAGTTACGATTTATTATACGTTTCATCCCTCACTTCGCCCCCTTAGACGGGCTGACGAATGATTTCAACAACTAGAAACGATCCACTGCTCTATTAGCAACAAGTCTACGTTAAAATTTTGATGCATCAACAGTTATTTGAAAAGCTACGATTTTTTAAATATTTCATCCCCTTGCATCCCCTTAGACGGACTGACGAATGATTTCAACAACTAGAAACGATCCACTGCTCTATTGGTAACAAGTCTACGTTAGAATTTTGACGCATCAATAACCGCTTAGAAAGTTACGATTTATTATACGTTTCATCCCTCACTTCACCCCCTTAGACGGGCTGACGAATGATTTCAACAACTAGAAACGATCCACTGCTCTATTAGTAACAAGTCTAGGTTAAAATTTTGATGCATCAACAGTTATTTGAAAAGCTACGGTTTTTTTAATATTTCATCCCCTTGCATCCCCTTAACGGGCTGACGAATGATTTCAACAACTAGAAACCATCCACTGCTCTATTAATAACAAGTCTACGTTAAAATTTTGAAGCATCAACAATTATTTGAAAAGCTACGATTTTTTAAATATTTCATCTCCTTGCATCCCCTTAGACGGGCTGACGAATGATTTCAACAACTAGAAACGATCCACTGCTCTATTAGTAACAAGTCTACGTTAGAATTTTGACGCATCAACAATTATTTGAAAAGATACGATTTTTTTAATATTTCATCCCCTTGCATCCCCTTAGACGGGCTGACGAATGATTTCAACAACTAGAAACGATCCACTGCTCTATTAGTAACAAGTCTACGTTAGAATTTTGACGCATCAATAACCGCTTAGAAAGTTACGATTTATTATACGTTTCATCCCTCACTTCACCCCCTTAGACGGGCTGACGAATGATTTCAACAACTAGAAACAATCCACTGCTCTATTAGTAACAAGTCTACTTTAAAATTTTGACGCATCAACAATTATTTGAAAAGCTACAATTTTTTAAATATTTCATCCCCTCGTTTTACCCCCTTAGGCGGGCTGACGAATGTTAGCAGTTAAAAACAATTAATAAAATTATTTTTGACAAGTGTTAATTAAATATTTTACAATTCAAAGACTGTTGAAGTATTTATCGATTATTAACAAATTTCACCCCTTCACACCCTCTACACGACCTGACGAATGACTCTGTTAGCTGCTCTGTTATTTGCAACGTCACTGCATAAACATTTTACCAGATTAATAATCCTTTAAATTGTTTATTGATATATACCGTTTTTACCCCTTCTCACCCTCTTAAACCCCCTGACAAATGATTTCAATACCTAGAAACAATCCACTGCTCTATTAGTAACAAGTCTACGTTAAAATTTTGACGCATCGGCAATTATTTAGAAAATTACGAATTTTTTAAATTTTAGAACCATTTAATGAAAGACTTTTTTACCTCTTTATAAAAAAATGTTCATTTTTAAAACAAGCAAATTTCGTGAAATTTTACATTTTTTGCATTAGTTAAGGGACAAGAAATTACTGTTTGCAATTAAATTAAAACCAGGTAAAATAGTTCGTATTATTTCATTGCCACGACTTTATCGATTATAGTCCTACATCAGAATGTGGTTGTGGATGATTTCACACCGGTAATTTAAGAGACACATGCGCTATGTTCGGTATAGAGAAATAAAATGTGTTGTTACGAACCTCCTGGTTTTCACCCACACTCGGCAAAATCACGTCAGGGCGTTCATTGACAACATTGTCTCGTGCAACAGTTCTACTGGCTATGAGTTTTTTTACTAACGCTGGTGGATAACCACACTTCATAAATAAATCTGACAAAATTCTTAGGTTGCCCGCTACAACCGAGGTATGTGAGGTGTTAATAACCCTGTTTTTCATTCCCACTAATACATTAATTTTTTGTCGTTCGTGAAACGATTCGTAATGTAAATATCGTCCAGATGAACCTGGTTTTGCGTACCATGACGTTATAACCTTATTGTCTACCTTTCTTGTCAGTTGGGTATCCAAAAAGGGGACTCTGCCATTCCTGCCTTTCGTCTACTTCTGTTGTAAATTTTAATCGTTGGTTATAATCTCTACCATTATTGGGAATGTTAAGGATGATATCATCCACATATTTTTTTATAAAGGGTACCTCAAACTCTAGTTGCAACAGACAATCATTAATCAAGTCGTCCATAACGTACTATGCGAGTTTGGGTGAGACAGGACTCCCCATAGGCATACCTAATGTTTGTTTGTAAATGACCTCGTTAAAACCGTGCACCGTAGTAATAAAAAGGCAATAAGTTCCAAGAATCTTTTTTTTGAAATATTACAATGTAATTGTATTGTGTCCCAGTGACGTTCAACAGAGCTTTTCGCTAAATCTACTGTGATGTTATTAAACAAAGATTTTACATAGAGACTTAATATTATATAACTGTCTGGCAATTGGAACTCCTGTATGAATGTGCTGAATTGAAAAGAGTCTTTAATAAAAAAATTATCAGTGTTATAAGCAATGGTAAGTATATTGGTAACTAATTGGGCAATCCCCCTATTCGGGCTATTAACCCCAGAAATGATTGGCCTCAGTGATAACGTTGGCTTATGAATTTTTGGAAGGCCATAAATTTGGTTTATTACACCATTGTAGTATCTATGCTTTTTTCCTTCCTGAGGTGAGATCGCTTTACTTTTTTCCAATTGTGAGATGATATTATTGGCTTTGCTTTGTATAGCGTTACTAGGATCCCTATTGAGGACTACATAGTACTCGTCATCAGCCAAAATTTCTGTAGACAGTCTATCATATTGTTCTTTTGTCATGATCGTTGTGACTTTCATTTTATCAGATTGAATGACTTTTAATTCAGGATTTTCTTTCAGAAATCTGTGACAAGTGAGCTTCTATAATATGCATTCGGGACATTACTTATATGCATAAAATTCGTAATAATGTTAGTAGACTGAGTGAGAAGCAAGTTTTTTCCCTGTTGTTAATACCATTAATATTATTAACAATATGATCAATGTCAGACAGAAACCTTGGGATATTGATATCTTTCGCTAACGGTTCTACACTAAATTTGGGGCCAAGTGCCAAAAAATTTGAGACCTCATTAGGGATTTCACTATTAGTTAAATTTTTGATCCAGTGTGCTGGCGTTTTTAGTTTGGAGAGAGTTAACTGTTTTAAATTGTTAAATTTACCAACGTTAGTGTTTTTTACCTGGAAAAACTTTCTGTTATATTTGACTGATTGATTTCTGAAAAAATCAACAACTATGTTATATGGTAACTTATTACTCAATTTATTTTTCAATGTTCTAAACAGTACCTTTCACTTGTATTAAATAATTTTTATTATAATGAGTTAAAATTTTTGTAGAATTCCTGAGGAAGAAACAATAAAGTTTCGAAAGCTTGAATTTAAAAAAGAGTTGTCTTTTTTGAACCCGTGAAATTAAAAATTTTTGTTTTTAACTTAGACAGTCGTCTAATATTCGTCTCTGTATTTATAGATGATATGGGGTTTTATCAGAACATTCGTAATAATTATGGGTACGCTACCATGAAGGAACTGAAGAGTGTGGCAAACATCAATATCAAATTGGCAGCATTAAGAAACAGAAAAACATTTCTATTGCAGTGTAGAAAATACAGGATCATACCTACCCACATCACGACAGGTGTAAGGAATGTGGACAACCTCACGGGGGCAAGCGTGGGAAGGACGTTACAGAAAACAGTTGAATTTAATCAAAGGTTAAGAACAAAAATACTTAATTTAGAAATCAAAGTCACGCACGATAGTATTAGAGACATGGAAAAAATGTTTAGAACATTGAAAATTAAATTGAGTAATAAGTTACCATATAACATAGTTGTTCATTTTTTCAGAATTCAATCAGTCAAATATAACAGAAAGTTTTTCCAGGTTAAAAACACTAACGTTCGTAAATTTAACAATTTAAAACAGTTAACTCTCTCCACACTAAAAATGCCAGCACACTGGATCAAAAATTTAACTAATAGTGAAATCCCTAATGAGGTCTCAAATTTTTTGGCACTTGGCCCCAAATTTAGTGTAGAACCGTTAGCGAAAGACATCAATATCCCAAGGTTTCTGTCTGACATTGATCATATTGTTAATAATATTAATGGTATTAACAACAGGGAAAAAACTTGCTTCTCACTCAGTCTACTAACATTATTACGAATTTTATGCATAAAAGTAATGTCCCGACTGCATATTATAGAAGCTACCTCACTTGTCAGAGATTTCTGAAAGAAAATCCTGAATTAAAAGTCATTCAATCTGATAAAATGAAAGTCACAACGATCATGACAAAAGAACAATATGATAGACTGTCTACAGAAATTTTGGCTGATGACGAGTACTATGTAGTCCTCAATAGGGATCCTAGTAACGCTATACAAAGCAAAGCCAATAATATCATCTCACAATTGGAAACAAATAAAACGATCTCACCTCAGGGAGGAAAAAGCATAGTTGCTACAATGGTGTAGTAAACAAATTTTATGGCCCCCCAAAAATTCATAAGCCAACGTTATCACTGAGACCAATCATTTCTGGGGTTAATAGCCCGCATAGGGGGATTGCCAAATTAGTTGCCAATATACTTACCATTGCTTATAACACTGATAATAATTTTTTTATTAAAGACTCTTTTAAATTCAGCACATTCATACAGGAGTTCCAATTGCCAGACAGTTATATGATATTAAGTCTCGATGTAAAATCTTTGTTTAATAACATCACAGTAGATTTAGCGAAAAGCTCTGTTGAACGTCACTGGGACACAATACAATTACATTGTTATATTTCAAAAAAAATATTCTTGGAACTTATTGCTTTTTTATTTGACACTACGGTGTTCGGTTTTAACGAGGTCATTTACAAACAAACATTAGGTATGCCTATGGGGAGTCCTGTCTCACCCATACTCGCACAGTACGTTATGGACGACTTGATTAATGATTGTCTGTTGCAACTAGAGTTTGAGGTACCCTTTATAAAAAAATATGTGGATGATATCATCCTTAGCATTCCCAATAATGGTAGAGAACGCCTACTAGAAGTGTTCAATAATTATAACCAACGATTAAAATTTACAACAGAAGAAGAAGACGAAAATGGCAGAGTCCCCTTTTTAGATACCCAACTGACAAGAAGGGTAGACAATAAGGTTATAACGTCATGGTACACAAAACCAGGTTCATCTGGACGATATTTACATTACGAATCGTTTCACTCGGAACGACAAAAAATTAATGTATTAGTGGGAATGAAAAACAGGGTTACTAACACCTCACATACCTCGGTTGTAACGGGCAACCTAAGAATTTTGTCAGATTTATTTATGAAGTGTGGTTATCCACCAGCGTTAGTAAAAAAACTCATAGCCAGTAGAACTGTTGCACGAGACAATGTTGTCAATGAACGCCCTGACGTGATTGTGCCGAGTGTGGGTGAAAACCAGGAGGTTCGTAACAACACATTTTATTTCTCTATACCGAACATAGCGCATGTGTCTCTTAAATTTAGGAAGTTGTTTTCAAGTTTTACTAACATCAAATTAGCTTTCAAAAATAAGGTAACGATTAACAATCTTTTTGCTAAACTGAAAGACAAAGACGACTTAATGAACTATTCAAATGTGGTATATTGCATCTCTTGCAATGATTGTAAAAAAAAGTATATTGGTCAAACTAGCAGAAAAATTAAAGATAGGATCACATCACACAGAAGCGACGTGAGGGTTAACAAAGAATCTTCAATGTTAGCCAAACACGCTCTATCACTTAACCATAACCTCAATTACAACGAGGTTAAGATTTTACATTTTGAAAAGAACGTTCAAAAAAGAACTTTTCTGGAAATGTGTCACATTTTTAATGAAACTGAAGCTATGAATACCAGAAATGACATTGAAGGCCTCAGTATATTATACACTTATTTGTTACATTCTCATGCCAATGGCAGTCACAGAAATAACACCCTGTACAACACATTTGAGAATTAGTACTTTTTTGATTTGTTGGGTTTAGCGTTTTGTTGGCAATGGACCTGAGGCAGAGAGAGAGAGAGAGAGAGAGAGAGGGAGATTGACATGACCCCTCTCTCTCTGCTTCAGATTTGTTTTGACAGTTTTTTAAGTTCACATTCCGATGTTTTTCGGTTTAATAAGAAATAACGTAGTTGACT
Source organism: Leptura quadrifasciata (assembly GCA_963675555.1). NCBI lineage: Eukaryota > Metazoa > Arthropoda > Insecta > Coleoptera > Cerambycidae > Leptura > Leptura quadrifasciata. Next base: position 57,776,989 of record OY776678.1, on the reverse strand, counting down.
GTTATCTGTTCAGTTTTCGAGGTGGCTGAAACTATTTTAGATTACAAATTTTTGTTGTTAACTTAAATTCAATATAAATGTAGTTCACAAGTGTGATTTATTTTGTAATAGTTGTGTTTGTTCTGTCTTGATGATTTGTCAATTTCAATTTTAACTTCAATTTAGTAAGTACCGTTCACTTGTATTAAATAATTTTTATTATAATGAGTTCAAATTTTTGTAGAATTCCTGAGGAAGAAACAATAAAGTTTCGAAAGCTTGAATTTAAAAAAGAGTTGTCTTTTTTGAACCCGTGACTGTATCCCTGGTGGAAATTAAAAATTTTTGTTTTTAACTTAGACAGTCGTCTAATATTCGTCTCTGTATATATATATATATATATATATATATATATATATATATATATATATATATATATATATATATATGGTATAGTGGTGAGAGGTAATTGAATCCTCTCATGTGGTCTAATGCTACTATACACCAGACATCATAGATATCTCCGTGGTGCATAGCGACTTGCCATTTTGCAAGTACCGAGAGCGGCGACCTTCAGCCCTTGGTGGACTTAACCTATATACTGTTATTATACATGATTTGCAGGAAACAACTACTCAGCGGGCAAATACCCCGACCTGCATTGAATTACACCTTACAAATCATGAAAAATTGGTAGCCAATGTCATTTGTCAACTCCCTTACCAGACATAGACCGGTTTCGAACTTATTAGTTCTCCTCAGTATGCCATAGGTCATGGAGCAGACAAATGACAGTGGCCAACCTGCTAGTCTTATACAGACTAATGTAAATGGTATAGTGGTGAGAGGTAATTGAATCCTCTCATGTGGTCTAATGCTACTATACACCAGACATCATAGATATCTCCGTGGTGCATAGCGACTTGCCATTTTGCAAGTACCGAGAGCGGCGACCTTCAGCCCTTGGTGGACTTAACCTATATACTGTTATTATACATGATTTGCAGGAAACAACTACTCAGCGGGCAAATACCCCGACCTGCATTGAATTACACCTTACAAATCATGAAAAATTGGTAGCCAATGTCATTTGTCAACTCCCTTACCAGACATAGACCGGTTTCGAACTTATTAGTTCTCCTCAGTATGCCATAGGTCATGGAGCAGACAAATGACAGTGGCCAACCTGCTAGTCTTATACAGACTAATGTAAATGGTATAGTGGTGAGAGGTAATTGAATCCTCTCATGTGGTCTAATGCTACTATACACCAGACATCATAGATATCTCCGTGGTGCATAGCGACTTGCCATTTTGCAAGTACCGAGAGCGGCGACCTTCAGCCCTTGGTGGACTTAACCTATATACTGTTATTATACATGATTTGCAGGAAACAACTACTCAGCGGGCAAATACCCCGACCTGCATTGAATTACACCTTACAAATCATGAAAAATTGGTAGTCAATGTCAAGTCGCTATGCACCACGGAGATATCTATGATGTCTGGTGTATAGTAGCATTAGACCACATGAGAGGATTCAATTACCTCTCACCACTATACCATTTACATTAGTCTGTATAAGACTAGCAGGTTGGCCACTGTCATTTGTCTGCTCCATGACCTATGGCATACTGAGGAGAACTAATAAGTTCGAAACCGGTCTATGTCTGGTCAGGGAGTTGACAAATGACATTGGCTACCAATTTTTCATGATTTGTAAGGTGTAATTCAATGCAGGTCGGGGTATTTGCCCGCTGAGTAGTTGTTTCCTGCAAATCATGTATAATAACAGTATATAGGTTAAGTCCACCAAGGGCTGAAGGTCGCCGCTCTCGGTACTTGCAAAATGGCAAGTCGCTATGCACCACGGAGATATCTATGATGTCTGGTGTATAGTAGCATTAGACCACATGAGAGGATTCAATTACCTCTCACCACTATACCATTTACATTAGTCTGTATAAGACTAGCAGGTTGGCCACTGTCATTTGTCTGCTCCATGACCTATGGCATACTGAGGAGAACTAATAAGTTCGAAACCGGTCTATGTCTGGTCAGGGAGTTGACAAATGACATTGGCTACCAATTTTTCATGATTTGTAAGGTGTAATTCAATGCAGGTCGGGGTATTTGCCCGCTGAGTAGTTGTTTCCTGCAAATCATGTATAATAACAGTATATAGGTTAAGTCCACCAAGGGCTGAAGGTCGCCGCTCTCGGTACTTGCAAAATGGCAAGTCGCTATGCACCACGGAGATATCTATGATGTCTGGTGTATAGTAGCATTAGACCACATGAGAGGATTCAATTACCTCTCACCACTATACCATTTACATTAGTCTGTATAAGACTAGCAGGTTGGCCACTGTCATTTGTCTGCTCCATGACCTATGGCATACTGAGGAGAACTAATAAGTTCGAAACCGGTCTATGTCTGGTCAGGGAGTTGACAAATGACATTGGCTACCAATTTTTCATGATTTGTAAGGTGTAATTCAATGCAGGTCGGGGTATTTGCCCGCTGAGTAGTTGTTTCCTGCAAATCATGTATAATAACAGTATATAGGTTAAGTCCACCAAGGGCTGAAGGTCGCCGCTCTCGGTACTTGCAAAATGGCAAGTCGCTATGCACCACGGAGATATCTATGATGTCTGGTGTATAGTAGCATTAGACCACATGAGAGGATTCAATTACCTCTCACCACTATACCATTTACATTAGTCTGTATAAGACTAGCAGGTTGGCCACTGTCATTTGTCTGCTCCATGACCTATGGCATACTGAGGAGAACTAATAAGTTCGAAACCGGTCTATGTCTGGTCAGGGAGTTGACAAATGACATTGGCTACCAATTTTTCATGATTTGTAAGGTGTAATTCAATGCAGGTCGGGGTATTTGCCCGCTGAGTAGTTGTTTCCTGCAAATCATGTATAATAACAGTATATAGGTTAAGTCCACCAAGGGCTGAAGGTCGCCGCTCTCGGTACTTGCAAAATGGCAAGTCGCTATGCACCACGGAGATATCTATGATGTCTGGTGTATAGTAGCATTAGACCACATGAGAGGATTCAATTACCTCTCACCACTATACCATTTACATTAGTCTGTATAAGACTAGCAGGTTGGCCACTGTCATTTGTCTGCTCCATGACCTATGGCATACTGAGGAGAACTAATAAGTTCGAAACCGGTCTATGTCTGGTCAGGGAGTTGACAAATGACATTGGCTACCAATTTTTCATGATTTGTAAGGTGTAATTCAATGCAGGTCGGGGTATTTGCCCGCTGAGTAGTTGTTTCCTGCAAATCATGTATAATAACAATATATATATATATATATATATATATATATATATATATATATATAAGTAGAATTTTTGTAGAATTCCTGAGGAAGAAACAATAAAGTTTCGAAAGCTTGAATTTAAAAAAGAGTTGTCTTTTTTGAACCCGTGACTGTATCCTAATATTCGTCTCTGTATAAATACAGCGTGTCGCAACTTTCACGGAGCCACTCTTATATCTCAGAAACTGCTCGTGCAATTTTTTTTGAAATTTGGGTGATTAATCATTGCCCGCAATTAGAAATTAATGACGTAGGAAAATTTGATAATCATCATTGGCGTACCTATACAGAGGCTTACGTAAGGGGTGATTTATCGAGAACTTATATTAGCGATTCTTTAAGATAAAATCTAGTTGGATATTCTTAATCAGCACCTTAAAAAACCCCTTTTTATCAAATTTCGTTATGATAGGTTCAAAGGTGGTTGAGATATAGGCCGCAAAAAAAACTTTTTCAACGAAAATTTTTTTTATTTGCATAACGGTTACCCAAATGTGAAAAAAAATTCATCATTTCTTGTTCAAAACAATGTATTTCACTAGTGTGATTTGGATTTGAACGATAATTCCTAATTTTTTAATAATGCAAAAATTCTATTATTAACAAATACAAACCCAAGTAGGCAATGAAAACAAAAGTTATGACGTGTCAATTTATTATTGAAAGTACATCAATTTGTAAATCTATATTTGTACGTGAGTGTATTTCAAATAAGTGCTTAAATTGAGTAAATTTTTGTATTATCAAAAAAATGGTGCACCATTTAACGATTGAGGAAAAAAGTGAGTTGGTTCTATTGATTGGAGATAATACCAGATCCTATAGAGAAGCTGCAGCTGAATTTAGCGCATGGCGTCCTGAGCAGTCCTTTCCTGTTCGGCATAAATTGGTGGCAAACATCATGAATAATTTTAAAAACACAGGAAACGTACGCAAATTAAGACAAAGAAAATATGATTTAGAAAATAGACAATATCCAGACGAAGAACGTATTTTACAATATCTTAGAGAAGACTCAGAATCTAGTGTAAGACAAGCAGCAGTAGATTTTAATGACCGAGTCTGGCGTTGTTTAAAAAAAATCGGTAAAGAGCTTTCAAGCCAAAAATATTACATACTTTAGAGGATGGGGATACACAGAGAAGATTAGATTTTTGTTTTTGGGCACAGGGCGAATTTTTAAATAACCTGAATTTTTTGAAAAATATAATTTTTACTGATGAGGCTACCTTTACCACAAATGGGGTACTATCCTCCCAGAATTGTCATTTTTGGGCTAGCGAAAATCCCAAATGGGTTATCAATACCAAACGGCAATATATTTCCAAAGTCAATGTTTGATGTGGCATATGGAATGACCGGATCATTGGGCCATTCTTCATCCCAAGATTAAATGGGGAGGCCTTTTGTTGCGGGATGAAATTGCCCCATTTCTAAACCATCTGCCACAAGATGCTAGAGAAAACATATACTATCAACTTGATGGTGCTCCAGCTCATAACGTTGGAAGCGAGGGGTAAACCGCTAAAAAAATTTGTACACCACAATTCCTTTCAGGTTAAAAATTCCTTGGAAATTTGTGCAATTCACTGTAAATTCCTGCCAATTCCCTATAAATTCCTGTAATTACCCGTATAAATTGTACGTAGATCGGACGAGATGCGACACCGCGCTCATCGTCCGGCGGGGACTGAAGCACAGGGAAACGATAGTTCAGGGGCTTTCGACCTTGGAAGCAACAGCTACAACAGTGAACATACAAAATCACGAAATATTAATACTGTCCACCTATTGCAGACCGAAGACATTACTAGATATATGACGTAATACAAAATTTCAATTCCAAAATTATCCTGCTTGGCGACCTAAACTCAAAGCATCCCCACTGGAACATGTATAGCGGGGCCTTGATCATTCCGGAGAGCCGTTGTATATGTACCTAGTGAAAAACCCTCACCTAAATATCCTTTCGCTCCTTCAACCTACCCGTCCTCAGCCAGCCTCGTCCATCATAGAGTCTCTTCACAAGTCATATACACTGCCCGTCAAAAACCGAAGTAGTCTCGGCACTAAATAGCGACCACGAGCCAGTATTAATCGAATTTTAAATTATGCCAGAGCACTTGAAAAAACACGTACGACGAAAAGAGACTGACTATGATTGTTCGAGGTTATCCTCTTCTTTTTCCCAGGTCCTAAAATTTAATCCTGACTGCTCATGCCCCACTCCTGAAAAAGTCAACCAAGCCGCTTTATACCGTTCCGAATCCATATGAGATCCCATCCTACGTACACATGAACAAACTACCACCAAAAATAACAGCCCTGAGAGAAACAAAAAACTAAACTCAGAAACAATTTCAAAACACTAGGGATCCTAGATATAAAACGAACTTCAATCGTTTAAAAGAACAAATCGCAGAAGAAATAAAAATTTTTAGACAAGACCAGCTGACAGACGACATCCTCTCCCAGTCCGACGATCATTACTATCTACCCGAAGATTTATGAAAAACAGGCAGCCAATTCCTGCCCTTCAAACCCCCAATGGCTGGGCTGCTACTGATCAGGAAATGCTGAATTCCTTCACAATTCTATATTACTCCCAATTCACTCCTAATCATATCCACCCAAAATACCAGGCCAAGTCGGAGGAGTATGAGAGCTGGCTAAGCCAGGTCAGACTCGACCCCACCAACAAACTAATCCCCACCTCTCCCTCCCAGGCCATCTCCCACATCAAGAAATTGAATCTAAAGAAAGTCCTAGTACTTGACAACATCCCCCTTACGCACTACGCCATCTACTAGCCAAAGCCATACTATTCGTGACCCGACTATAATGCATCCCTCCAGCTCTCCCATTATCCCACCCGTTGGAAAATGGCTAAAATCATTCCTATCCCAAAGCCCAACAAGCCCAAAAACCAGGTAATAGTTACCGTCCTATTAACCTCCTGTCGGTCCTGGAAGAAGTCCTTGAGTCCACCGAGATTTTCCTGTGTAAAGGAGATTGCTCGCGACAAGCTTTTATATCACAAAAAAAATTATATAAACAAAATGATGGGTTTGATTTACTTCAAAGTTTATTTCCTACTTTTTAGAGCATTTAAATAAAAGCTTTTTTTTAAATATTTTTTTATATAATTTTATTTTTTACGTTTTAGTTTTTTGAAATGCTGTAATTTCCAGATATCGATCTTGAGACGAATCGGATCATAACCGGTAAAGTCGTCCGCCATCTTGAATCAAATTTTTGACTATAAATTCGTAATCCGCGGCCCCGAAAACCCCCAGATATCGATTTTGATCGGTTGGAATCTAAATGACAAAAGTCGTCAGCCATATTGGTACCGCCATTTTGAACTTCTGAATTTTGACTTAAAAGTTCATACCTAGAAAGCCCCCAGATATCGATTTTGAGTTGAATCTGATCTTAAATGGTAAAGTCGTCCGCCTTCTTGAAGTTGTCCTAAACTAAATTTTTTACTATAAATTCGTAATCGGCGAACCCGAAAACCCCCAGATATCGATTACTTATACACACACATGTACAAAATTTCAAAGCTCTAGGTTAATTAGAACTAATCGAAATTTTGATTGCAAGATTTGCCCTAAACAAACTAACTAACTAACTAACAAACATTGTAAGTTTAATAAAAACTTTTAAAAATAAAAGTGGTATATTTAATTATATAGGTGCATATAAAAATATTCGTATAAATACATATATATTAAAATAAAAAACAAAAAAATTCTGTTTTAACAAAATAATAAAAAACAGTATAATAACTACAAACTGGAATATATTTCTGTTTAAAAAAGGAATATTTTCTTTGGATTGATATTTAGAGTAATATTTATAAATTACCGAGGAAATGATTTTTTGCATTGTTCGTTTTGCATTTTGCATGTCTCGTACCTCGTGCCACAGACTGCAATGGTGGGTAATACGAAACTATGCATTTTATATTACACGGACAGGCGCAAACCTTTCCATAACACGTCGCAATCCCTTCATTCCTTGTGATACACACACAATTCTTAGCAATTCCTCGGCAATTCCCGAAATTCTTCGCACTTCCTTGGCAATTTCCGAAATTCCTCTAAAATTCCCGCAATTCCTGAGGTTTGTACACCAAAATTCCCAGCGGTTTACCCCTCGGTTGGAAGAGTATTTTTAGAAACAAATTTTTCGGACAGATGGATAGGTCATAGAAGTCCAATTCAGGAGTTTCCCCCGAGGTCTCCCGATCTCACGCCTCTTGACTTCTATTTGGGGGGTCATTTAAAAAATAAAGTTTACAAGAACAGAGAATAGAGTCAGGCAGGCATGTGCTGAAATCACTCCTGGTGAAATTCGGAAAGTTATACGACATACAAGAAAAAGAATTGAACAATGTATTCGAAATGATGGTGGTTTTATAGAAATGGAGAGAATTGTTTAAGTTTATTTAGTTCCCTATTATTAATATAATTTTCTTGTTCTCGATCTTACTTTATTTTTAGATGTAATATTTATATTCGAATTTTTGCATTATTAAAAAAATAGGACTTGTCATTCAAATCCAAATCACACTAGTAAAATACATTGTTTTGAACAAAAAATGATGAATATTTTTTTCACATTTGGGTAACCGTTATGCAAATAAAAAAAATTTTTCCTTGAAAAAGTTTCTTTTTTGCGGCCTATATCTCAACCACCTTTGAACCTATCATAACTAAATTTGGTAAAAAGGGGTTTTTTAAGGTGCTGTTTAAGAATATCCAACTAGATTTTATCTTGAAAAATCGCTAATATAAGTTCTCGAAAAATCACCCCTTACGTAAGCTTCTGTATAGGTATGCCAATGATGATTATCAAATTTTCCTACGTCATTAAGTTCTAATTGCGGGCAGTAATCAATCACCCAAATTTGAAAAAAATTGCACGAGCAGTTTCTGAGATATAAGAGTGGCTCCATGAAAGTTGCGACACGCTGTATATATATATATATATATATATATATATATATATATATATATATATATATATATATGTGTGTGTGTGTGATGGTGTGTGTGTGCGTGTTATTGTATTTCCGGGTGCTCTCCCGCGTCGATGGTCAACAACAACACACACATCACACACACACCACCCACACACACACCGCACACACACACCATATCATACACACACTGACATTTTTCAAAAACCACTTTTTTGGGTTCCTGGGATCTCAAAACGTAAAGATTTGATGTTATCTCAACTTTCGTTCATTTTGTACTTGTATTTCTATTTATGAGATATTTGCTTGATTGTATTAAATTGTAATAAATAATTACTGAATTATAATTATTATAAAGTGAATTTTTACTATTATGGCATAGCTGATTTTTACGATTCAATGATATGAATTATGGTTTTCGTAAAATTGACACTATCGGTTAAAATTTTGTGACATGTTTTATATCGTCGGAAAGAGAAAAAATAAACGGAATTGGTGGTATCATGGCCTACTTTGAGATTTGTGCTTTTCATTTTTGCACAAGAGCGTGTGTCAAAGCAAACTGCGTTTTTCGAATTTTTTGATACATATTATTCTTATTATCTTTGCCGTCAATTTTCATTCCTTTAACTTTTTTCGTATCTCCTCAAATAAGGAAGTTATAACCGTTTATGGTTTTACTATTTTTCAATATTTTTTAAATATATCTCACAAAGTGGGCTATGGATTTTTTTTTACTGAAATATAGCTCGCAAAAAATGGGATAACTGTTTCTAAAACTTTATTCTTCTACAATAGATATTAAGCGAGATATTTGGTGTGGTCCTCGTAAAATAGACAGACGGTATGTATAGAACAGATATAAGGGTATAAGTATTTATTTTACGTGTAAATTCGTAATAAAATAATTTATTGTCAGACAATTAGAAAAGAAGTAATCCACAGGATAGAATGCATTGCTAGAAGATCACGTCTCAAGCTATACTGATTTGCTTTGGAGTTGGAAACAGATTGATCTGGAAGCACATCAGGTACACCTTAATTTATAGCACGGTAAACAAATTCTTTAACAATAGCCTGGAATGCCGAGTAATTGAATTTTCGCTCAAACATTACAAGTTTGATATGTAATTAGATTTTGTAACATTCTACCACACCATATTCAGAAAACTTAAAACTGAAAAGTTATAAGCGGTGGCCTAATCTCAGTGATAGTTTATATAGATAGATAGATATTTTTATTAGTTCCAATTTGCCAGCAATGGATAGGACACGTCAAAAGTAGTACATAAAATGTGGTTACTTATAAACTAAACAGAAGTATACAGTATGTAATAATAAAATACAGTAAATATAATATAGGGCTCAAAAACAAAACGCTTAAAATCTACAAGAATGGTACACTTTCATGACAAAAGAACTTTAAGAATTGAAAAAAGAGCCAATAAGCTCATATAAAACTTAACAAAATAGTTTTAATAAAAATTTTTTATATAGATCATGACTGTAAGAGATCTGTCTAATCGTTGAAATCGAAGAATTCTCATAGGCAATAAAAACAGTTAGTTATAAGAAATTTTTTTAAATGTCTTTTAAATTTGCGGACACTATTTTGGATTTTTATTCTTTGTGGTAGTTTGTTGTAGATGGTGGCACAAGTATAGTAAAAATTCTTCGTGAAAAGTTATATCTTTATCTATCCGATTATAATGCTAGTTAAGTAACTACTTTCAGTCAACAATTCTGCAATAAAAATTGTACTCATTTTGACTTACATCTCATAAAATACTCTATTCTGATCGAGCATTTAATTAACTCTAGGTGTTTTTAGCTCGTTAATATTAACAAACATTATTTCTTGCCTGTAAAAAAACTCTATTTGGGACAGAATTAAATCCTAATTCAAAATCATTAACTTTACCAATTGTAAAAGAAATGAGAAATTACCAACTGAACTAGTAAAAACTTCTAATAAGTTCATTTACCAAAAACTCACCTTATATTCATCCACTATGAGGTACGAAACTGTTCGTAATTAATTTTTGTTCAGCCGGCCTCTTCCGGCAGCAAGTAACAAAGCTAAAATAAAGAAATCAAAGGAGATTATTGTTGATTTATTATGTTCATTTGACAATAAAATCCCACACATCATGGCTTCATTCATAAACAGACTGTTCTTTTAACATCCATTCAGTGGGTTTGAACGAACGGTTCTGGTTTTCAATTAAATTACTATGTCCGGTGTACAATGATATGAATAATCTTGGTGTTCCACGTGGATGCTAGAATATTTAGTAATTTTTTACGTGGGTTTACCTTAACGTTTTATAAAGCTTTGCTTACACTCAGATTCCTTATTTGAGTAATATTAATTTTGATTTGGGTTTTCTTAAATAATATTAAGCATTTATAATACAATTTAAATGTGAAATCATGTAGGTATGTTTAGGTACTGTGAAAATAACTCCTAGAAATTCAACTGTAAATGTAAATGTATACTAACATAAGTTGCTTATTTAAAACTTTCTATTTCTCTTTTTCGTATTTTATAAATTTTTCTAATACAGTAAATAACCTATAGGTTATACCTTAGGTTATAGGTATATATACAGAGAATCCATAGGAACCTGTGCGTGACGTCACGTTATTTAAAGTCGCAGCTTGGAGGAAAAACAAAAAAAACCATAAAACTTTACTTTAGTTTTAGGGGCGAGCATATCTGTTTTCAAGCTTTCAAATATTTTTAAAATGTCAAACGTAAAAAATTTAAAAATTTATTATGGTGGAACTAAAACATTAACATCTTTTAAACTGGTACCTATAATTAAAACTTTAAAATAGCAAATACAATTTGCTTATTTCAAGATTTTATTTTGGTTGTTTGGTTGCTATTTGCTCATAAAAACTATTAAAAAGTCACAAATTAACAAATAAGTTTCTATATTTTAAATGTAAGAATTTGTTGGTTAAAATCTAGTAATTATTTATGCTAAGAAAACTAAACTTTTGCCAAAAACAAGTCATTCAGATTTAATTTCTTCTTTTTCATTCTTAGTGTCAATACATAGACAGGAACACTATTTGGTTTCTAAAATACAACCCAGGGTTGTTATGCCTATTTGGCTGGCTTTTCCCATATTCGCCATTTTCATAATTATTTGTTAACTAATGTAACTCATGTTATGTAACTAACACAAAGGCATCTCTGACAGTCGACATACGAGTGCATATGGTTTTTTATTTATAACAATTTTATTAATAATGCAAATGAAAACGATTTATTTAATAAAATATATAAGCCAATACAAAGTGGATAAATTATTACAAAAATAATAAATGTGTAGTGAAGTAAAAATACATACAACGAAAGTCCAGTATTCCACTGTTTCCTATGAAAGGAAATCGATTTATTGCCGCCAATCAAGGTGCTGAAACACCCCCACCCCCCTCGATTAATTATAAATCAAAATCCTTGATCGTGAAGCAATCAAGAACTTATTTACTCCCACCCAGTAATAGTTTATCTCAATTTTATGACAAGATAAATAAACAAATTGGCCATTAACGTGATCGTCTAGTTTTATGTGGTTAGGACCTTAATTACGTTGTGTGTGTGTAGTAACCCTTTATAATAACCCCAGGTTCTTTGATATAAAGTTTGGTATTACTTGTTTCTGTCTGATACTGTACCTGAGAAAACTAATCACTCTGTTATTTTAAATACACTGTAAGTTTGGATACACTGGCTATTATTTGAGAAACATAGTTAATGTTTTATGTTATTTATATGGTGTTATTACTTGTGTGATGAAAAAGGTAAAGGTGAAAGAAAAGACAATAATTGATGGGAAAAAGTAGTAAAAAAAACCCATTTTATTTTATATAAATTGATGCGACAAATAGCCGTACAGGAAATCAAAACAATCCAAATATTTTTAGACAATTGCCTAAATATTATATAGGAAGGGTTACGTCGCTATAGTAATGACATACTATACATATTTCAAAGCTGGTTATGCAATAACAAGTACTAAGGTAATCCAATCCAATCGTGGGCCGTGTTATTTGTAGGTGTAATTAAAGATGCGGCAAATAGCCGATTAAAATGTAATTGGAATTTTGATGTTAGCAATCGCTCTGATAAAATAATTTTACTGCAAAACAGAGGACAAGAACCATCATGTAAAAGATCATAGAACGTTGGGTGAAAGCTCCCTTAATTGAATAAACAACTGCAAATCCCAAATTGTATATGATTGTTCAACAACTTGAACAGGGTGAGACGATGTAAAGTAGTTGAGGACAAACCCACGTCCGCGGTGTTTGTACTAGAGCCAGGGATCTCTTTGTAGTCTGCAAGGTAGAAAAGTAGTTGATGACAAACCCACAACCGCGGTGTTTGTACTAGAGCCAGGGAACTCTTTGTAGTCTGCAAGGTAGAAAAGTAGTTGAGGACAAACCCACGACCGCGGTGTTTGTACTAAAGCCAGGGAACTCTGTGTCGTCTGCAAGGTGGAAAAGTAGTTGAGGACAAACCCACGATCGCGGTGTTTGTACTAGAGCCAGGGAACTCTTTATTAATTTGATGAATCGTCATTAAACAATCATAGAAAACTAGGCATTCGCAGGTGAGAAATAACTCACAATAGTTTGACTGGACAGTATTGTATTCTAGTGAAACCTTTACATGGAAATCCAGGCACACGGCAGGCCTTTGGTAGAGCAAAACTGAAGTATACCGGAAGCTAAAGTTTTTTGTCATTGCATAAACTCTGAAAGTATATAGTTCGAGAATATAAACTGGTTATTGTGCAAACGTAAATCTTCCTAGCAAAATATTCAGTTTGAGTAAAAGACTCCACAAACTAGGTGCGTACTTGGCTAAACAAGACAGACGTCTCCGTCGCAAGTGGACATCGTGCCAAGACTCAGTGTAAATGCTCATAAGCTGCAGGGAAATTTCCCTAAAGTTGATATCAACACGAAAATCTCCGGGTTGATTTTAATTGTCACAACAACCACTTATCGAAGATGAGAACAAACCCACAACCGCGGTGTTTGAACTAGAGCCAGGGAACTCTTTGTGGTTATAACAACAATGAAAATAAATCCAGAGATTATGTACTATTTACGTAGTTGAAAGCAAACAGCCTCATAAGATTTTACAACTGCGGTGTTTTTAACATTTGGGTCAATCAGAACCCCAGCTGTGCCTGTGATGACTTTATTGTAGTAAGAAACTACGGTCATCCGACCATCTGGGGAGCCGACGACTATACGGAGCGTCGAGTTAAGTGTAATGCAGTAACAGCTGATGTAAAAGTAAAAGTAATGTGTTGGGCCCGGCTCCCTCGAAATGCACCTAAGTCAGTGAGTCCTCTAGAAAAACAAATGCACGCAGCAATGCAGGCTGTCAGGTATTGCTAAAAACTTGTTGCATAAATATTATTAAAAGCCTGAACTAACCAGTAATCAATTAAAGTGTATTACATTGAAAAATTAGTTGCAACGAACCTGTCATAAAATGAATATCTTTGATACCACAAATAAGCCAATTTCCCCTATCCCCCCCCCCCCCAAACCAGAATGTAAAGTCAATTTTAAATAATAATGCAAAGAAGTAAATTGGTTTGATACTTAGATAGTTATGATGGTGAAATTGTCGTCGTGTAAATAGCCAAGTTGGAGTGTGCTGGCAAATAGTGTCACAGTACTTTCCTCGTTGTTCTCCCAAGATGGCTGGTAGAGAACGTGCAGTAATTTTCTCGTTGTTCCCCCAAGTTGGCTGGTAGGGAACGTGCAGTACTTTTCTAGTTGTCTCCCCCAGGCAGCTGGTCGGGAGCCTGCAGTATTTTTCTAGTTGTCTCCCCCAGGTGGCTGGTCGGGAGCGTACAGTAATTTTCTCGTTGTTCCCCCAAGATGGCTGGTAGAGAACGTGCAGTAATTTTCTAATTGTTCCCCCAAGATGGCTGGTAGAGAACATACAGTAGTTTGCAGTTTGGTGCCGCCAGCGTACTGGTCCAGCGTCGATTTTCTTCTCCCGAACGCTATGAATGCCTTGAGCTTTTATTCAGATTCTACGGCGTCTCTGTGACGTCACACGCTGCGTTATTTCCATATTTCTGCCGTGATGCTGTGACCCAATGTTTTCTAGCGTGCCATTAGTTATGCCCTGTCCCTTTTCCTCTTGTGCACCTAATGTTGTCTTTATTCAAATTCGCTCGAACCACTCGACGTATCTCTGACTACAAAATGCATTCGTCTTGTAAAATTTCTAACAACTCATGTTAAGACGCTTTTAAGTACCACTTGAAATTTATCTTACGTTGTTACCCGAACATTTAAAAGCTTTGGCGACATTTAGTCGGGCCTACTTATGTGTATGCAATTTTTATGGACTTGTAAAAATATTTCTGTATATTTGTCTAACTTTGGAAATGAAATTTAGAAGGTAATGCTTAAATAATTTCTGGTTAATTGTAGTTATAAAAATGATGTTTCCCTGAATTTAAATCAAACTTAAGACTTATTTTTAAAATAGAATGGACCCAGGGTGGTCCTTTTCAGTGCACAATGTGCGTATTCAAATCAATTGAAAATAATGTCCTATAATTTGCGACATACTCCGTCTTCAATCATCTTTTATTTTGCGTTTTCCCATTGAACTTTACTGCACATTTATTATTTTTATGATTTATTTCATGTATAGTGTACACGACCAGAATTGAAACCGCATAAAAACTAAAAGCCGGCAAAAACAGTCGGCATCTCTTTATTGTTTTTCTTATGACAAACATTTCTATTTACCTCCGCAAGAGATGCCGACTGTTTTTGCCTGCTTTTAGTTTTTATACGGTTTCAATTCTGGTCGTATACACTATATGCATGGTATTTATATGGTGAATGGAAAGTGTTTCTTCAAGTTTTTTTTGATATTTTATTTAGAATGGGTCTTTTTTAAGGGGCGTTAATTTTATATGCGTATTTCATTCACCTAGTTGCCATTGCAATAGAATTTAAGCCTCGATTTAAGGTTTAAATAATTGAGAAATTGATTTTCAAAGTTAGAGCATTTTTTCAAATAAAAGAGCAACACATGGAGCCATTGATACATGTTGCAAATTATATTAGCTGTTTAGTTGCCACAATAAAATGCCTTGACTGCAATGAACACCTATACAATCCTTGTGACGCTCTTTTTCTAGTACAGTGCGAGAAATAAGGCTGCCACTTTGACACTCGAGCTTTATTTGTTACTCGGGCGCCAGTTCAAGCTTGAAGTGGTTGAACAACACTATCCAAAAGTCGATAAGCGAGACTGAGCAGCTCAGTGAAAAATCATCGGTCAGTTCCAGTGGGTCAAATAAGGGATATTAGACTTTCACAAGCACAACAGAAAAACGCAAAAGTTCAATAATATTTGAGTATTTTGCTGTAATCCTATGGTTACAATCCTAAACAGAACAGAAAGCAAAATGAACACAAATTTATATATATATGTTTAGTCAGTAGCGGGAGAGTAGCAAGCAATATAATAATATTAGCGGCAAAAGCATATACGCGGCAAAGTTAACGAGTTTATATATAATAAGTGTACGGATACCAGAAAAAGCGAAGCAAGCCGAATTATTTACAGTGTTAAAAACAGACAGGTTATAAAACAGACCGGTAACTTGGCTAGTGTTTTACGACGTTAACAGTACGGAGAAGTAAATATCGACGAGCAAATATTTTATCACGAAGGTTTTAATCCCGGACTCAAGAAAATATGTAAGGATAGAATATAATTAATTACTCGGTATTAACGCGAAATTGACAGTAACGTGAATATAGGTAGATAAAGGTGGACAGAAAAGAAAGAGCCTGTTGTCGCCACAGGGCCAGAGTCAGGTTCAGAAAAGAAAAGAAAGGAACTCACAGAAGTAAGCAATTTAAAGTAAAATATTCAAACAGTAAAATAAGTAAAATATCAATCAGTAAATTAAACAATGATAGAAAATATTCATAAGTATACAAAAATTTACTAATAGTAAATCGCGGAATAAAAATTTCATTAACAGTAAAATATAGTTACACTAGCCAAGTATTTTAAAAGGTCTTACTCTTTCCAACTTCGGTGGGCACTGGTACACTGGTAGTCGACTGCTTCCTTCGAGTTGTAGGATAACTACTGAATAAAATACCTGGTACCGTTTATTTTATAGCCGTTCCCTACCAGGATATCGCGAGGGTCCCTCTATTTCAGACTCGCGCATGGATCAATATATTCACTACAAGATAGCGAAGACCGCTGCTTTGAATTATTTAATGTGCCGGTGAATAACGAGCGTCAGTTAGTATAAACAAAGTATTCTGAATTTTGTAATGTATAAAATCGGTTTCAAACAACTATTCTAACCAACTGCGAAAAAGAAACGGATTTAATCGGCCATAGTTAACTAATTATTGAATTAATTATTTTAAAATGTGAACAACAATTCCTTGTGTAGAAATAGTCTGACTTTAAATAAATATTTCGGTGCTCGAATAGTAAATACTGCTTGCTAATATACTATCGTGTGCTTAAGGCGGTACAATATAGATTTTACCTTAACAGAAAATATTATACAAAGTACAAATAAACATAAATCTTATGCAGATTTCCGTAACGAAAAATTACATCAGGTATGAAAGATATTGTCCAGAAAATTCCTGATATGAGAAGAGATAATAAAAAAGGGGAAAAAAAAGTTAACCTGAACGACTTGTCAAAGTGGAAAAATGATTTGGCCCAAGCAGCATGTTATGTGAGTACTCCAAAAAGAGAAAATGAACCTATACTTGGGAAGACTAGATATAGAGGAAATTCTTCTAGTCGACGTAATGAAACTTCACTAGAAACTGCTGAAACCAAGACTGAATGTACAGTGTTTATATTATGAGAAGGGTAATCATAAAATTAGAGAATGTCAGAAACTTAGAAACACACGATGGGAGGGGGTGACAAACAAAAAGTTATGTTTCTCTTGCTTGAAAAATAACCACCAAACTGCAATATGTCGAATAAAATAGTCTTGTGGTGTAAATGCTTGCAAACGTTTCCACAACAAATTTTTGATCTTGTTAAATCTAAATCAACCTTATAAACTGTATCATTAGAAGATATAACCACTGAAAATACCTTAGCCCTAGGAAATGAAGTTGAAGTTGTCCTCCTGAGAATGGTGGAAGTAAACATTTTTGGTCAAGACGCATTTTTAGAAACTATTGCACTCTGACGTAGGTTTAATGGTTAAATTAATACATAAGTCTATTGTCGATAAATTGGATTTGTAAGGAAAAAATAAGTATATTGCTGACTTTGAAAAAATAAATAAACACAGGATGTGCAAGTACAGTGAACCACTGATGCTGCATATCATGTTATACAGGTCAATGAACTGCTGAGTCTGAAAATAAAATGGATTGCTGATTTGAAAATTTGAAAATAAACGCAGAATGTACAAGTACAATGAACCGCGGATGTTGCATATCATGTTACATAGGTCAATGAACTGCTGACTTTGCATGTAAAATGAGCTTTATAAATTGAGCAGAAAGAGGCGATTCAATGTCTATAACAGTCGACTATCTCAGCGTTTATTCATGTGTTATTAGTTATTCGTCTTACTGAAATTACCAGTATTATTAGTTACACAACCTGTATCTAGATAATTTTAAAAAATTTATTATAACGGTTAGATTACTCACGAAGTTGTGTAAAGTTTGAAATCACTTATAGTTTATTATTGTTTTAGCTTACATCTCACCTACACACATCGACCCTGAACTGTTAAAATTGAACTACTTGCAGTCATCTATTAATTTTTTTCAATACCGCTGAACTAGCGTCTTCTGCAACCGCAATCGTGAAGAAAATCCAAGGCATTCTATACAATCCTCGCCTTGAGGAAGAGAATGGTAACCCCCTAGGCATTAAGGAATGTAACAAGGCGGTGGGGCAATTAACGTAGCTTTGACAAAGACTGAATCGTTAGGGGAGAAACAACATCTAACTGCCGCTCTGAACCAGGTAAAGAGCTTCCGCAACATGTTTAAGGCGTTACAAGTGGTTGGATCGGGGTATCAAAGTACCAAGGAGACAGCGAAACATCGTGTTCACTGGGATTCAACCTCGGAATTCAAGCGCCGTATTAGAACAGGGGTTATCACCAATTTAAGACATACGGATCCTAAGCTGTTCTTGGAGGACTGTGAAGCTCTCTTCCGACACCGCATACAGAACGCTCTGAAGAAAAATGAGGCGCTTAAAGTTAATGCAGTTTTTTGTGGTAAGTTTGTGATCAATAAAGCTGATAAATCTATAGAAGAACTTAAATATATCAGTGTAAAGAACGCTCTTATTTATCAAGACCCATGCCTTAAGGAGTGGTTTATGATCAATGTCCAGTCACCCATTATCACAGAAATGGAGGAATTTCAAGAGAAAAGGTCAGGGTGGGTGCTTGCAGCCATATTGAATCTCCAGATAAATATAAACAAATTTACTCCTCAACTTGGATCATCGTATATAGAGCTACCCAAACAAATAATAAGAAAAAAGCATGTATTAACGTTAAAAACAATGATGAAGCTTGCTTTGCTTGGGCTATCGTTTCCGCATTACATCATGTTGATCGCCACGCACACCCCGATAGACCCTCTTCATATCCCCTCCATTCTGAGGTATTAAACCTAAAAGGCATCCAGTTCCGATGACATTAAAACAGATACCGGGATTTGAGAAGCAGAATAATTTGTCAATCAATGTTTACATTCTTAAGAAGATAAAGAAGACATTTGACGTCGTTCACACATATTTAACAAAAAATAAACTAGACAAACACATCAACTTACTAATGATTCAAAACCAATACTACGAGGAAGATGATGAAGATAATAATAGCCCTTTCTTTCCCATTCGGTACCACTTTGTGTGGGTGAAAGACCTCTCACGGCTTATTTTCACACAATTAAGCAAGCATGATGGTAAGAAATACTTCTGCGACAGATGCTTTCATTATTTTTATACCCAACCTGGATTGGACTAACACACGGAAGATTATATTAAAATGAATAATTTCAATATTAGGTTGCCCACAGGGGATCAGAAGATGGTTTCATTTAAAAATTTCAAAAGTAAAGAAAATGTCCTATTCATCATATATTCCGATTTAGAATGCGTTTTAAAACCTGGGGATGGAGGTAAATACCCTGTAGTATAGGATACCATGTAAAGTGCTCATATGATGACTCGCTGTCATTTTACAAGTCTTATCGCGGGGAGGACTGTATCAAATGGTTTGTGAATGAAGTTAAACAATTTGCCGAGGATTTAGAAACGGTATTTCTGTGCCCTCTACCTATAGATCAGTTAACATCACATCAGCAAACCGAGTTTGAAAGCGCTGTCGAATGCCATATATGGGAGAAGTCGTTTAATAACGATGAAATAAAGGTACGAGATCATTGCCATTTCACAGGTAAATACCGAGGTCCTGCTCACCAAGATTGTAATATTAACATCAGGATAGTCATGTGGTACCTATAGTTTTTCAGAACTTAAGCGGGTACGATGCTCATTTAATAATGATATAGCTACATGTATTGAAGGCCGCGTCGAAGTGCTCCCAATCACAAAAGAGACATATCATTTACAAAGAACATTAAAGAAAATTTACTTAAATTTCGTTTCATTAATTCGTTTCGATTTTTAGCTGCAAGCTTAGATACTTTAGCATCCTATTTAGAGTCACTTTCAATTTTAAAATCAGAATTTTCAGGGCTCAGCGATGGGTGTCTTTCCATACGACTATATTGACAGTTTTGAAAAATTTAACGAAATTGAATTACCAGACCGACATTGTTTTTATAATAGATTGGAAGAAAAAAACATATCACGAGAACAGTATGCACATGCTCAAAATGTTTTGTTGAAATTTGGTTGTCAAAATTTGGAGGAATATTCAGATTTATATTTTAAAACTGATGTCATGCTTTTAGCGGAAATTTTTGAACAGTTTAGGGAAACTAGTCTTATAAATCAACCCGGCCCACTATTATACTTTACCGGGGTATACGTGAGTAGATAAGCTATGACAGTTCTGCGCCAAAATTCCATGTTATTTCTTATGAAGGTTCATTCTGAATTTCAAAATCGTTCGTGTAAAGAGCCGGCTGCGCGCGCAAGTCTGTAGCTAACGTCATGAATTTGTGAGAAATTCAAACTGTCGGACGCAGAAAATTCAAATCTGTGATCAAAAATCTGTAACCTTCTTGATCGTGAAGTACGGCTTTCTACTGGTCAGCACGATACACGTACAAATTTTCTACTGGCCCAAATTATCGATAGAAGAATCCTGAAGGGAACGATCCGGATGTTGGTATTTACCACAATTTCCCATTTTTAATCCAAAGCAGCCGTATAAATTGAGATTAATATTTGATGCAGCGCCTAAATCACATGGTAGAAGCTTGAATGATTATTTATTAACTGAACCAGATCTATTGAAGCCTCTTTTGGATGTATTAATCAAATTTCGGCAAAGAAAAGTGGCCTTTTGTGCAGATGTTGGAGAGGTAATTCACCAAGTTTGTATACATTGTGATGAAAGTTTGTTGAGATTGTTGTGGAGAAATGGCAAATGCAATCATTCGTGGGATACCTACGAAATGAAAGTTATAAACTTTGGGCCATCTGTTCTCCTACTTGTGCTCAGTTTATAAAAAAAATCAAATACGAGAGATTACACAGACAGAAGACATTTCGGATGCAATCATTAAAAAGCATTATGTTGACGACGACCTAGATTGTGCAGATTCCTCCGAAGAAGCTTTAGCACCTACGAAACAAATTTCGATACCTCGGTTGGAGTTGCGAGCTCTTATGGGAAGTTGACTGGTAGAAACCGTTAAAAAATCTCTTGAATATTAGGTAAGAAGAACTTTCATGTATGTGGATGGATTCAACAACAGTTTTATATTGGATTAAAAATGATCCTGTAAGTTGAGACAGTTTGAAGCTCCAAGAGTTTGTGAAATACAGGAATGACAAACAGTTTAGGCTGGTATTGGATTCCTCATAACTTAAACATAACCGATTTAGCGACTAGAATATACTATTATGACATAGAATGCATTCTAATGAAAGATTTCGATAGATGGTTTCAGGGACCGGAATTTTTTATAAATTCTGATATAACTACATGGCCTGGAATGTGAAAAACGTGAAGAATAAATTTTGCACAAAGAAAGTCAATACAATGGCAATAGTTCCTGAATGAAAATTGTATCTTTCAGATATAAATAAATTTTCGAAATGGACGTGTTTGGTAGGAATGACGGCACGAGTTTTAAAATTTACGAACATTTTGATAACGAGAAAAAATAGACTTAATATCTCTAAATGAAAGTAAAAAATTTGGTGGAGGCTGAAATGGGATGGAATTAAGCAAACTCGACGAGACAGTTTCGCAGAGTATTCTTGAAAAATAAGAAACAAATTAAAAGACAAAGTAAACTCAAGAATTTGATGCCCGCTCTGAATGATAATGGTTTACTGATTACAAAGACGAATTGACCTTACTCCTGATATAGTAGAAGTTTTACGAAGACCAATTATTTTATCATCGAAACACCGATACACCCAATTGCTTTTACAGAAGTATCATGAACAGCTTGCACACCAAGGCCTAGAAGCAGCCGTAAATGAAGTCAGATAAAAGTTTTGGGCCATCAACATGAGATCTGCCATTAAAACTGTATTTGTTAAATATCAGTGGTGTAGTCAAGAAAGCAAAACATGAAATTTCGGTTGTGGGACGACTTCCAGTATTTAGTTTGACACCAAATGCAAAACCATTCACGTTTACTGAAATAGATTATTTTGGTTCTTTTTATGTAACAGTTGGACGCCATGTAGAAAAGAGATGGGGAGGGGGGTGATATTTACGTGCTTTAGTATACGAGCAATACACTTGGAAGTAGTTCACTCACAATCAAGGAAGAACTAAGAATGAAAGAAACTGACTGGAAATTCATTCCACTAGAAGCCTCTCATATGGGTGGAGTCTGGTACATTCAGTGCAGAGTACGTTCTATATCATATTGAAAGATCAAAAACTCAAGGATGAACTTCTATTAACACTATTTGCCGAAAAATTTCTGTTGACCCAAATGATCTAGAATCTCTAACACCGAATAATCTACTATTAGGTTCAACAGCCAGTGAAACTCAATTTGGAAATAGTTAAAATTTTGATATTCATATTTAGTGGAAAACTTCCATTCAATCAAATCAATGACAATAAAGGACAATTTATAGTTACTTAAATATTTGAAAATACTCGCACTTTTTTTTTAATGATTTATATTAAGTTAAAAATTATTTATTTATGTTTGCTGTTTTAACACCACCCCTCTCCCTCCGACACACACACACACAACACTTTCAATGTATAATACTACAAGCTAATAATAAATAGAATTGCTTTAATCAGTCAACAAGTACAGTGAAAAAATTAGTAACGCAAATTTTTTCTATTACATATGGAATGTGTTTAGTGCTGCTGCTTGCTTTTCTTGCATAATTCAGTGGGTATCCCAGCCAGCGAAAAAGGTACCCCTACTAAGGTAGTACTACTGGAAATAGATAAAATAGAAATTCAAGTAAAGTAATCTTTATTTACCTTCGTTTCAAAAATAAAGTTTTTGTCCAACAAGTCCCGTGTTAGATTCCAACTGTGAAATCTAGCTTCAGATTTTTGGCTGTATTGTTATGAAAACAATGTTGAAACATTAACTGTACATGATTTCAACAATTTCTAACCTGCAATATTTTGCTTTTGGCTATCATTATGTATTAATAAAATGTATTTCACAATCAGGTTTAAAATAAGCTCTACATGATTTCATAAATTTCTAATCTATATTTTGTGGTGGTAATAGTAAAGCGATGTGTCATATTTTATTCTCTACCATCAATCCACATTAATAGGAGAAATTTTAGTCTGTTAAAATAAAATAAATAAGGATAATAATGAGCTTCCGTATCTGTATCAGAAAGTAAAGGTGATCAGAAGGTGCAGGTGACTACAATAACGGTAAAGCGCTTTTTTTTATTGTCTTTCAGTTTGGTTTAAGCAGAGATTATCTTGCTCATCATGAAGTATATAATTAAAAAATAAACATGATGGATAGTCAGGGGGTACGGGGAAGTTAGGAAAATTAGGTTGCAGTATTATACATTGGAAGAGTTGTGTTGTTGTTACTTCATTTATTTTTTCATTATGAAACAGTACGTGGTTTCACAATTAGCTATTGAGATAGATTATGTAAAAGGACCGTGAAATTTTAATATAGACTTACTTATTAATTTATTTCTAACAGGCGAAAAAGAAAAGCACTGTAAGTAGTAGTAAAGAACAATGCCATATAATTTGCTGCAAACAATATTCTTCATCTTCACTAGTTGCATCAGATAAGAAGAAAGAACATTCCCTTCCCTTAGGACTGTCAGTCATGTCTTTCTGAGTGCCTTACTACTGGTCTCGATAGTGTTTAGGAACTTACTGATTGCGATTTTAGCACTGTTTGATCTCCCAGGTCGCGTTGCCTTTAACTGCTTTTCCCCGAGTCATTGAGTATCCCGGTCAAAATTTGGGCGGTCGATCAAAAGTGGAGAGAAAGCTGTATCGAGGTCCTAGTTATCCTCCAGTAACGTTTT
This sequence comes from Leptura quadrifasciata, assembly GCA_963675555.1. Taxonomy (NCBI): domain Eukaryota; kingdom Metazoa; phylum Arthropoda; class Insecta; order Coleoptera; family Cerambycidae; genus Leptura; species Leptura quadrifasciata. The sequence goes on along the minus strand of OY776678.1, from coordinate 57,752,931 downwards.
ACTTATTTCTGACCTTTAGTTTGGTCGCAGCACACTTTTTCCCGGAATGGTTGGTCGGATCGATCTGAAACTGGTGGCAATCGATTCTATGACCTCAAGTTATTCGAAAACAAGGGGGTCGCGTTGCCTTTAACTCCTTTTTCTAGAGTCACTAAGTATCCCGATCAAAATTTGGGCGGTCGGCCAAAAGTTCTGCAAAAGGTGTATCGAAGTCCTAGTTGCCCTCCAGTAACGTTTAACTTATTTCTGAGTTATTTTTTCCCGGAACCGTTGATCGGATAGATTCGGCAATGATCGGAGTCGATTCCTCGTGGTCGACTTAGTCGATAACGATCCTCCCGCGCCTTCGTGTGTCTCCGGGAAACTTCGGAAGTGTCCTGCGAAGTTAAGATTTTCGCTTAAAATCCTAGCTTCCACACTTGTGAATTCCCCCTGCAACTTGTTTCGGTTTATCAATTACCCAAGTCGTTGATAAAACTGTGAATGACGCCCTCGAGAGTGATCGGATCGATTCGATAACCATCGTAATGGATTCCCCGTGGTCGGTATAGTCGAAAATGCTACCCCAGCCGACTTTGTACGCCATCGGGTCTCCGTAGATAATGTCCCGGCCTGTACTCGGAGGACGCCGCCCATCTTTCTCTAAAAAATTTTCTCAACCTCTTGATCATTATATATTATGGGCATAATGGTATTAGCATATTGACATAATAAAATAATAAAAGACGTAATTAAACGGGTGGTAGAGCGCTGAAGATATATTTAAAAAAAAATACAGTGACTATACACGATGAAAGGGGAGTTTCAATGGATATTGTAAATATTATTTTTTCATTTTTTTAAAAAAGGCAATTTTTCGGCCCACCCTATTATACACCATCTTATTCTTTATGTATATTATGTATATTTTTTAATAAAATTATCATTAATAACATTCGGATAAAACTAGTATGTATCAAAACACAGTTTATTTTCATAGAGTTGCCTTGTTCAATGGTATTTAAAGAAATGTATATTTCCATACAGTAATAGGTAGGTATATACGGAAGCGCTGAGGGGCCAAAATAAACAACTTTTTTTACGCGTATAATTCGACTAACAGAAGCATTACTGTTAGGCGAGTTTAATGCAACTAACAGATGTGTTTAAATCGACTAACAGATGCGTTACTGTTAGGCGAGTTTAAATTCGACTATTAAGCGTCACTCCATACTTGAATCTATCTTCACCATAATATGTCTAGCGCCTGCGCAGTAAACATGGACGTGTTACTTTGATGGGTACTTGGATGGTTTCCCCGTTCCAAGGATATACAGTGTAATCGCTCCACCCTTTAGCGGCTTGCGCAGAAGCTATAGGCGCTGATTGCGTAGTGAATATACCATTTTTCAGAGGAGATATAAAGCTGCCGGTACTTTATCTACTAAATGTTATGCAAGTAAAAGAACCCTATACTCTTCGAAAGAGAAGAGTTTGGCACAATTTCTGGTTGGGGGTAACTCGGCTACAGGCGTCGGTCTTAGGCCTCAGTAGTGGAAATAAGCCGACGTTAAATAAATGTATAAAACCACAGAACAATGAACACGGGGATGGTAATGATGAGTACGGAGGAAAAATATGTTAATTTAACTATTTTGGGAAACTAGAAGTTAGTCGAATTAAACACGTCTAACAGTCGAGATAAACGTGCCTAAGGGTCGGGCATCTGTCAGTTGATATTAATCTCGCCTAACGGGCGACTTAAAAAAAGTAGTTTATCTTGGCCCCTCAGCGCTTGTATGTATCCCATTTCTCGACCAACGAAAGAAAATTTTTAACTATCGAGGAAACAAATATGAAATCGTTGCAAATATATTGAATCAGATTATTTTTGTTTAGTAGCAAAAACATGTAACCGTTGCAATATTTTAAAAGCCGGTTCTGTATATTATGCAATTAACTATATATTTCCCAAATTATGCGTAAAGATTCTCAAGTCTAAGTTCCTTGACACTCTCTCGAATATGATATTTACAGATAATATTCAAGCAACTTTGTCTCTTAATGTTGCTTTATGACCACCTGAAATACGTGTTTTTGTGGGTACACCACTCATTATATTGATTTTTATTTGCTAAATACGCTTTTAGTATATTGCTAATTTGATTAGTAAGAACAGGAAACATTTTTGATTTGTTATTTTTATCTAGAAGTATAATCATTGTTTGTAAAACGTACGTGGGCGAATATTCCGTAATCTAAGAATTAAGACATTTTATATTTTATGCTATATTTTACATCCATCAAGTTAGCATTACCATATCGAAATTTTGCAATGTCAATATACGGGTTAATTGTCGCTTTTTTGTCGTAAATTTGTTGTGAAAAGAAAAAAAAATTTCGCGCCTTATTTAAAAAAAAACCTATGGTAATGCCAACTTGATAGTCAAGTTAGCATTACCACTTTCCGAAACGGGCTAGAATGGTGGAAAAAAGAGCTCTGAGTATCAAAATAATTTGTCGTGAATTAGTCGTGAGCAAATAATATGCGAAAAACCACCCCTATGATTTACGGATGTGGTAGGACCCAGTACAGAGAAAATATATTAATTCTCCTATTTCTGCGTAATGAAAATTCGCTACAAACTGTTTTCTGACACGACAAATTTGTAATTCCTAAAAAAGAATCAGTACAAAAAACCACCCCTTGATGATTTACGGGGGTGGTAGTGCTGAATACAAAAAAAATGTAAAATTACCCTATTTCTGCGTAATATAATTTTGCGAAAATTCCTAAAAAACAATAGGTCCAAAAAACTACCCCTTGATTATTTACTAGGGTGGTAGTGAGTACGGAAAAAATGTACCTACTAATTCTCCTATTTCTGCGTAATGAAAATTCGCGACAAACTGTTTTTGGGCACGACAAATTCGTAGGCCACTCACGACAAATTCCTAAAAAACTAATCAGTACAAAAATCCACCCCTTGACGATTTACGGGGTGGTAGTGCTGAATACAGATAAAAATGTATTAATTACTATATTTCTGCGTAATATACTTTTGCGACAAATTCCTGAAAAACAGTCGATCCAAAAAATTACCCCTTGATTATTTACAAGGGTGGTAGGAATTTGTCATGCCACGAGACAATTTGTCGCGAATTTCTAGTTTACAGAAGTAGTTAAGTTAACATATTTTTCTCCGTACTTATCATTACCAACCCTGTAAATCATCAAGGGATGGCTTTTTGAACCGATTCTTTTTCAGGAATTTGCCGTAAGGGAATTTGTCGTGAATAGTTAAATTAATACATTTTAAATCATCAAGGGCTGGTTTTCTTGAGCTGACTCTTTTTCAGGAATTTATCGTAAGGGACGTAAGGATTTGTCTTGCCACGGGACAATTTGTCGCGAATATTTAGTTTTCAAAAATAGGAAAATTAATATATTTTTTGCCGAACTCTGTGTTACCATCCCCGTAAATCATCAAGGAGTGTTTTTTTTAGCTGATTCTTTGTCAAAAATTTGTCGTAAGAGACGTAGGAATTTGTTGTGCCACGAAACAATTTGTCGTGAATTTCTAGTTTGCAGGAATAATTAAATTAATAGATTTTTCTCCGCGCTCATTACTACTTCCCCGTAAATCATCAAGGGGTGGGTTTTTTGAGCTGATTCTTTTTCAGGAATCTGTCGTGCCATGAGGAAATTTGTCGCGAATTTTTAGTTTCCAAAAAATAGGAAAATTAATACATGTTGTGCCGACCTCAGCATTACCACCTCCGTAAATAATCAAGGGATGGTTTTTTGAACTGATTCTTTTTTAGGAATTTGTCGTAAGGAACGTAGAAATTTGTCGTGCCACGAAACAATTTGTCACGAATTTCTAGTTTGCAAAAATAGTTAAATTAGTACATTTTTTCCGTTTCTCCGACTAATCATTACCACCCGTGTCAATCATCCAGGAATTGATTTTTTGGACTGATTCTTTTTCAGGAATTTGTCGTAAGGGAGAAGGAATTAGTCGTGCCACGAAACAATTAGTCGCGAATTTCTAGTTTCCCAAAATAGTTAAATTAACATATTTTTTCTCCGTACTCATCATTACCATCCCCGTAAATCAGCAAGGGGTGGTTTTTGAACTGATTCTTTTTTAGGAATTTGCCGTAGGGGACGTAGAAATTGGTCGTTCCTCGAAACAATTTGTCACGAAATTCTATTACGCAGAAATGGAGAAATTAATACGTTTTTGTCCGGACTCAGCACTACCTCCCCAGTAAATCAAGGGGTGGCTTTTTGAGCTTATTCTTTTTCAGGAATTTGTCGTTCCACGAAACAATTTGTCGCGAAATCGTATTACGCAGAAATAGGCTAATTAATACATTTTCCTCGAAATTCAGCACTATCACCCCATAAATTATCAAAGGGTGGTTTTTCATATATTATTTGCTGACGACAAATTCACGACAAATTCTCTGAGTATCAAAATAATTATATTTGTATATATTTGTCGCGAATTTTCATTACGCAGAAATAGAAGAATTATTTTTCTCCGTAATCACTACCACCCCTGTAGATCATCAAGGGGTAGTTTTTTGGACCGATTCTTTTTCAGGAATTTGTCGCAAAATTACATTACGCAGAAATAGAGTAATTAATACATTTTTCTCTGTACTCAGCACTACCACCTCCTTGAATCATTAAGGGGTGGTTTTTTGCACTGATTCTTTTTTATGAATTTGTCGTGAGTGGCCTACGAATTTGTCGTATCCAAAAACAGTTCGTTGCGAATTTTCATTACGCAGAAATAGGAGAATTAGTAGGTATATTTTTCTCCGTACTCACTACCACCCTTGTAAATAATCAAGGGGTAGTTTTTTGGATCGATTGTTTTTTAGGAATTTTCGCAAAATTATATTACGCAGAAATATCATCCCCGTAAATCATCAAGGGGTGGTTTTTGTACTGATTCCTTTTAGGAATTTGTCATAAGGGGCCTACAAATTTGTCGTGTCCGAAAACAGTTTGTAGCGAATTTTCATTACGCAGAAATAGGAGAATTAATACATTTTTCTCAGAACTGGGTCCTACCACATCCGTAAGTCATCTAGGGGTGGTTTTTCGCATATTATTTGCTCACGACATATTATTTTAATACTCAGAGTTCTTTTTTCCCCACCATTTTAGCCCATTTCGAAATGCGTATCAGCTTTCTCGTGCCAGCATAGCAGATCTTCTTTTTCGGCTTTGAAAATATGACCATCGACTGATTGGAAAGAAAAACTGCGATCATATATAGTTATGACAAATTTTTTATCGGCAATGATGAACGCAAAAATAACATTTTCCCACTGATGAGCCAAGGACTTTATTAGGGACTCTTTAAATTTATAATTTTTTAGACTTTTCATAAAATCGCTTGTCCGAGACTGCCGAGGAGCAACAATTGAAAACGGAATATCTACCTCATGTCGGGTTTTGCGTTCGCTATCCTTGATTGATCCTGTTCGAAAACTGAAGTCAAAAACTTGTCCAGACCGGTATGCTTTAGACTGTTTTTACTTTGCCACGTTCGGAATGCCCACACATGTAAATCATAATATATTTTTTAGGCAACTGTCACAAAAAATGATGTTTACAGAATCTGACAGCATTGACAAATGATTGCAAAGAGATGACACTTTAGAGTCATCTCTTTGCAATCATTTGTCAATCTTATTTTTTTGGCCGCTTATACTTGACATCGGCTGTGCCTCGGTCGCAAACTTCGGATTCGGCCGAGAAAGATCAACTTTAGGGCCTTGATACACAAATAACTATCTGTGGCTTCCCGGAATAACCATTTAAATGTTCAATTTTCGTATTTTGATGTGTGTAAAATGAACTTTTCCTATGCTAATATTTACAATACTATCACTAAATTGTAAAATTCTTCCTGACAGAACTGTAGAAGATTAAATGTAAAATGTAAATCCAAGAAGAAGTAATTATCTAAAAATATGGACTTAAGTGATTATTCTAAGAAGCCGCGGAATACCATTGCGTTTCAAAATATATATATTCACTATCGTTTACAACAACATTTTTGAATGTAACAATATTAACACGATACGCTTTTTAGTGTAAAAATTCTTATAAAAAAACTTTTGGGCGAGAAAACATTTTTCTCAGTGCAAGGGATTAATAAGAAACGGCGCAACAAATTTTTGTGTGCCCGCAAAGATAAATTAATTAAGAAAAAATTTTTTTCGACATCAAAATAACAATTTTTTGGTCGAAATACAATTTTTCTTTTTTTTTCCAAAATGCTCCTGCACTAAAATTGTGCACACTTTTTCCCGACAACCTTTGCATTTAGGTCCAAGCTTTCATGTTATGTAGGTTTTATCGACGAAATCGATACCCGAATGGGACCTGCAGCGGGATTTTGGATTATATGGTTGTGTTGTCAAAATTAAAATTATGTCCTTTTATTAGGACACAGTTTTAACTTTGATAACACGGCCATATGAACTTACTATTGACACAGATTTTGTACTTCCCAAGATTTCTCGCTCTGTAAATCTTGAAGATGTCCACATTCGGTAATAGGGCTACAGACTAAAGAAGGATCAAAACCGAGCGTCCCTGGGATGCCGTGTGCATCTGGGGTGTATTTCAATAACAACTTGCAACGCCACAAAATACATCCAAATACATAAGAGTCACATTAGATGTGTGGCATTGTCAAACATTATCTAAAATGTATTGCCTAAGTTTAGTATATACTTTACGAAATAGTACTCATGTTGGAAAAATAGATGCACAGCTGAAAAATTATGCGTAATATCCCTGACCCACTAGATACACTCCTTCGTAATAAGCCACATTGCCCCATACAATGTGGCCACTTTTTATATTGGAGGATGTTGGCATCTCGCAAACTGTAACAGTTGCAATTTCGTATTTTGAAGGCTAATGAAATTGGTTACAGAAATTGAAAATATTCCGATGGGTTCCGGAGATAGTATATGGTAAAATCCGAAATAGCTTGTTTTCTTCTTTTCAACTGGCACCGTTATTAAAAATATAAAAAAACTTTATAGGGATATTTTCTTATACATTAACTTTGCTATAACTGACTGTATTCAAATTTTTATGACATTCACTTGATTGCCACAAAAGAAATTAATTAGTAGGAAGTGCATCTCATCGCTTAACAGCTTATGCTACGAACAGTTCAATGCATTAATGATTAATGGTTAATCCAATCCTGCTGTTAACTCAATATTATTTTTTACCTTTCTCTTCTAAGGTGCCCTGAAAACCAATGTACCAGCTGTAGCATTGCATATGCTACATTTTTCATAGTAATTAATTTAAAAAGTAAACTGGTGCATAGTGAGTAGGCCACCCAGTATGTGGATAAATGTATTACTGGTTGCAGTGAAAAATCTCCTGAAAAGGAATTTATTAGACAAATATAAATATTTTTTTTTATTCTTTCTTTCCTGCAAAAACATGCTCCACATGCAGTTAAATATATAAGTAAATAATAATGAAAATAATGCGGCACCGTTCCAGACAATTAACACTGCAATTATAACTTGTTCAGGTTGAAAAGCACTTGACACCTCATTTTGAGTTAACACCAAAATATAGTAAACACACGACGTCTTCTCTTCCTGGCTGGTTTAACAGCATGTTTCTTATGGACTTGTTTTATTTATTTCTTCAGAAGCACATAGTAGCACACTCTCTATTTTAAGGTTAAATTTGGGATATTTTAAATTCATCTTCTTCTTCTTATAGTTCGATTTTGCCAAGAGCACAATTCTGTGATTTGAGTTGGTAATTAAGACCTGCGTGTAGGGATCGTTAGTTTTTTTAAATTCGCAAGACCGCGTTAGAGAGCTAAGCCATCTTAGCAGCCTTTTAAGCGTGATCCATTGAAGGAGCCGGTAGTGCTTAGGCTTGGGGCAGTAGCCTAACTAGTAAATTTGGTCAAGCCATAATTTTTATTCACGCCATAAGCTTAGGCTTATAATCGATACTGAGCCCCCACAGGTCACTTGGGGGTTGCCAGTATCCCTCATATGAGGCAATTTTCTTTGGTGTGATATCATTATTGGTATATCATCTTTCCGATGTAGCGGCCACACACAGATGGTATTATTTTAAGAAGCAAGAGGTCAATAAGCGAAAGAATCCGAGTCGTCGATTTTTTTTTTTTGGACCACGTAGGCAGTGGAGACAATTTGAGAGTGGAGGCAGCGTGTTGTAGAGGAGTCCCTGCAGTCATACCTGATTCTGGAACAAAGTTACACCAGGGCCTTCTGTTTTGTGGTATTATTTATAACATTTTGTCTGATTTAAATTATTACTTTTCATATATTTTTTTTACTTGTAAGAAATGGTACCATTTTAATTAAATTTTAACATTTTTCAAATATTCATACATTTTCACATAAATATTTTAACATAAAATTTTCTTAAATAATACTTGTTAAACCGTCATAATTTAATATATTTTTTTATCAATCATTCAAATTTCAACTTAACTAAATTTTTTTGCTATTGCTAAATAAATTATTCAACTGTCCCATTGTCAAATATTAAAGTCAACTTATTATTAACATGTGTGTTTCCTTTCTTCTACTCATTTAGCTGGATATATATTATTGGTGAGCTTATTACATAACTTAGGTACTCAGTATTGTTTTCCTTAGCTTTCACAATACTCATGGTTCATATAGTAAGTTAAGGTGGCGCCCTGAACATCTATTTTTTTTGTTTATATATATTTTATATATTTTATATATTTTTTTTGCAAGTTAACAAATGAGTAAATATCGAACCACGACCTCGCTTTCCCATAACCCAGAGCTGCCGTTCGCATAATTGAAACACTTCCTGGTTTTAAACCAAGGGGTGTTACAAGAAAGTGGCGCATCCAACGTAGCGGGCCCGATTTGTTTAACTTTGCATTTTATAAATATCCTAGCCACCAATAATCTATTAAGCTGTTGAGTGTGAGAAGGAAATACCATAGTTAATCAACATTCTAAATTTCTTATTGACCTATCATTCTGAACTTATTTATTGACCAGTTACATTTTTTATATTTTTATCTGCTCCTTTTTTTACGTTGTTGGTATTCACGTTTTTTTATTGTTTTCTACCTATTTGTGAGTTATTTCCGATTTTACATTTTTATTGGTTTGTCGATATTTGTTGTGTGTTGATGCTTTTTTAATCTGAACAATTTTTGTAAATTTTTTTATACCTTTCATTTCATACGTTACATACATAAACATGGAACCACATAATATGAAACCAATTTATCTTCTTAGTGATGAGTTAAATTATGAATTACGCATAAGAGGTGTTAATGCTGGTAGAAAAGATGCAGCAGCAAAACGCAAGATTTTGCACCGGTTATTAGATACTGACCGCACTCGTAAAGTAGATTATGTAGATCCAAATTTTGACTATGATTCCGAAAAGGAAATTATAGAAAATACATTAGAGTCTATTAAAAGTTTGATAGTTGATTTCGACGGTCCTGCTTCGGATTCTATGTATAAGCGAATTGAGACTCGTCTTTGTCATATTCATAATCGTGTGTTAAGGATGCCTATTTTAGAAAATATGGATGGTGAGGCAATAGATTTTAAAGACGATGCTCATGCAACTTGCATAGAATTTGATGCAGATTTACGAGAAAAAGTAACTGTATCTGAAAATTCACAACTAGTTAGTTCTCCTGGTCCTAGTACTAGCATTAACAATCCTGTTGCGAGAAGGTCTATTTCACCTGTTGAAAATTATAGAAAGTCAGTACCTGTATACAAATGGAACTTAAAGTTTGATACAAAAAATATGAGTGTCCATACATTTTTAGAACAAGTAAATGAATTATCAGTATCTCGTAATGTTGATAAAAAAGAGTTATTTTCTACAGTGACCGAATTATTTGAGGGTCCTGGAAAATTGTGGGTAAAAAATATTATAAGCAAAAAATTAGCTACTGACTGGGACGGTTTAGTCAAACTATTAATGCGTGATTTCTTGTCAGAGAGCTATGACGATGATCTCTGGGATGAAATTAAGCAAAGAACTCAAGGTGAAAAAGAACCTATTCACATTTATGTTGCTACTATGGAATCATACTTTAGTAGATTATCTCGTCCTCCAGCAGAAACAACTAAGCTTAAAATAATTAAGGAGAGAATTTTACCTCGTTATACATCTAGAATTGCTTTGGTAGATATAAAAGATACTGATGATTTGTGTACTATTTGTCGTAAGCTAGATGAAGTAGATCGCATAAGACATAATTATGTACCTCCACCTAAAAGTTCTAATGTGTTTCAAACTGATTTGGCATATATTGGAGAGTCTAGTAGCTCATTTGCTAGTACCTCATCCGCTAGTACCTCCACGAATAGCAAGAGGAATTACAATTTTAGGGGTAAAACCAGAAATGTTTCTGCTATCACGTGCTGGAATTGTCAGAAACCTAACCATACATTTCAAACGTGCAGGGACAAACCTAAAATATTTTGTTTTAAATGTGGCAATCCAAATGTAACGTCAAGAAATTGTTCAAAGTGTCAAAAAAACTAGTATCGCAGGCAAACGTTGTTGGTCGTCGTTTGTCACAGTTTAAAAAGACCATACCTGTAATATATTCAAGAACGATTACGAATTCCAAACTAAAGTCTCCTACGTATAATAGAAATTTTTCTCTTTCAATACCTACCTCTCAAAGAACGTCTTATGGATTTAATAAAAATATTTCTTATATGCAACCTAATTTAAATAAATGTCGAAAATTTACTTCAAAATCAGAATGGCAATCTTGGCTAGATTATGTCAAAAAATTTTATTTAGAAACTAGTAACGTAAACAGTACCTTAGAAGTATCACCAGTCTTTGTTGAAAAACCACTAGATAATCGTCCTTATATTACTGTTAACTTATATGATCAACAATTAACAGCACTTATAGATACAGGTGCAAATCAGTCTGTCATAGGAAGTGAAGGTTTGTTTATTTTAGATCAATATAAAATTAAAATTCGTTCTATTAAATCAGAATTTGTAACAACAGCTGAGGGTCGAAAACAGACAGTTTCCGGTTCAGTTTTATTACCTATTTGTTTAGAAACTAAATGTAAATTAGTAGAATTTTTAATAGTCCCTTCTATTTGTCATGGTTTTATATTAGGCAGTGAATCTTTAAAAATCTTTGGCCTTTCTCTAAATTTTCACACAAATACTTGGGAAATGGATAACCAATCAATGCAGGTCCATATTAGTGTAGTAAATAAAACATTAAATACTAATGATAGTGGCATTCAATCAACATCTGTATTATGTCCTAAGGATCAAGTTCTTGTGAATAAAACCTTGGAAAAATTTAAGACGCTGTCACCAGTTGGAAAACTAGGTAGAACCAGTAAATTTATTCAAAACATAGACACCGGTGATGCTAGACCAATCAAGCAAAGGCAATATCAGTTATCACCTTATTTATTAAAAGAATTAAATAGTCAACTGGACGAAATGTTACATTTAGGTGTAGTAGAACCCTCATTTAGTAGTTGGTGCTCACCTGTTTTATTAGTTAAAAAATCTGATAACACCTATAGATTTTGTTTTGATGGACGTAAATTAAATTCAGTCACTAAATCTGATTCTTATCCACTTCCTAGAGTAGATTATATTCTAAATATGTTAAAAGGTGCAAAATTTATCTCGAGTATTGATTTAAAAAGTGCCTTCTGGCAGATACCTCTGTCAGAGGAAAGTAAAGAAAAAACAGCCTTTAGTGTACCCGGTAGGGGTTTATTTCATTTTTGTGTAGTTCCTTTTGGCTTGACAAACAGTGCTCAAGCACAACAAAGACTGATGGATTCTATCCTAGGCCCAGAATTAGAGCCATTTGGTTTTGTTTATCTAGACGATGTAATTTTAATAAGTGGTTCGTTTGACGAACATATTAAACTTTTAGATGACGTTTTTAATCGCTTAAAATCTGCTAATCTCACTATTAACTATGACAAATGTCAATTTTTTCGGGATTCATTGAACTATCTTGGCTTCGTTGTGGATAAAAATGGTTTAAGAACTAACCCAGATAAAGTTGAGGCAATGGTAAATTATCCTAGACCTAAGAACAGTACAGAAGTTAAACGTTTCCTTGGTTTAGCTTCCTGGTATAGGAGGTTTGTTCCTCATTTTTCCACCGTAGTATCTCCTTTAAATGAATTGTTAAGAGGTGCAAAAGGAAAGAAACTTCCTATACAGTGGAACGATTCTGCTGAAAAGGCATTCCAGGATATCAAGCAAGCATTAGTTTCGGCGCCGATATTATCTTCACCAGATTTTTCTTTAAAATTCACCATTCAGTGCGACGCTAGTCTAACTGGTCTTGGGTCAGTACTGACACAAGTCCAGGATGGAGTTGAAAAAGTTATCGCTTTCGCTAGTCGTAGTCTTTCTAGGGCTGAGCGAAACTGGTCAACTTACCAGCGTGAATTAGCTGCTGTATTATTTGGTATCACAAAATTTAGACCATTTATAGAGGGTACTCGCTTTACGGTTGTAACTGATCACTATAGTCTTTTATGGTTTCACAAATTACGTGAACCGACAGGAGTTTTAGCTAGATGGGCAACACAGTTGCAACAATTTGATTTTGAGATAGTTCACCGTAAAGGTAAACTAAATGTGGTACCAGATGCATTGTCCAGGTCACCCCTTCCGGTTGAAATAGATTTATTAGGAATCTTGCTTGATAACCTAGAGCCCTGGTATTTAGAAATGAGGGATAAAATCGATAAACATCCAGAACGCTACCCACACTGGTTAGTAAAAGACGGTTATATTTACAAATATTTACCAAAAAATATTCCTTTAATAACGAACACTTCAGATTGGAAATTAGTTGTCCCTCTATCACAACGAGAGCGAATTCTTAACCAATGCCACGATATTCCTACGTCAGGGCATTTCGGATTTTACAAAACTTTAAAAAAAATAACCGAGAATTATTACTGGCCCAAGTTAAGAAAAGATGTATTTAAGTATATAAGAAATTGTAATATTTGTCATAGTCAAAAAATGCCTAACTCGACACCAATGGGTCTTATGGGTAGAGAAAGAAAAATTTCTATGCCGTTTCAATGTATTTTTATTGATTTCCTAGGTCCATATCCACGTTCACCACGAGGTAACACTCATGCAATTATAGTTACCGATTACTTTACTAAATATGTTTTGGTAAAACCAGTACGTGCTGCTAATGCCAAAAATTTAATTTAGTTTATAGAAAATGATGTATTTTTAGTTTACGGAGTAAGTCAATTTATAGTATGTGATAATGGTTCACAAATGACTGGGAAAGAATTTGAAAAATTCACTAAAAAGTACCAGGTACAAGTTTTATATAACGCAAGGTATCATCCCCAGACTAATGCAGCTGAGCGAAATATTAGAACCTTATTAACATCAATTCGTTGTTTTGTAAATAGACACAAAGACTGGGACAAAGAAATTTACAAAATTGCTCATGCCATGAGAGTTTCAACACATCACACAGTAGGGTATAGTCCCGCTTTTCTAACTTTTGGCAGAAATATACCTATATCTGGTGATTTTTATAGCGAAAAAATCCGCGATATTAATTTTGACTTAGAACCTGGATATGCAGACCAATACGCAGAAAATCTTAAAAATTTTCCTGAATTATATAGAAAAGTGCAAGAGAAATTAAATGTTATGTATCAGAGAAATTCTAGACAATACAATTTACGTAGGAGAGACTTTCAGTTTAGAGTAGGCGATAAAGTTTGGAGACGCAATCATGTTCTTTCGGATGCTGAAAAACAGTTTTCGGCTAAGTTGGCACCTAGGTATGTGTTATGCAAGGTGCGTACAGTTAAATCACGCATAGTGTATGAGTTAAATAATATGGACGGTACAGATGCTGGCACCTGGCACATAAGTCAGTTAAAGCCTTATCTAGGATCGAATTCTGATTTGTCAGAGTAAAATTTTTCTGTCACCTAGATACTTCAACTAAAATTAATTTTCAACACCTCTGGTATACGAACAGTAACCTTTGCTATTTAATTCACATTCACTAGGCCAATAAGTAATTTTTTGTTCGTGAGATAGTCACATTTTTCTTGGAGTTGTTAAATTTGAAATTTATGTAGATTTATGGCACAAAGTCATTTTTTTGTCACAACTTCCGATATTGAATTTATGTCTACATTTATCTATGTTGTAACGTAAGAAGTTTAGAAATCTTTTTATACAACAAAAGCTATCAATGTAATCTTACATTTTTTTAAGCACCGTTGTGAAACTTCTTACATAGCTCTAGTAAGAAATTAAAACACTTCACTGTTTTATTTTGTTTCTTGCTTGAGATGGCTTAATCATACGCTATATTTCCTTATATTGACGTCAAATATTCTTGTCCCAAAAAAATAAGCCTTCGCTTATTCCCCTTTATCAATTGATCAATTGTCCCTCCGTGAATTCGATAAGAATTACCCCCTATTGTACATATTCCCTATTGTATATATTCTACTGATAGAAATGCAAAAGATTGCATTTACTTTTCTGCACGTACTAGTAGATTTTAGTTTAGTATTTAGGATCTTGTAAATAAGACTAGTTGATAGGCAGATTTGACAACTCCTGAGAAATGGATGCGTTAAAATTAGTTATATTCGGGTAGAATTATTACTAACTTAGTACTTAAGCAAAATTTGGGAACTGTAGGATTTAAGTAAAAAAAAAAAAAAAAAAAAAAAAAAAAAAAAAAAAAAAAAAATTATAAAAACTGATAATAAGTAAAACACTCATGATTTTGTAAAAATATACCCTTCTTCAAAGGATATATTTTTAATGGTGGAGAGGGGCAGTGTAGCATTGCATATGCTACATTTTTCATAGTAATTAATTTAAAAAGTAAACTGGTGCATAGTGAGTAGGCCACCCAGTATGTGGATAAATGTATTACTGGTTGCAGTGAAAAATCTCCTGAAAAGGAATTTATTAGACAAATATAAATATTTTTTTTTATTCTTTCTTTCCTGCAAAAACATGCTCCACATGCAGTTAAATATATAAGTAAATAATAATGAAAATAATGCGGCACCGTTCCAGACAATTAACACTGCAATTATAACTTGTTCAGGTTGAAAAGCACTTGACACCTCATTTTGAGTTAACACCAAAATATAGTAAACACACGACGTCTTCTCTTCCTGGCTGGTTTAACAGCATGTTTCTTATGGACTTGTTTTATTTATTTCTTCAGAAGCACATAGTAGCACACTCTCTATTTTAAGGTTAAATTTGGGATATTTTAAATTCATCTTCTTCTTCTTATAGTTCGATTTTGCCAAGAGCACAATTCTGTGATTTGAGTTGGTAATTAAGACCTGCGTGTAGGGATCGTTAGTTTTTTTAAATTCGCAAGACCGCGTTAGAGAGCTAAGCCATCTTAGCAGCCTTTTAAGCGTGATCCATTGAAGGAGCCGGTAGTGCTTAGGCTTGGGGCAGTAGCCTAACTAGTAAATTTGGTCAAGCCATAATTTTTATTCACGCCATAAGCTTAGGCTTATAATCGATACTGAGCCCCCACAGGTCACTTGGGGGTTGCCAGTATCCCTCATATGAGGCAATTTTCTTTGGTGTGATATCATTATTGGTATATCATCTTTCCGATGTAGCGGCCACACACAGATGGTATTATTTTAAGAAGCAAGAGGTCAATAAGCGAAAGAATCCGAGTCGTCGATTTTTTTTTTTGGACCACGTAGGCAGTGGAGACAATTTGAGAGTGGAGGCAGCGTGTTGTAGAGGAGTCCCTGCAGTCATACCTGATTCTGGAACAAAGTTACACCAGGGCCTTCTGTTTTGTGGTATTATTTATAACATTTTGTCTGATTTAAATTATTACTTTTCATATATTTTTTTTACTTGTAAGAAATGGTACCATTTTAATTAAATTTTAACATTTTTCAAATATTCATACATTTTCACATAAATATTTTAACATAAAATTTTCTTAAATAATACTTGTTAAACCGTCATAATTTAATATATTTTTTTATCAATCATTCAAATTTCAACTTAACTAAATTTTTTTGCTATTGCTAAATAAATTATTCAACTGTCCCATTGTCAAATATTAAAGTCAACTTATTATTAACATGTGTGTTTCCTTTCTTCTACTCATTTAGCTGGATATATATTATTGGTGAGCTTATTACATAACTTAGGTACTCAGTATTGTTTTCCTTAGCTTTCACAATACTCATGGTTCATATAGTAAGTTAAGGTGGCGCCCTGAACATCTATTTTTTTTGTTTATATATATTTTATATATTTTTTTTGCAAGTTAACAAATGAGTAAATATCGAACCACGACCTCGCTTTCCCATAACCCAGAGCTGCCGTTCGCATAATTGAAACACTTCCTGGTTTTAAACCAAGGGGTGTTACACAGCAAGGCGGCCATCTCACTTATCTTTTGTGTGGGGTTTTATAAAAGAAAACATACTACTACTAGGTCCAAGATCTCAATGAATTACGTCATAGAATTGTTGAAGTTTTTCACCAAATCACACCAAATATGATCGCTGAAGCACTAAACAGATATCCAAGAGAACGCAACTGAATTTGCTAGACATCAAGTTCTGCATAACCACCATCTAAGATCAGAATTCTCTCATATGCTGCTGCTGAGAATTTGCCTTCCAATTATTTTCAAATAATTAATAATTAGTTCGAAAAAAGCACTTAAACGTTACTACAGATTCGTAATCGTAAAAGCGTTTCTCCTTTGAAATACAAAAAAATATATTTTGAAAACAAAAATATAATTTAAATCATAATTATAGAATTGTCAACATTATGTGATAGTATATGAATAATTATAAAATTAAACCTCATCAGATAGGTATGCTCTGAATAAATCACCAGCAAGTAACGACGAAAAGTAAACAAGTAGTCGTGTACCACTAAGTTTCGAGAATTGGTGGAAATTAACCGAATACAGTGTTGCAAGTAAAAGAAGTGTATTCTTTCCTATAAGAAGTGCTTATAAAAACTGGGCTAAGAAAAAGATGAAGTATTTACATCATGATTCAGCAACCAGATGTAGCTGTTGTAAATAAAGAGTAATGTTAGTATTGAACCCATTAAATTACATATTGCCAGAAACTGATTAATATATTTACTAAATTATAACCATTGTTAATGTTGACTGTTAATATTAAAATTATAGGTACATTTATAAATATATAATTGTAAACTAATTTTCAATTCAAACGTTGTGGACGCGAAGTATTTTATGTTCCAGAACGAAAAACATAAAACGAAATAACTTGAATAATGAAAACAAAGATAACGTCAACATTTTTTAGGAGTTTTCGAGTTTGTAACTTTTTCAGACAACGCTTAACGTTTTAATAATTACACATTTATCGGTTTGAATTTTAATGATTACTGTCAACAGATTTATATTAATTAGCCTTTTTATCCTTCCCGAATAAACCAATATTTAGGATTTAGATCACGATCACGACCTTCTTATTTTCTAAAATAATATCTTATTTTATTCTGGAAGAATCTATCCTCTTGAGAACCCAGTCAATACGTCTATGACATGTAAACAGCTTTTGCTGTTTGCGTATACAGCTGCCTTACCTTGTTTTAATATCTGCTAATTGTACGTTAAGTTTTGCGCACTCATGAATTGCTAATTTATTTAATTATAGGGTAATTTCAAGTCAGCTTGATGGTCCAATGACAACACTAAATGATTTCGTCTGTAAAAATTCGCATACAATGGTTATTGTCCAAGTAACGAGAATATTTTTAAATTGAATAATCATTTAATTCAGTCTCTTCAGAAGATAAACAATTTGTGGTTTGACCACATGTGAAGGTATTGTGTAAGTGATAATGAAGATGTGAAGTGAAAGATTTTTGCTACTTGGGTTGCTCCAAAATCATAATACTATACAGGTTTTTGAAAAAGAGCTTTTTTAAAATAGGAAAAGGAGGCACGCGATTTAATGCAAGGAAGAAATTTACAATAGTGCGAAGGATTAAAAAAAAATCCTATTTACCGAACCTGCCACTCGTAATAATAACGTGGCTTTACTTAGTCTTCTTTGTAGGAAAGCTTAGATAACACGATTAAAATACTAATAACTACCATATGTCTAATTATACAATAAATAGTAAGTATATTGCTTTATTTGAATTTTAATTCAAATAAAGCAATATACGTACATATGTTATTTTAATAACAGATAAATACATAAATAAATAATGTCTTTATTTGAATACAATGTTATTGAAAAGAAAGTTGTTCTTAAGAAACATTTTTCCTTTTGAGAATTTAGTTGTTCACTGATTTAATAAATTTTTTGTAATTGGATTGAACAATGAGACAAAGAGTGCCTTCATATCGGTAGCACATGTGGTTAGCGCGTCTAGCTTTCACTCTGAGCATACCTAGCGAGGTGAGTTCGAGCCCCACCTACTGCAAGGTAATATCGGTGGATGTTAGAAAACTGAAAAAACGCCGTCAGAAACTGGTAATGGTATACTACCTTGACCTAGGCTGCGATTGTCGGTTGTATATGTAAAAATGACCACTTACATGTACTCCTGCTTTAATTGCAATGAGAAATTACAGGTTGAGGGTATACATGAGGAATAAGCGAGAGCTCTTTCATATAAAATATAAAAATTATCAGCTTTATTGGTACAATCGAATTCATTTTAATCGTCCTCCTCTGACGAGTTTTCTTCAATATCGACTTCAATATCTGTCTCGTCTCCATAGTTCGCTTCTTCTTCATCTTCTTCTCCTTCTTCTTTCTGTTCTTCTTCTTCAAGGTCTGAAATTGATGAGAAACAGATTAATAAGTAGGCGTAAATAAATCGAAAATATTTCTCCGTAACTCTTACTTGTGGACAGATCTGTGCAAGCCGCTAGCAAACCAGGTGCCGTATTTTCGAGCTTAACCGAGGCAATGTCGTGCACGGAAATTTGAGATTGTCGCATAAAAATATATGTTTCATATTTTCTAGCATTATAAACCCGTATGCGAACTTTCCGCATCCGACTGATTTCGGGCGAGATGCAACGGATGGGGGTTTAATACACAATAAAGCGTATTCAAAGTGATCGTTTTGGTTTGTTTTATTTCGTACCACATAACATCAATGTCTCAAGTTTATATTTCTTTGCTGTTGTTTGTTTCCTATTTATGGATTTTAAAGTATACTTATTTGAACATATTTTGGTGAGTTACAATGGACAATGGCAGCGTTAGATGACTTCATACTAAATGTATTAAGTGATCTAACGCTGCCATTGTCCATTTTCACTACCATCGACTCCTTGGTACAGGCAGTAGTTTTAGCAGAAAACGATCATGGAAGACAATTCCATGCCCATGATAATCCATTTGAGGATTTAAGCGATGACCATTCTTCAATTCCGGGTGAGCCTCAAAAAATCCATCATTCTGCACTAATATATCCCACCCGCTTATCCGCTGATTGGTGCTGCATTATAATATTCAGTCTTGCAATTCAATCAACCCAAAATCTAGTATTCAATAATAACACAATATCATAACTTGATAATATCTCCGAATTATACAGATATACAGACTTCAGCAAAAATACGGTCTACCACGAGCAACTGAATAGAGATATATTTCACAAGTTATTAAAAAATCATGACTGGACCACTTTTTACAATACTGCTGATGTAGAACAAGCAAGCAACATATTATTTACAAATATAAAAAATTTCTTAGAGAAATCAGTAACCTATATAAAAGTTAAACATAAAAAAAAGCGAAAGGACTGGATCACCCCAGGTCTACTCACATCAATTGGAAACCGAGATAAATTATATAATGATTTTAAAAAACAACCTAACAACTTATATCTAAAAGAAAAGTATCGCATATACAAAAATAAAGTAAACAACCTTATAAAAATAACTAAACGTGATTACTATAGCAAACAGATCAACATATATGAAAAAAACTCGAAGAAATTATGGGAAACTGTCCAAGATATAACAAATAAAAAAAAAACAAAATGTAAATATAAATGAAATCCTTTCCAAAAAGGGAGATCTTATTAAAGACGAAAAAGAAATAGCGGACCAATTTAACGATCATTACACAAATATAGGAACAGAAATGGCAAGCAAAATTAGCAAACCTAACACTACATTCTATGACAACATATCTGAAAATACTTTCTATCTTAAACCCGTAGATAATGAGGAAATAATGAAATTTATCAATTCTTTAAAAAACTTTAAATCACCTGGCATAGATCAAATTAAATCTGAACTAATAAAGTATTGTATAGATGTTTTTACGCCATTACTAACCCATCTTATCAATACAGCTTTTTTGTCTGGAAAATGTCCATCCCATTTTAAAACAGCAATAATAAAACCATTATTTAAAACCGGCAATAAACTATCTATAATAAATTACAGACCTATATCATTAATATCGAACATTGCCAAAATTTTCGAAAAAGCTATAAAATGTAGGATGGAAACTTTCCTAAAAAAATATGACCTGCTTTCCAAAAATCAATTTGGTTTCCGAGAGAAAACTTCGACTGAAGACGCACTTGCAAATCTAACAAACCACATATACAAATCAATAGACCATAAATTACCAAGTTTAGCAGTTTTCATAGACCTTGCAAAAGCGTTTGATACTGTAAGTCACAAACAAATGCTAAGTAAACTCTGGAATATGGGGTTTCGTGGAGAATGTCATAATTTATTAAAAAGCTACCTTGAAAATAGAACGCAAATAGTAAAAATAGGGAACAAATTAAGTGACCCCAAAAAGGTCTTAATTGGTTTACCGCAAGGGACAGTTTTGGCACCACTCCTATTTAACATTTTTGTAAACAATCTACTCACGTTACCAATAGAGGGTAAAATGTCAGCTTTTGCAGATGATACTGTAATATTCTTTTCTGCTCCTACCTGGTCCGATCTAAAAACAATAACAAGCATGAATATGAAAATAATTAAAGATTGGTTAGATTACCACCTCCTAACCATTAACATCGAAAAAACTAAATATATGTGTTACGCATCATACAAAAAAACCTTACCTAATTATACAAATATTCCCATTTACAACACATCTCTATCGATAAACGTCACAGAATCCATTAAATACCTAGGAATCATTTTAGATCCAAACCTTAAATGGCATTTACAAATAAATTATATAATAAAACGACTGAGATCGCTTATTTATAGTTTTAAACAATTAAGAAACTTGCTTGGGGACAAAGAACTTTATATCATATATAATGGTCTTGTACAATCTATAATTAGGTATGGAATACTAGTATGGGGCAGCGCAAATAAAACAAATATCAATCCACTAGTCCAAACACAGAAAATATTTTTTAAAATTATGCTTAGAAAAGATTATTACTATCCCACATCACTCCTATACGCTGAATCAAAATGTTTAAATATTAGACAACTGTATGTGAGACAACTATTAATTTACCAGTTTAAAAATAAAAGTCATAGTCAAAATATAACACATCTGCATAATACCAGACTTAAAATCAACAATAAGCTAATCACCCCTCGAGCACAAAAAACCATAGCTACAAAATATTTTCTATATCTAGCACCCAGAATCTACAATGCTGTACCAATAAAATTTAAAAACGCTACCTATACTCGCTTTGTATATAATATAACCAAATGGATTAAAGATACTAAATATGAAAATCTCGATATATTTGTAAACACTGGTCTCTTTCCTGTATCATAAGAATACGAGACTTAAAAGCAAAAGTCTACAAAACGCAATTAAACATCCATCTCGTATTTGTCTTTCTTTGTCGTCCTTACAAACATATGTGCACATAAATTAGTTACTTATATATTTTTTTTGTTGTTGTTTTCTTTTTTGTTTCCTTTTATACTCACCTTCTTACTACAATCTCCTCTTTTGCTTGAGCTAAAATTGATGTATGAAAATTGACAGTAACTATGCAGCTTACATTCACAGACACTCGCAAACAGTTTTTATAACTTCCGCGAGGCTTACCTTAATGTTTTTAAATTGAAATTGAATTGATAGATATAACAGCTGTAGTGACATTAGTGTAATCCATTTGGTTGCACAAAACAGCGTTGCCACATTTGCCATACGACATTTTCACGTGTGCGAAAAACAAATCTCGAATGGTGTTTGAAAATACCACCTCATAACTATACCGAAATTTTCTAAACGTGTCAGGGGCCATATTTTCGAGCTCAATCGAAATTTGTCGCATGCGAAATACTTAAGCACCCGACTCGTTAAAAAAATTTCGTTTATAATAATTCTAAGGTGATATTTTCGAACACCATCCGAGATTTGTTTTTCGTACACGTGAAAATGTCGTATGGCAAATGTGGCAACGCTGTTTTGTGCAACCAAATAGACTTGAAACCCCTAGAAAACACTAATGTCACTACTCATATGTGTTAATTGAATTACAAGACTTAATATTATAATGCACCAGCAATCAGCGGATAAGCGGGTGGGATTATTAGTGCAGACCAGAAAAAGGAAATTGTGGATTTTCTTGAAGCCCACCCGGATTTGTAGTGGTAAATTTACCTAAAATTTTACATTCAAAAATGGCCAAGCTAGTCCATTTAAAGGAATCGGAGTTTATGACGAAATTACCGAATATTTGCGCCTCGAACTAGACAATGTTCCCCTCATGTTCTTGAGGGTGCTGAATCGCTTTCCGGGGTTAAACCAATTTTTCCACCTCGGCAACCCCCTCAAATTGGCCAAAAACCACCCCTAAAGTCCCCGTTCCGTGAACGCGTTTATTTTCCCCAGTTTTTCGACTAATTGTTATTCCCTCGAATCGAACGGAAAGTCCCTCGAGGAATTTGACCTCAGCTACCCCTGCCCCAGGCTACCAACCCTTGTAGAGCATGGAAAATTGATATTTGTTTTTGTGAGCACAAAACTTAGATTTTATAGGAGGTGTTTCTTTGAGGAAGGTGGTAGGTGACCAGGGTTGTGTAGCCACCCCCCGGGGGATGTTTCCACTCTTCAAAGGGGTGGAAAGTCAATATATAAAAACACTTTAATAAATATATTTTTTATACTATTTCTTAATTATCGAGGGGAAAAAAATTCCACCCCCTTGAAGAGTGAAAACAACCCCTGGGGGTGGTTACACAATATTCGTCACCTACCACCTTCCGCAAAGAAACGCCTCCTACAAAATATTAATTTTTTCTCACAAAAACAAATATCAATTTTCAACCCCCTACAAGGGTTGAAAGCCTGGGATAGGGATAGCTGAGGTCAAATCCCTCGAGGGATCTTCCGTTCTATTCGAGGGAACAACGATTAGTCGAAAAACTGGGGAAAATAAACGGGTTCACGGGAAAGGGGACTTTGGAAGTGGTTTTTGACTAATTTGGGGGGGTTTCCGACGTGGAAAAATTGATTTGACCCCGGGAATCGATTCAAAACCCTTGAAAACGTTGAGGGATACTGTCTAGTCCGAGGCGCAAACATTCGGTAGTTCGTCCGACTCCTTCAATGGACTAAGTCCTCTGGGCACAATTATTCCTGAAATTAAACACCCTCCCAGAAGCAGTAGTGGTCAACTAATCGTTCTGTCATTGGTTTTGTCAAACGATAACAATTTGACAAATTTGTCATCCCTTAAATCTTTAAATGGATTATCATAGGCATGGAATTGTCTTCCATGATCGCTTTCTGCCAAAACGTATGTCCGTTGTATCTCGCCCGAAATCAGTCGCATGCGGAAATTTCGCACAAGAGTTCATAATGCTCGAAAATAAGAAACGTATATTTTTATGCGACAATCTCACATTTTCGTGCACGACCTCGCCTCGGTCAAGCTCGAAAATACGGCCCCTGGTGCCTAGTATTTCGCATGCGACAAATATCGATTGAGCTCCCACCGTTGTCGAAGGCATAATTTGCCAATCGCGTATGGCCTTGGAAGAATAAATCGGTATAGATAAGCTATCCTTTGCAGTTAATAATCCTTGGCATTACATATAGCGTCTCTATGAAGTACGCGCGCCACCGCGTCAAGATGCGAGCGCACTGCATTTCGTGCAGCTGTTCACTTTTTTTTCGATTATTTAAACCGTATTTTATAATTTCAAAAAAGTTTCAGCCATACAATTTTGATTTTTATTATTGAAATTATGCAACATATAATAAAATTTCCGTTCTGTATTGATTCCAGTGTTATTCGACATCTATAACAAAAATTCATCGAGAACGGACATTAGGGAAAAAAATTACGTTTTTATTTAACGGATGGAAAATCGTTTTACCGGCTACTGCAGCGTTATGGGAGTTTTTGTCAGAGAAAAATCGGTTTTTGTATTTTAATAAACTGTAACCTGGTGATCGAAATTAGCATTAGGTGATAATAGTTAATGTTGGTTACAGGCTGCCGTACTATTAAGTGAAGTTTACAATTGTCACATTTTCACGACAAGGGGCCGATCGTGGCGACTTTAATAATATTACAAGTTGGTAGGCCGCGGTTACAAGGAAAGACAGGGAAACTACCAAGGCACCGATGACATATTGCAAATCAATAAATTTCCTAAACAGTAAAATTCCTAAATTATGATGTTGCATGTTTGTAAATATTCCACAAGAATTTGCAATGCTGCAAAATTTTGACTTGCAAGGATACAATTTACACTGAGAGGCATGGTGAAGCGTATATCTTGGAGGCGTTGTATTAAATGATCGGATTCTCTCTGTTTGAGTATACAATTAAATAAAAGATGGTTAACAGTATCAATATTACCACATTTGCAGAGGTCGCTCTCTATTATTTTAATTTTATGAAGGTGGAAGGAAATCGGCATTGCCTGAAGATGGAAAGCCCTTTGTGCCACTTGAGTTTAGATACAAGTGGATTTAATAAATAGTAATTAGTGAAATTTTCTGAGTAGGCGTTTTTGTACCCGTGTTGCCATTTTACATACAGTGATTTTTTCAATGTGGCGTGTAAATCTGATGAAGGGGTTATATATAAAGAAATATTGCCAGCTGCGATCGCACTCTTGGCTAATTTGTCCACTTTTTCATTATGCGGTAAATCACAATTAGTGGAGTACGGTAATCGAAGTGTTATACAATTTTTCGTAGAGATTTCAAACTTTGAGTAGTTGTTAGTTGTCTTAAAAATAAGATATTCCTAGAATATCTACCTTCTGCAAGTGTCGGAACGTTGTTTTAAACTCGAAAAGAGGTAAATTAACCCTCTTTTGGGGCAATTTTCGATTTTAGATTTTTTTGGATCCCTTCAACTGTAAATTAAGCAACGAAAAATGTGGTTCTTTTATTGTCAATGTTCAAGGAACCTCCACTTAAATTTTCGTAATGTTACGTTCACCTCCCTCCCCCCTTCCTGTGATTCGTATATATATATATAAAAATACACGTTTTTTTACCAAAAGTTGATTTTGGGATAACGGGAAAATCTTGCCCGAATCAGATGAAATTTTGTGTGAAGCTGGCTCATAACCTACAAATAGTCTACCATATTTCAAGT
The DNA here is from genome assembly GCA_963675555.1 of Leptura quadrifasciata. NCBI lineage: Eukaryota > Metazoa > Arthropoda > Insecta > Coleoptera > Cerambycidae > Leptura > Leptura quadrifasciata. The sequence goes on along the minus strand of OY776678.1, from coordinate 57,727,284 downwards.
CGAGAGCTCCATTAGTTTGGCTACAATGCCATTTTTTCGAAAGTTGTACGAAATATTTAAAACGCTGTAATTTTTGGCCGTTTATCGTACGACAATTTTCTCCCCGTTACAATGTAGGTTTATTTATGTACTTTTGGACGATATCACTCGAAAAATCTTTAATAAAATAAATTCTATCCATTTTTGGGCATTTACGGTATACATGTACTTCTGCGCAATGATTTTTCATTGCACAAGGTATATATAACTATATAGATGTTTGTATACGCAAATATAACTCGTGTGCTCTAGAAAATATTCGAAAAAATGCATAAAAGGATATCTGATTTAACGAAAGAATGGTAGAAATTGTAAAAGACACAAATCACATTTTATTTACATTGAAAATATTAGACTAGATTTATTTATCTACATGTAAAAATGTTTTAAGCCGATTTCTTTTTTTACGGACTTTGATGCTATTTGTATTGATCAAATAACTGTACTCCTTATGCTGGATGTACTCGAAATACTACTGTGAGAGTTACACACTTCTGAATCCGTCACAGCATTGAAAACTTCGTCGGTTTCACTGTCGCTAAAGTAATATAAATCGCTCTCAGTTTCACCCATCATATCGTTCACTTCACCGTCCTCGTTTTCGTAGTCGGAATTATAATCATCATCATCGATAAATCTTGTGTTCTCATCTGGCATGTCATCAGTTAGTTTATAGACTGGTGACCCACTGACCTCTTCATAATTTTGGTAGGTTGTATTCCGGCCAAAATGGCATAAACTGCAACATTTTAAATTCAATTTCTTGCATGAACAAGATTTCGTTTTGCACCCAGCTTTACAATCATAGGCGATGATTTTTAACAAATCTTAATCTAAAATTTTATAGCAGTTCCCTGTTCGTAATGAAAGAATGCTATATAAAACCTAAACCAGAATATTCATGTACAAGTCGTATTTTCAATAAAGACACGATGGTGGAACGTATAAGCAGCTGCTCGTGGTTGCAGCTGTTTTCTCGTAGTACTAGTCTGCTAAATAAAACTTAAAATGCACATGTGCGAGATATGTTAGTGAATTTATCTACCATGAAGAGCGCGAAAATTCAAAAAAGATAATTTAAAACAGTAAAGTATATACGATTGGAATTGAAACAGGTCAGTTTTAAAGCACAGGACCGTGCGTACTGAACTTGATATTTTGTCCTATATATTTGGCAATGGTATTGAGATTCGAACGGTAGTTGAAACTGTGCAGGCGAGTCCGAGACTGGCACTGTAATCAGCCTGAATGAACCATCTACGACTGCACTGGTTTAAAGGTAATAAAACGGACAGGCCTACTAGCACAAAAAAACTCGTAAATCGTTTCTTTATGTTGGAACGTGGAAGTCTAATATCGTGCTGTCTATGTGCCAGTGCAGCGCATAAATAACTATTATAATATCAAGCGTAGGAGTTTAGTTAGTTACTGTTCATATTTATAAATATTTACTACTGTATAAAAGGTAAAATATTTTAATTATATACTAATTTACCATGACTTTCTGGAGACCATTTGAAACAGAGGATAATATAATAACGCCCGAAAATCTTATCATTTTGTTATGACAAGCATTTCTATTTATCTCCGCCCATGTACAATAAAGTGATGCCGGCTGTTTTTGCCGGCTTTTAGTTTTTATACGGTTTCAATTCCAATCGTATATACTTTAACTGAGAAAAATCCCTATATTTGAATAAAGTATGAATGAGATTTTTGACGGGGAGAAAATTGTCGTACGATAAACGGCCAAAAAGTTATTTACCTTTCGTAAAATTTTCGGAAAAAATGGCATTGCAGCCAAACTAATGGAGCTTTTGACTTGAAATATGGCAGGCTATTTGTAGGTATTATGAGCCACCTTCACCCAAAATTTCATCTGATTGGGGTAAGATTTTCCCAAGTTATCCCAAAATCAATTTTTGGTAAAAGAACCTACATATATATATATATATATATATATGAATTACGGGAGGAGGAGAACGTAACATTACGAAAATTTAAGTGGAGGTTTCTTGAACATTGACAATAAAAGGACCACATTTTTTGTTGCTTAATTTACAGTTTAAGGGGTCCAAAAAAATTTAAAATCGAAAATTGCACCAAAAGAGGATTAACTTACCCCTTTTTCGAGTTTAAAACAACGTTCCGACACTTGCAGAAGGTAGATATTCTAGGAATATCTTATTTTTAAGACAACTAACAATTACCCAAAGTTTGGAATCTCTACGAAAAATTGTATTATTCTCCGCTATTTTCAGTTTACCACACTTCATTAAATGTACTTTAATCCACACAAAACGGATATTAGGTAATATTACGATGCGCCAACTGTGAGATTTTACCTATGACATCCAATACAAGGCACGGGGAACTGATTCCAAAATTGGTAATACTACTTAAAAAATTTCCGGCATCTGAAATTGCGATGTTAGGGTAATATAAAAAACTAGCTGCAACAAGCGCCTCTAGAATGTCAATGGTTTTGGCGGTAAAAATTGAAGTTTCCCTTTGGAGCTTCAATTTATACTTTAACTTCAAACTCGGAATGAAAAAGCACTACCAGTACCGCTTTCGTTCATTGATCTATCTGTGACATACGTATGTGATGCTTGTACATATCTAACGGTTACAAAAAAGTGCTTTTGTTGATTGTCGAATTGTCAGTGAAAGCAGGCAGGCAAATGTATTTTAGGAGTACGCAGCATAGAGAAATAATGAAACGAGAATAAATACGAAAAGCTATGCTTGAAAAAGATGTCGTCGAAATTAGAAGTGTAACCATCATCAAGTGGGAGACTTTTTTCACAAAATTTATTTGTTAAATTTTCTATAAGTACAGATGTTATGTAAGCATGTATTAATATTAGCGGGACTTGTAGACGAGTGAACTTTTAGTGTGAATTTTGAACTTAGCCATTGCCTTCTTCGTGCTAAAAGGGGTTCACTTGCTTTTTCATATAGAGCTTCTATTGGAGTAGAACGCCAAAATATTTCCGTAAAGCTTTATTCTGCACAAGGTCAAGACGACCTAGGAGAGTTTTACATGCGATGACGGACCGAACCATCGTTCTATATAAAAGCAAAGATATATTATTTACATCTGCTCGCGATGAAACTTTATTGCACAAATAACGAATACCATTAATAGCTTTTTTTCTACTCCCTTATGTAAATTTGCTGTTTTCCGTACAGTCTGTAGAATGGATAATTGGGCCATTCCAGTTATCTGAACGGATATATTTCATATACGTTCTAGGATGGATATGAAATCGACCAATTACAGTTCGTGTATTAAGTACATAGGCAACTATTCGTTTTAAAAAATTCAAGTTAGTGCGTAAGCTGTCAAAGTAATTGTTAGTGTGTGTTCGCGCAGTTTGAGCTAGAAAATAATTTAAAATGAGTGATTCCAGTGGAGAATCGATAAACGGTATACCACCTTAAATTTTATTGAAATTATCATATACAAACAAAATTTTAGAGTTATATTATGACAAAAAGAAAGTAGCTATATGTGGGGATTGAACCTATGATCTCTTGCATTTCGAAGCGTACAAGCAAGCAAAGCAAATAGACTTTATTCAAATTAATACATAATATTGCCTCCCCGGAAACTACCTTGCGACCGACCGTGCAACCACCTTGGTGGCGGTGGTGGGTTGCACGGCCGGGCGGGGCGGCTCCGGTTCGGCTAAAAGAAAATGGGAGAGAAGTCCTGACTACGTTCGCTAAAAACAAATTACAAAGGACAATATAATTAAAAATCATTTTAAAAATAAAATTTAACAAAGCTTAAAAATTAAACACAAACTCGAAACTGCCGCACTGCACTGAACTAATTTTGGAGCTGACACAGGTACCCAAATCTAAAACGGGGAACCTTCATCGAAAAGAGGTACTGCAGGGCTGCGCAAGGCTGCCTAAACTGTGGCTTATCAAAATTTTGAGTTTTTTTAGAAATTTTATAGTGAATTTAATTTTGAGTGAAAAAATGCACAAAAAGAGAACGATAACAAGAACAGAGACAAACGACGCACAAAAAGAGATCAAGAACACGAAACAAAACGGACAAACTGAAAGGAAGAGAGGGACAGGAAATATTTAAAGATACGAAAGGTATGAAATGTCAGTAAAGGTGGATAGGGTAAGTGGCAGTTATAGTAGGTGAAGGTTTGGCTATAGTGGTTGCCGGAAGATTGATAACGTCTGGTATGGTAGGGTGTGTTTGATTCGAAATGGTGCACTATGCTGTCTAATTTGTGTAATGTTTGCGGTAAGCGGACTATCGCCCAGTTTGAAAGAGTAGAATTTTTGGAAGATTTTCTGGACGTAATCAGCTATTGGTGTTATGTCGTTGCAACGTGCATAAAGATCTCTGAGGGAGGTGTACCTTCCAGAGTTCGAAATGAGGCGCATAAATTTGTGCTCAAGCACTTTTAATTTTCTCATTGTCGTGGCCGGTATGCTGAACCACACCGGCGCCGCGTAAGTGATGGACAGCCTGACCACCGTGTACAACAGTTTTTTGTTTTGTCTGTTAAGTCTACTACCCCTGACTATTAGCGGATACAGAGTTCTGGACAGGGCGTAGATCGGCCGCACAGTTTCGTTTATGTGTGTATTGAACGTAAGTCTTTGGTCTAGTCTGACCCCAAGATATTCCAGGCATCATTTTGTTGAAATTTGGTGCCCCCTAACCGAAAAAATAGGTGTAAAAATCCTGTTCTCAGTGAACCGGCGCATGAAGACTATCGCTTCGCTCCACGTGACTTCTCGGCGTTTACCCGTATCTTCCACCGGTCGTAATACGCCGCGGTACGGACCATGTGCGCCTTCAGCAGCATGTTGGCTGCTTGAGCGTTGTGAGAATGCGCGTACATGGCTGTGTCGTCGGCGTACTTGGCGTGCATATTACCGCTAGGCTACTGAAGCTTTTATAAAATGTTTGCACCTAGAGCGTAAGATTTAGCGGAAGCTAAGTTCGTATATTAAAATTTGATTAAAACTATTACTTGTAGTTTTTTCTTAATCCGGTCGTAGAAAAAGTATACTGTACAACTCGAGTGGATTATCCATATCGCACTTGAAAGATTGAGGCACTCCGCCTACGGCGTCGTGCTCAAACTTCTTTCTCGTGCGATACGGCTATCATATCCACTCTTGTTGCACAAACTACTATTTCACTTCTGCTTATTACCGCTTGTATTTGATCTTTCCATTTCAATTTCTGGTCGGGCAACATTCAATATAGATTTAGTGATTGCAAATTGGGTAAACGGTGTCGAGTATAAATTGAAGCAACAGTTTTATTTGAGGAGATTGAAAAGCATTTGGAATTACTGCAATCAATGTCATGATTACGCCTAAAGTGCGAATACAGTCATCCAATTTCCTTTCTCCGCAGTATGCAACGAAATATCATCAGCGTATTATACAACACTGCAATTAAACTTTGACAAAAAATCACTTATATATATATATATATCCTCCAGGAGTCACGGTTGTCTAAACGACGTTTCGGCAGAATCTCATCTGCCATCTTCAGGTTCTCGCTGAAAGCTGCCTACTGCTGCTCCTCGTTGCTCGAACTGAACCGACGTTCCCCGCGTTGTGCGGCTCCTTATATATGCTCCAGTCTAGGGCGCGCCTGCGCGTTTGGCTACGTGTTACCGGTCCCCCACAACCTGTGGTAGGCATGGCGGGCACCTGAGCCAACCCGACGAGTGGCCTCGCTGAAGCGTCACGCTCCACGTGACTTCTCGTCAGTGGTCGGGCATCCTCGTGTCCGATCGGTGCCGCAGAATGCCGTGGTTAGGACACTAGGTCACACAGTATACAGAAAACCCTCTCACATGGACAGATATCTAAATGCGGCATCACATCACCATCCAGCACAATTAAATTCAGTAGTGAAGACTCTAGTGACACGTTCTCAGAGGTTGGCAGACGTCGACCATATCAACGAAGAGATGTCTTCACTTCAGAAAGCACTAATGAAAAATGGATTTTCGAAGTACACAATACAAAAGTCGCTAGGGCCATACAGACAAAAAACTCAGGAGGAAACCGAGATACCAGTAGCAAAGGCATATCTACCTTACGTGAAAGGGACGACAGATAAAATTGGAGTATACGAAATCCCGTGTCAAGATTGCAACAAATCATACATAGAACAGACCAACAGACGTATTAATGTAAGAAAGGAAGAACATATGAATGCAGTACGAAAAGAGGAGAAAACATCGTCCCTAGCGCAGCATGTAAAATCCACAGGACACAAAATAGACTTCAACAACACCAGAACAGTAGCTAATATCAAGCATTATAGGTCAAGGATTACCAGAGAGGCCATAGAGATCGAAAAAAGACCACAAAATCTTAATAAACGAGTTGATACGCAGAGATTGCCCAGTTCCTGGAAGCCCGCTCTTGTGGGAAAATACGTAACCGAAAACACACGATGATCCACCGTGGACGAACCAATCACGAGGAGGCATGTGCAAGTATTGACAAATAGTGAAGAAGCACAGCAACCTACCCGAAATGGACCTATCACGAGGAGCCAGAGTCGAGCGCGGACCAATCAAGGAGAACCACGGCATTCTGCGGCACCGGTCGGACACGAGGATGCCCGACCACCGACGAGAAGTCACGTGGAGCGTGACGCTTCAGCGAGGCCACTCGTCGGGTTGGCTCAGGTGCCCGCCATCCCTACCAGATTTGGTGGGGGACCGGTAACACGTAGCCAAACGCGCAGGCGCGCCCTAGACTGGAGCATATATAAGGAGCCGCACAACGCGGGGAACGTCAGTTCAGTTCGAGCAACGAGGAGAAGCAGTAGGCAGCTTTCAGCGAGAACCTGAAGATGGCAGATGAGATTCTGCCGAAACGTCGTTTAGACAACCGTGACTCCTGGAGGAGTCGACCATCGACGCGGGAGAACACCCGGAAGTACAACAACACTTCATATATTTATATATATGAAAAATACTAGGTTCTCGGGTTGAACCGCGTCTGAGATTGTTAATGTCTCGACGTTTCGGCTCCCGTTTTTTAGCCATTTTCAAGAGAAAAAGTGGGTCAAGTAAAAATTGTCAAAGAAAATAATGCTAGGAGTTCGTGGAACTGGTTCGACCTGTGGTAATCCATGTGAAACATGTCTGGGGCTGATTAATTTATTTTGGTTTCCTCTCAAAAATGTTCGTCTTTCTTTGTACAGGTTAATAACATATGTGCATCCCTGAGGTCTACAATTTTGTTTTTATTTTTAGTACGGGTAACGTTGCAGCATAGCATTTATAACATACTTGTGAGTCTTTATTAGTTATTTCATTGCCATCTAGAATTTTATTGGCTCCATCACTAATAATAATTTGCCAGGTTTGTTAAATGTGTTTTCCCATGACCCCCCAAGAAAGTATCCATATTCAATCAACGTAGTAGGCACGAAAGTTAACAATATCATACGGATGTGCGTTATTTTCCTAACACTCACGTATGTAGAAAATATCAACAGTAGATGGTGTATATATCACGGCCTGTGCGTTACTTTCCTAATATACACATGCGTTAGGAAATCGTCAACTGTTAAATTTGCCACAATAAACATCGTGTAATATTTCGAAAGATTAAATTTTCAAATGAAAAATAGTTGTTTGGGTTTATCGTGAGAAAAATATTGTACACAAAGGATCTTAATTACACACTCGTGCAATTTCTGCACTCGGTCTGTGGCCTCGAGCGTCAACATTTCCACTCGTGTGTTAGGTTTCACTTTCTGTGCTCGTTTCTTAATGTACTACTACCTGATACAGATAAAGTATTATTTTATTATCACAAATATATATATATATATAAAAAATTAAATAGTACAGCAAGAACATTGTATTGGATTTCTCTTAAATAATCATTTTCTAATATTTCTCTTCGACACCTTTCTCCTATTTCTCGAAGCATTTTGTTTAGCTTCAGCTGCAGCTGTGTCGGCTTTCCTAGCTGCTTCTTTTGTTTTAGATAGGTCTGTTTTAGCAATATGCACTTGTTTAGAAAGGCCCTCCAGTCTAGTCTTGGCCGCTTCGAGAAGCTGATCTTTTTCTTGTAATTGCTGCTGGTCGCCCTCGAATGCTTGTTGGGCATTGGCAGCATTGCCTTGAGCTAATTGAAACGCAGTTTGGAGAAGTTTTACTTCTGCTTGGGCCTGTTGAGCTGCTTTATTTGCAGATTGGGCAGTTTGCTGGAGCTGTTGGAGGCTGGATGATTCTTCATTCACCTACAAATAATGCACTATTATGTAGTGATTTATAATATATTTATACAAAATTAAATTGGATAGTCATTTAAGTCACTTAAAAGTGTTTAAAAGTCTTTGTATTTCTACGCGAGTTTGACTTCAAAATATCATTCATTGGTACTATGTACTCTTTCAAATATGTATTGAATATGTGAATTAACTAACCTTCGACTAAGCATCATAGAACGAGTAACAACACAATAATTCTTGTCTCTCCCGATGCCAATTAAGTTTGCATCATTTGCAGATAATTAAAACCTTATTTAGTTATTATAATATCAACTATTTTAAAATCCGAGATGTTAGTGTCATATCAAAGGTTCTACTTCTCTGAAGATGATGTGAAGAAATTGTATCAAAATAACAAACGAGAATCTAGGACATTTTTTTTAAAATTTGATTTCTAAAAACGGTGTTGTACCGTATTAACATAAGAAATTCCAGAACGATGAGCAGAACAGAATAGAAAATAAATGTGAACTATTGGAAAAAGATTATTAGGTTAAAGATACAATTAATTTTATATGATCTTCATTATTTCGTTATAAAAAAATGCTTAGTAAATTTTTTTATTACTCTGATGCCTTTATAATTATCACTAATTTGATTATAAAAAATAGAAGTCGGTAATATAGTTGACTAAGAAATAATGATGTAAATGTTCATTTCACATTACAATTTTATTGCAGTTATTACGTACATTATATAAAAAATAAAGAAAATATGAACATTTATTATTTTGGGTGTCAAAACGATCAACATAAAATTTTAAATACCGTGATCTAGCATTTCATTAATTTTTTTCAGAGCTAGATATTGCTAAAACCTATTAAAATCAATCAGAACTTGTTACAGTGTTAAACGCCCCTAAAAGTTGCTACTAATCAGTATAATAATATGTTAATTTTACTCGACTAGATTTTAAGTCATTATTATCGTTTCTCTGTTATTGTATCAAAATACTATAAAAAAATATAACACTTTTTGCTTTGACGAATACTTTATAAATAATTATTCAGCAATTTGGCTAGAGAAATTACCACCATTTCTGCTTCTTTAATTTCCTCTTGTAGCTGTTCCACTAAAACCTCCTTGCCTGCCAGTGCTGCTTCCGCAGCTTTGGCAGCTTCCATAGCTTTTTCGGCCAATTGCTCTTTAACTTGGTGAGCTGCTTGTTGGCCAGCTTGTTGTTGCGCATCTTCAGCTGCTTTGGCTTCCTGTGCGGCCTTTTGGGCAATGTTGGAAGCTTGAGCACCATGAGTACCACTCTTACCACATTCGCCGCTTAAACACGCAATTTCCTCTTTACTGGGATTAGGGCCTTCTCCTTCAATTTCTTCGCAAGCTGTTATCGATATAAAAGGTAAAAAAATTAGTATAAAATATATAATTTTCATTTGGGAACCATAAGATTTCATTTATCATTAGTCATGACAAATACTTGACGGTTCATAAACTGTCACTTAAAAGAGACTAATGAGATGAATGAAGTTTAGTGAATAGGTCACATTTGCAATAATTAATAAATTCATGGAAAGGGTATGTTAAAATTTGTCTAGTAGATAGTATTTGCAAATCTATGCTTCATAAATATTTCCGATTTAATTTGTTCTTTTTAATTGGATAAGAAAAATAATGAAGTTCCAATTTTCGTACCATGACGTCATATGATCAGCTTCTGCTAAAACTCAAACTGTCAATAAATGCGGCGTCGGTAATGCCGCAATGACAACAGATTCCAATTTGATATTCGCCCTCTTGTAAGATCAAGAAACCCGGTCGGGTTTCGCAGCTAATTTTCGAGCGAAACAGGACCTTATTCATTTACAACAAGAAATTGGTTTCCGCGCCATCTGGATATTTCTTCTCTTTTATAAAAAGAACATAATCATTTAACATTGGTAATTATATGTGAAATCAAGAAACCCGGTCGGGTTTCGCAGCTAATTTTCGAGTAAAATGAATTTTTATCGTTTCATCTTTCAAATAAATTCCTGTCTTTAACTTCTTTATCTTATTACGGCATTGCTATTGATGTTTGAACTCTGAGGTCTGTCATTTGGGTTATATTTGTGTACTAGACGGAAATACGTCTTCAAAAATGGAAGTATGACGTCGACGGATATGGAAGTCACTTAATTTAATGCTGTGACAGTGACAATTATAAATAACGTGAATATAGACACAAACAAACTAGTATAAACATAGTTCAAATGTGCTTTTAGAGGGCGGAATATTAAAATATAATAATTTTGGTTGCAAACTCCTCTATAAAATCCTTATTTAACTATAAGGAACGTAACCAGACTGCAACCAGCAGCTACTCTCCGGGCTATTTGCCCCGCCGAGCGCTGAATTACAAGTTACAAGCTTGGCGCGTTATGTGTAATAATTGCATATTACCATCAAAACGCTAATGCTTCGATTGCAACAAACACCAGCCGAAAGACAAGCCTACTTTGCACTGACGAGAGCCGACAGCTCGAAACTGCAGTCTGCAAGTGGTGTGGGACGACTCGCAGGAGAGCTCCTTTAAGTAGGATCAGTCTTTCAGCTGTTGTTTGTTGCAATCGAAGCATTAGCGTTTTGATGGTAATATGCAATTAATACACGTAACGCGCCAGGCTTGTAACTTGTAATTCAGGTTACATTCCTTATAGTAAAATAAGGATTTTGTAGAGGAGTTTGCGCCTAAAAATATGTTTTAGTATAAACATAACCTAAATTTTTTTAAAGACATAGTAAAGTTAGGCGCGAGTGAGTTCTCTGACGTAAAAATCGAACATTTAAGTAGGATTTTTGCCCCCACCCGGTCAGACATAACCTCGAAGAGGTTTAGAACACTTTTTGTAGAAAAACGGTTAGTGTCCTCCGAGTACAGGACGGGACATGATCTACGGAGATCCGAAGGCGCACAAAGTCGGGTGGGATTGCATTTTCGACTATACCGACCACGGGGAATCGATTACGATGGTTATCGATCCGATCCGATCACTCTCGAGGGCATCATTCACAGTTTCAACGACTTGGGTAATTGGTAAACCGAAACAAATTGCAGGGGGAATTCACACGTGTGGAAGCTAGGATTTTAATCAAAAGTCCGAACTTCGCACGAACACTTCCGAAGTTTCCCGAGGACACCCGTAGACACACGAAGGCGCGGGAGGATCGTTATTGACCAAGTCGACCACAGGGAATCGATTACGATGGTTATCGATTCGATCTGATCACTCCTGAGGGCGTTATTCATCGTTTTATCAACGACTTGGGGAATTAAAAAACCGAAACAAGTTTCAGGGAAGTTCGCACGTGTGAAAGCTAGGATTTTAAGCAAAAATCCGAACTTCGCACGAACACTTCCGAAGTTTCCTGAAGACACACGAGGGCACGAGAGCTATTATTATCGACTATGTTGATCATGGGGAATCGATTCCGACCATTGCCGAATCGATCTGACCAACGGTTTCGGGGAAAAGTGTGCTGTGACCAATCTAAAGGCCAGATATAAGTAAAACGTTACTGGAGGACAACTAGGACCTTGATACGCCTTTTGCACCATTTTTGATCGACTGCCCAAATTTTGACCGGGATACTTAGTGACTCTGGGAAAAGGAGTTAAAGACAACGCGACTTGGGAAGTCAAGAAGTGCTAAGACCGAAATCCGTAAGTTCTTAGACACCATCGAAATCAGTAGTAAAGCACTCGCCGATTTTGTGTACTCCCATCCAAAAAAATTCAAGTGGATTCAACTAAGGAGGATACCATCAGAAAATAAGTGAAATCCAATGTACAATATTACAAGCTAATTTCTCAGATCTCTCAAAACTTCTACTCTTTTAAGATGGGCGATAGTCTGTTAACAAGACACATAACACAAATCGTGTAAAGCTCATTTTTATCGTTATTTATGTTATTTGAACAGACTAAAATTTCTCCTATTAATGTGCATTGATGGTGGAGAATAAAATATATAACAAAAATCGCTTTATTGTTACCACAGATTAGAAATTTATGATATCGTGTAGAGCTTATTTTAAATCTGAAATACCTTTTTTTAATACATAATGATAACTAAAAGCGAAATATTGCAGGTTATAAATTCTTGAAATCATGTACAGTTAATGTTTCAACATTGTTTTCATGACAATACAACAAAAAATCTGAAGCTGGATCTGGAGTTGGAATATAACACGGGACTTGTTGGAGAAAAACTGTATTTTCCAAACGTAGGTAAATAATTGATTACTTTACTTGAATTTCTACTTTGTCTTTACTTCCAGTAGTACTACCGTAGTAGGGGTACCTTTTTCGCTGGCTGGGATACCCATTGAATTATGCAAGATAAGCAGCAGCACAAAACACATTCCATATGTAATAAAAAAAAATTAGCGCTACTAATTTTTTCCCTGTACTTGTTGACTGGATTAAAGCATTATTTTTATTTGTAATAAGTTCTATTTATATACTTTTAATTGGCCCACATTTATGAGTATGGGTCATATGCGTATATTTATAATTCTTGTAACACGTGATAAGAGTCCATTGTAGGCCTGATGATTGATAACCATCGGAATCGATTCCCCGTGGTCGACTTAGTCGATAACAATACCTCCGGCGCCTTCGTGTGTCTTCAGGTGTCTTCGGGAAACTTCTGAAGTGTTCGTGCGATGTTCGGACTTTTGCTTAAAATCCTAGCTTCCACACATGTGAATTCCCCTGAAACTTATTTCGGTTTATCAACTACCCAAGTCGTTGATAAAACGGTGAATAACGCCCTCGGGAGTGATCGGATCGAATCGATAACCACCGTAATCGATTCCCCGTGGTCGGTATAGTCGAAAATGCTACCCCTCCCGACCTTGTATGGTCGTGAGCAAAAAAAAATAGGACAAGTCTTATAACGGTATTTTGCTAAAATCCAGTTGTATACATCTAACTTTAATTTTTGTGACATTGTCAGTTAGTTGTTATAATTTATTGCAAGTGTGAAAAAAACTAATATGCCTCATATAAGCAATTTAGTTAAATCTGAAGTTATTGCTAAAGCAGAAGATGGAATGGTTAGTGAGACAAATTGCACTACGTTATATTATTGACAAAAATTCGGTGTGTAACATTTTAAGAAAGTGGAGAATAAACGGTACGATTAGTAGAAATCCTGGACCAGGGCGACGAAGGATATCAACTCAACAACAGGATTTGCAATTGGTAAATGCTTTAGTAGAAAATCCATTTTACTCAGTTATTCAGGCTGCTGACGAAACGAATTTTCCTGGATCGAGTAGTACTGGTCGCCGGCGAGTAAGAGGATAGGAGCTACGCTGACATGCAGCGGCGGAGAAATACTTAAAGTTGAACATAAGGAAGCTCGAGTAGGATATGCGCTTGAATTTTTAGCGCATGATGTAAATTTTTGGAACAATGTAATCTTTACAGACGAAAAAACTTTCCAGTCAACACACAGCGGTCGTATTCGTGTTTACCGCCCTCCGAATACTCGATTCGATGAGAAATATATATCTAACAATGATAAGATTTTCCGTCAATATGTGGGCTTGGATATCGGCACGTGGTCATGGTGTTTTGTGGCATATTGAGGAACGATTTAATAGTGAAACGTATATTAGGATTTTAGACAATATTATGCTCCCTTCTGTGTCACAATTATTTCCTAATGATGGGTTTATATTTCAACAAGACAATTGTTCCGTTCATACTGCTCATACCGTAGCTAACTGGTTTCAAGATAACAACATCAATGTTCTTGACTGGCCCAATCATAGTCCAGATCTTAGCCCTGTGGAAGAAGTATGGGGACTACTCGTAAGAAGTATCCAAAAACAAATTGTGAAACCACGGAATGCCGAAGAATGGCTGCAAATAGTAAATAATGCGTGGGAAAATATTATTACTAATGATTATTGTGCAAGGTTATTTAATTCTATGTCAAACATACTTATAGAGTTATAAATAGAAATGGTGCAATAACGAAATATTAATAGTTAGTTTCTTGTTAAGTGGGATATCCTTTGTCTTTTGATCCAGGATTTCTACTAATCGTACCGTGTATTCTCCACTTTCTTAAAATGTTACACACCAAATTTTTGTTACTGTTATAACGCAGTGCAATTTGTCTCATTAACAATCCATCATTTACTATAGCAATAACCACTGCATTAAAATAAAAAATAAATTAAAAGTGATATCTGTTTTATTTCGGCTACTCATTACATATTCAAATAGAGACAGATTTACATTAGAAAAAAAAGTTGTCCTATTTTTTTCTGCTCACGACAGTACGCCTTCGGGTCTTCGTAGATAATGTCCCGTCCTGTACTCGGAGGACACCGACCATCTTTCTATAAAAAGTGTTCTAAACCTCTTCGAGGTTATGTGCTCCCGATCGGGACGCGGTGGGGCTGCTTGCAAAAAATCCTACTTAAATGTTCGATTTTTAGGTTAAAGAACCCACTCGCGCCTAACTTTACTATGTCTTTAAAAAAATTTAGGTTATGTTTATACTAGTTCAAATGTGCTTTTAAAGGGCGGAATATTAAAACATAACATTTTTAGTCGCAAACTCCTCTATAAAATCCTTATTTTACTATAAGGACCGTAACCAGACTGCAACCAACAGCTACTCTCCGGGCTATGTGCCCCGCCGAGCGCTGAATTACAAGTTACAAGCCTGGCGCGTTAAGTGTAATAATTGCACATTACCATCAAAACGCTAATGTTTCGATTACAACAAACACCAGACGAAAGACTGATCCTACTTAACAGACACTGGACCGCTAGGTGGCGCCTGCTGGCTATTTTACATGTCGCTATTATAAAAATACCGGGATGTACCAAATAGTCAAAGGATCCTCGTGCTGGTCGTCACATGCCTACCTTGCACTGACGATAGCCAACAGCTCGAAACTGCAATCTGCAAGTGGTGTGTGACGGCTGGCAAGAGAGCTCCTTTAAGTAGGAGCAGTCTTTCGGCTAGTGTTTGTTGCAATCGAAACATTAGCGTTTTGATGGTAATATGCAATTATTACACTTAACGCGCCAGGCTTGTGACTTGTAATTCAGCGCTCGGCGGGGCACATAGCCCGGAGAGTAGCTGTTGGTTGCAATCTGGTTACGGTCCTTATATTAAAATAAGGATTTTATAGAGGAGTTTGCGACTAAAAATATTATGTTTTATGTTTATACTAGTTTGTTTGTATCTATATTCACGTTGTTTATAAATGTCACTGTCACAGGATTAAATTAAGCGACTTCCGTATCCATCGACGTCATACTTTCGTTTTTGAAGACGTACTTCCGTCTAGTACACAAATATAACCGGAACGACAGATCTCAAAATTCAAACATCAATAGCAATGCCGTAATAAGATAAGAAGTTAAATACAGGCATTTATTTGAAAGATGAAACGATAAACAATTCATTTCACATGTAATTACCAATGTTAAATGATTATGTTCTTTTTATAAAAGAAAAGAAATATCCAGATGGCGGTGAAACTAATTTTTTGTTGTATATGAATAAGGTCCGATTTCGCTCGAAAATTAGCTGCGAAACCCGAACGGATTTCTTGACAGAGTCATCAAAATATCCCACCACAATAGATGAACAATTCCATCCTCCATGTCTCTTCACAGTGGTTAGGCTAGCTCCCATATCAGCCAACAAAGGTTGCCGATGACCTTCTAAAATAGTGCCCTATGGTATATTATTTAGCGTCTGCAAGTTTTATTCGGTAATACAAAATGATAATTTTCCAAAAGTATTTCGTCCTACTACTTGTGTAGTATGTCTTCCATTTCTGTTGTTTATGAATAATCGTCGATGATTGGTCTGTTCTGGACGTAGGGCCAGGTAGTCTCTATAAATATCGAGATAATTCATTTTGCTGCGTTCGTATACAATGACTGTAAAAGTTCGTGGTATCTTCGTTTTGGTACATGGCACTTACGACCAAAGCTAATTTCACATCTTCAGTGCCATCAAGACCAATTTTTGATAAGTCATCACGGCGTAATGCTCCAAATATACCAAAAACTAAAGCTACTTTTGTCATTAAATTAGTTTTATTAGGAGCTTCTACCAAATTTTCAAATCAGATGAAATGGTTTTTTCGTTAATGTCGTTGAGTTTTTGGGTCATAATAACAAGTGCATTTAAACTTTCAGTGTTACACTCTGAATCAGATTGAAGATTTACGGTTTGAGTCTCTCCTGGATATGAAAAAATTGTGAGCAGTATGAACATACGGTGAGTAAGGAATGGGTACAAGAGATGGGAAAAACATCTATCGAAGATTTGCCTCATTTTATCATTGCATTATCAGAATCTGGTTTAGATTCAAACGATGAAAAAGAACCATACTCTGATAGCGAAATGATGGAGCAGGTTTAAATCAAATAGTGCAATTTAGAACAATGATAACTATAGGATGTTTATAGTTACAAATATAAATTTTTTGTTGAGTGTAAGAATGTCACTATTTACTTTTGTAGTATTTTTGATTGGCAATGAATAGTATATTACACTACAAAGGAGGTAAGTAGGTTTTATCAGTCGAGGACGATTTTGCGCCTTAACGTAGTGAGGGCTGGCAACAGAGTACGAGAGGGGTTGAAAGTGGTTCTTTGCGATTTCCACCGAAATGTGACCACCTAGCGGAAAATGTCCTTTACAAAAGTTGTAGGTAATAAAAAAATCTAAAACTTTCAAATCAGGTATTTTTCAAAAAAGAAACCTCAACTTTTTTTAAGAGAACGGCGAAAAACCGGCTTCTCGGTTTTTTATTTTTTTCTCTCGTAAAAATAATTCAATTTATATGAAATTATGTGAAAGATAAGGACCTTCTTTTTGCATTGAATAACCATGATTTTTTTTGGAATCTGGTAAACAAGCAGTTTCCGAGATATTTATATTTTTCGAAAAAAAACTTAAACCTTCCACGGAAAAATTTGTTACGATATTTTAGCATATCGTAAAAATTAAACGAATTTCTCAAGTATTCTTAATAATATGAGATTTTAATATGGTTGGGGACACCTATGAGTCAGGGTATAAACTTGTGATTTTTATTTCTTTTCGAAATCGTCGGAATAAAAAGAGATTTTATAAAAAAAAGATGGAGTTTTTTTGTTGGTAACAACCGGCATTCTAGATAAGGCGTTTGTAAAATTAAAAGCGAAGTAACGGCCGGGTGGGTGTTTAAGAAAAAATATACATTTACGTAAATTACGGATAAAACACCCCAAAAAGCCAGTAAGAGGGAGTCTTTTAAGGGCTGATTATTTGGATCAAAGATACCCTCTTTAACAGTTTGTTGTTTTGGATAAAATACTTTGCGTAAGCGTGCAGACGTCTCCTGCAAGTGTTAGGGGAATCGGCACGAGGAGGTAAGCGTTTGCATTATTTTATTAAACTTGAAAATGTAGTAACAAGTTGTGTAATTGCCAAACTATGTATTATATATCGAGGTTAAGACCGGTTATCGATGTCTTTTAGACGTCTTTTTGTGTACCCGTTTATTTTGGGCTCGAATTGGAATATCAAATTGTAAAAATCACTTTTGGGATAGTCAGCAGCAGGTTGCAGAAAATCTTTGGCGGACCACTTGTCTGAGGGAGGCCGAAATAAGAACCGTTCCCATAAAGGCATATTGGAGCGGCTGGCAGTCACCTAAATATCCCGCTCGTAGGAATCCTCTCTGTTAAACTGGAGTGTGAGATAAGTATACAAAGTTGCTAGTTGAAAAATCTGTTACAAAAGCAATAACAACTTGAGAATTCACCAGTATCATAAATAATAATAATTATAGTATAAGTAGGTTGTAGGGTAGCGGCTATTTTAGACAACAGTATTTCTGTATTTAAACACACATATTTTAACGCGTTTTAAATATATTTAAGTTTATAATAGGGTTTTTGGACGGCCCAGTGACATTTTTTTACGTTACTGTGTCCAAAGACTCCGACTCTTGCAAGGGTAAAGTGCACTATCTAGGAGAATACCTGTACACCACCGTATATGTATGTTGAGTAATTATTGTTGTAATATATAGTTGTTTATACACTTAAAGGTTTCATGTTCTTTTTTTATCATCATTACATTGGCAACTTGGAATTATATTTAGTGGTTTATTGTCCAAGTTTTACGAAGATTAGTTAGGGTAAAATTAATATTTAAACCACTTGGCGCCCCTGAGCATTTATTTTTCATTTTCTTTTTTTTTTGGTGTTATTAAAAACAATCACCGATCCACGACCCTTAGTACGAGCAAGAACATTACTTGCCGAACTTAACCCTCAAAAAAATATATGTATGTTAACGTTAGTCCCTGAAAATTAACAAACAAACAGGGAATGGGGTAATAAATTTATTGGTGTTTTTTTCGATTTAAATATTCTATTCGGGCTCATTGTAACCATTGAAATGTCTACATTAAAATGGTCTATATATGTTGATGGTTTATTTTTCATGAAACCGCTTAAAATTAAGAAAAACCAACAAAATGACTTTTCGAATTACGAATTTTTCAATATTTTTTATTATTTTCTATTTTTTTATTATTTATGTAAATAGTGGATTAAATTTCCATGACAGAATTTACTTCAATGCAATATTACTAAAGTTAAATGAATTTAATTGAAGAAAATGGCGGAAACTATCCTGAAACTTTGAAATAAATAACAAATTAATTTAAAAAATTTAAGTTATGCTTATAAACGTGAAAAAAAAATTACAAAATTGTGAATTCGGAAATTTGCCAAAAGAATGATACTATTGAAGAAATTGCAAATAAATTATAGTATTCGATGGGTATCCCAAAGTAAATAAAACTTTAACTACAACACTTACTTCCAACTTCGATGGGCACGAAACAAGCCTAACATTCACATCATAACATCTGCAAACATCTCTACATTTGAATATCAGGATATAAGTAAAATACCGTTCTCGCAGAAGAAATATGTATCCAATTAATGTAACAAAAACAATTTAATATAAACTATATCAGATAAACTACAATCAGAGGGATTTTTGTGCAGGCAAGGTCCTGAAGACGCCGATGCATTAATTGTAAATACTGCAATAATTGAACTAGCAAGACACGATGATAAAACTGTCGTCGTCGTAGGTCGAGATATTGATTTACTAATACTTCTGCATCAACTAAATTCAAATGGTCTCAGTATTTTTTCCACAAACCAGGTTCAGGCAACGAAAAGGATTTATTTTATACGTCTAATTGTTTCAAACACGAATCGTACACAAATATAATAGCATGTCTTCACGCTTTTTCGGGTTGCGATACAACTTCCGGTTTTGCTGGAAAAAGAAAAAATACAATAGTAAAATCATTATTGAGCATAAAAAATTTATCAAGCCTAACTAGTATTTTTTTTTTTTAAGAAATGGATCTCAACTTGTAGCTGGTATTTACAATAGTAAAAAACTGGATGTCATTAAATCAATTAAAATTTGAGCATTACTAACTGACAACTAACAAATCTACTTTTAAATTGAAGAAGCTTTCCTCAACTAAAGAGCAGCTGCACAACACTCCTATAGAGTTTATTACCAATTGCAAACTTGGCTTGGTTATTTGCGCAACAAGCCCTATAACAAAAAAGCTAAGCAATGGGGCTGGAACGAACATCTAGACTCGTGCCCAAATTTATCCCAGACAGTTGAGGCTTAATTTCAGAAAAATTATTAAAAAGTATTAACTGCAACTGTGAACGTGGTTGTAATAAACCAAGATGTGGCTGCCGAAAACATGGCTTAAAATGTACGAATTTATGCAGTAATTGTCAAGAAAACTGCTCAAATAGGGATGAAGAAATATTTGAAGATTTAAGTGATTCGGAAGATATTATCTATGAAGAGCCAGCAAAATCTCAATATTGAAATTGAAGAGCTTGAAGACGTCGATAATCTCGAAGATCCTTCGGAATTTGAAACTTTTATTGATGAATAACCATAATGCAAAAGATCCAAAATTCATTAAAATATTATAATTTTTCATAAATTTTTTATTTCTATAAAAATGACAAAACAATATTTTTCTGAAGACGAAGCGAGTCAAAATTTGTAAAAAAATATCAATGAATTAATTGTTTCACTTAATAATTATTTATTCAAATTATTTTATTCAAATATACCTAAAATAGATTACTCATCGTTATACCATTTATTGAGTGACAAAATAGTAAAATATACATTAATAAAAATGCACACTGGGCCAGTGAGTCTTAACTCTAGCTTACAACTTTCAGTACGGCACGGTTCATTGCCATGAAAAATTTAAGTTTCAGAATGATTTCCCTCACTTTCTTCGATTAAATTCATTCAACTTTAGTAATATTACATTGAAGTAAATTCTGTCAAATTTAATCCATTATTTATATAAATAATAAAAACAATGGGAAATAATAAAAAATATTGAAAAAATTCGAAATTCGAAAAGTTACTTTTTTCCTCAATTTTAAGCGGTTTCATGAAAAATAAACTATCAACATATATAGACCATTTTAAAATATATCAACATTTCAATGGTTACAATGAGCTTAGATAGAATATTTAAATCGAAAAAAAACCACCAATAAAATTTTCCGTGGAAGATTTTTTTTTTTCCGAAAAATGTAAATATCTCGGAAATACTTGTTTCCCAGAGTCCAAAAAAAGTCATGGTTATTCAACGCAAAAAAGGTATACTTTCACATAATTTCATGTAAATTGAATTATTTTTACGAGAAAAAATAAAAAATCTAAAAATCGGTTTTCTGCCATTTTCTCAGAAAATTTGAGGTTTTGTTGAAAAATATCCGATGTGAAAGCTTTAGATTTTTTTATTATCTACAACTCTTGAAAAAGACATTTTCCGCTGGGAGGTCACGTTTCGCCGAAAATCGCAAAAAACCACTTTCAATCCCTAAACGGCATTTCCCAATTTCATTTTATCTCGGGTTTAATTTTTGTTTTTTCTCTTTATTATAATAACCTTAACTAAATTTCTCGGGTGGTCCTTGCCTGTTATTAATTTTTTTATATTCAAAATCCTCTTTGGTACCAGCCTATAAGTAATTTTTTGACAATAGTGGATGTCAAGTAGTCTGCTTTGATTTTGTTCTTACTAAGGCGTAGTTATCAAACGCGAGGGAAGTTATCCAAATTTTGTGATTAATGTTACTAATTGTACCTAATAATTGTACTATTACTATAAATAAATATTAATTGATAATTAATATAATTTCAAGTTCAACATCTTCTGATTTGCATTTTGCATTTGCATTTGCATACATCATTTATTTCCCCAAGAGAGGTACCTAAGTAACTCACTTACCTCCCGTCGTCAATAGCAACTAGCACTTTACCGGTAAAATCAACTTACCTGCTTGAAAACAATGTGACAATAGTCTACTTACCATAGTGGGAGCAGATAAAATATGTTAGTTATAAATTTCATTCTCAATTTCAATTTCAATTTAGTAATTTCAAGAAAATGGCAACACTGCCCCACTAACATATAACTAATCTTACAACATTTTCATCATTATGTAGAGAACATCAAAGACATTCCTTATTTCTTAAAAAGTTGATAGATTGTACATAATGATAACCAGTATTTTGAATTCTCTGTGCATTTGTAGTTTGCTCTTATTGTAGTTGTGTAATATTAATATTTAATACTTTTAAGTATATGTAATTATAAAAATAGAATAAGTGATAAATAGGAAAATCCAATGGCTCAAAGGTCATAAATAGGACCATACTATTTCGACTGCCAAATAGTGGGAAATATTTCGTTGTTAACTAACAGGAAATTTAAAACGTTTTAATTTTTTTGCAGTTTTAGAACTTTTAAAGGCCAACTAATTAAATATAATGACTACATATACCCGCTAACCCTGAGGGATTTGGAGAACGACTGTAGATAATTCGCTGGCTCTTCAGGTATGAGAATGTCGGAGATACGGTGGAACTGTCCAGCATCGCTCTGGCAAATAATAATAATAATAATAATAATATTTTTTTGTCAAAAACTTACACCATGGTGTGTTTACATGTCACAAACAATTGTATATACATATAAAAAGAAATAAATAAATATATGTAACCGCCCACATTTGAAATATATATATTAGGATATAGTCCTAATATAATCCGATCGTTGGAAGACAAGCAAATATAAATATAAGTACAAGCAAATGAATGTAAATACGTATGCTACAAATAAACAAGTATATAATAATATTTCAATATGTTCTCAACGAACATCAACACAAACCAATTACATATTATTATTATTAACCGTTACTCGACTCCGAGTATAGAAATGTTACAGTCGATAAATTGCGTACAATAAAAAACAAGTAAAAGGTGTAGTCTATTGTAATTCCCATTCATCTATGGTGCACACGACTATGGCTATAGAGGCCAATTTGGGAGAGCACATGTCGACCGCAATCAGGACAAACATAGACCTGGTTAGGTCTTGGATTCGGCCTTCTTGCAGCAACATTTCCTTGATAGCTGGCCACAACCCCTCGCCATTCGGTTCTGTCCGCTGCAAGTTGTTCCCATTGCTCGTCTGCAATACCGCAGGATTTTAGATTTTCATGGAGAGCGTCTTTGAACCTCTTTCGTTGACCGCCACGCTTTCTTCTACCGCTTAGCAATTCACCATAAAGTGTACATTTAGGAAGGCGGTTATCATGCATACGATGAACGTGACCTGCCCATCTTAGGCGTGCTCTTGAAATAAGCACCTCAATTGGAAGACTGTTTGCTCTCCTGAGTACTTCCACGTTTGATATGTGATGGAACCAACGGATTTTCATCATACTTCTGAGGTGTCTTTGCTGAAAACGTTCTAATTCTTTCACATGACGACGGTAAGTGACCCAGCTTTCACATCCATATAGCAGTGTTGGAATGACAACTGCTCTGTAGACAGCCATTTTCGTTGACAAAGCAAGGTCGTGGTTGTCAAATACTCTCTCTCTAAGTCCCCAGAATGCTCTAGATGCAGCGTTAATTCTATTGCGAATCTCGCTGTCCATGTTTGCTTTGTCATTAACAACGTTGCCTAAGTAATTGAACTGATTCACCACTTCAAGAGAATTTCCGTTAAGTGTAATGTCTATTTGGTTCACTTGATGAGGAGTTGACATAATCTTAGTCTTTCCAATGTTGATTTTAAGTCCCAAAGAATCATAGCTTTGGGCATACACATCTAAAAGTTCTTGAAGCTCTTCCGGCGTAGAGGCTAAAAGTGCACAGTCATCCGCATACTGGAGATCACAAATGAATCGTGTGCGTGTCTTCGTGAAAGCTCTAAAGCGCCCTATGTTAAAGAGACCGCCATCAAAACGGTATCTGAGACCTATTCCTCTGACTGTCAGTTTGTTGTCAACAATAATTGTTAGAGCAGTGGTAAACAAATTAAAGAGTAGGGGTGCCAGGACACATCCCTGCCTAACTCCAGTGAGAGTTTGGAAAGGTTCGGTTGCCTCATTATTATACATAACCTGGGCGTTGTTGTTTGTATATAGACTGCGACATACTTCCACAAATTTTCTAGGGATACCTAAGCGGAACATAATTTTCCAGAGCACTTCCCTGTCCACCGAGTCAAACGCCTTGGTTAAATCAATGAAGGCCATGTGAATTTCTCCTTGATGTTCGAGTGCTTTTTCTTGAAGCTGTTTAAGTGTGAAGATTAAATCCGATGTGCCTCGGTTTGGTCTAAAGCCACTCATATATAATAACATAGGTTTACATATAATTAAAACCTGATAAATCATAGTAAGCATTGGCTAAAAAATGCTGTTTTAATTTTGTTTAAAATTACATTACGGGCATCTCAGAATTAAATAGACTAATTCCAACATTGCTTTTCAATCTTTGAACGTGATTCTCACCCACTTCAAAACGTCAAATTAAACTGAAACTTTGCACACTTATCAAGGACCGATGGCAGTACAATGATTTGACAACTTTGTCCTAATGTCCTCACCAGGATTATCAGGATAAAATTTAAAAAATATTACTAATGTATTGTCGATATTTTGGCGGAGGAGCCGTTGTCATTAATATATATTTTATTATTGGTGAGAAACGTGCCGAGGGATGAATGGCAAGAGGGTGACTAAAAAAAATTATAGTTTAAGAAAACTAAAAAAAAACACGCTTTAATAGTAAACCGAACTAAAAAATAAAAAATAATGTTTAAATATTAAGATTCTTTTATTATAAAAAGCGTGGGGTTCATAACAATTGATATCAAACACCTCACGCTTTTTACAATAAAATGAATCTTAATATTTAAATATTATTTTTTACTTTTTAGTTCGGTTTGCTATTAAAGCGTGTTTTTTTAGTTTTTTTAAACTGTAATTTTTTATACGTGAATTAAATGATAGTGTATTTTTTTCGGATGATAGAGTCATTATGTTGAATTTGATGAACCACGGTTTACAACTTTCGAGTTGATTCACGCCTGCTGAGGTTATTGCTTTTTTTGTATGATTAAAACGTTTGATATATGGTCAGATGTATTTCAATTTACCAAACCATATGTAATTGCACTATGGAACAGGGCATGGTATACCACAAGTACAGCGTTTCGGTTCACCCTGTTGGTAATATGTCTGATGACCTATGTTTTTATCATAGTTTCTGTAATTAAATCATTGATATGTAATTACTCATTCAAACTGCCATCCAAGGTAAGGCCTAATAATTCTCAGAGGTACCAACTCTTCGTAGAGAAGAGTAAAGTATTTGCTTTATTTAAATTTAAGCATAACTCGTTTGGATTGAACCAGTCAGAGGCTTTGTTTATAATGTTAATTTCTAAATCGACAACATTGCCACCAGTATCTAAATGACTTGCGAAGGTGATCTCGTCTGCAAAATGAATCGTGAAAATTGACATTACATCGGGCAAATAATTTACATATATTTAAAAAAAGTCGTAGTCCCAGCGGACTACCTTGTAGCACATCTTGTTGTACTGGCAGCATGTTTCTAATTTTATCATTATGAAACATACACTGATGTCTATCCGATAAGTAATACTTCGATAATTCGACTTTTACCCAGTTTAAAAATCTCCCTAATATTATGAAGGTTGCATCAAAAAGAACTAAGTAGTTACGAAGATTTGTTTAGCCTAGTTTTCGACTTGTGATCACTTTTGCACTTGACGTAGCTTCAGAAAATTAGTAAAGGTCATTGCTGAGCAATACCCTAGAGTATGAAAAAATGTTAGAAATATCTGAAGTTAATTCGATGCAATGAGTGAACAATTTAAAAAAACATGAACCCAATTGAAAAATCTTTTTTGAAATGCGTTAAATATATCTTTCGGTAACGTGTGAATGAATGATAGAAAAATACAGGGTGTTCCTGAAAGGTCTGTACAAAAAGCTACCACATATTCCTGACACCGAATTAGCACGATTTAAACAAACTTACTTCTATTTAAAAATTCCCCCGATTTTTTAAATAACGAAAAATTTATTTTAGCGATGGGAATAAATTTTTTTGCGTGAATCTGCAATAGAAAAAGGGTGTTTTTGACATTATTTTTTTGTTAATGAATTTTACGTAAATGGTAAGAAGTTGATTATCCACATGCAAAAAGCTCATATTTGTTAGTGGCTTGGTTAATATCTTTGAAACTGTTTTTACAGACAGACATTCTTATCCCACTCATTTCTTTTCTCTTGTTTTATTTCGCAATCTGTCACATTTTGTTGGAAAAAAAATGGTTTGCTGCACGCTATGTGCTACTGATTATCTATCGCAAAATGTTTTTTATACGACAGTTTTAGATATAGGAATAAGTTTTATTAAATCATTCTATTTTGATTTAAGAAATATGTGGTTGGCGTCTGTAACAAGTTTGTACAAAAGTCTAGACTTGTTAGAGACACTTTCTATGTTAGTAAGTGTTGCAAAATAATTTATAGCAGCATTTTTTATTTAATCATCCACAAAAGAACTTGAAGTGTAATTGTTTAGAGTCTACTTTTTGACACTATTTTTTAATTGTATATCCAATATTTATCTTAATTTGAATTAATAGAAATCGTATTTATTTAACTACCATGAACATATTTCAATAAATTTTGTTTAAAATGATACGAGAAAGTTCTAAAAATTCTATTTTAAACGAGACAAGTAATTATTTATGGTTTTCTGTTAAATATTATGTTTTTTTAGGAGGCTTAGATTTACTGCGAATTCCGTCATGCATAGCTTGTCACCAAAGGTTATTAGCTTTAAATAATACTGCCTTTCCATTATACTAACGATTATTTTAATCTGAACTGTAGTTATTACAGTCCTTTACGTAAATCAGTTCTGATTATTATTTTGGGGCATTATTATAGACCTGATGCTACTGATACCCCTTCGGTGCAAACAAGGTCCTGTTCAAACAAATGGTTTAATTCAGTATTCAGGGAAATACATTCACTTAAGTCCTATTTGATACTCGTTCTTTACTTTGAATTGCATGGATCGACTAAAATCTAATTTCATGGCTCTGGATTATTACAACGATACGATTATAGACTAAAATTAACTTAGCTGCTTTTTGAAAAAAAAAATATTTTAGTTTTTTATACAAAGATGAGGTTTGTTAGTTAGGTTAGTTTGTCATTATCGTGTTTAAAAGCAAAATACAAATATTTATTGTAAAATACAAAATTGAAACAATATTTTCCAAATTGAAACTCAAGGAAAGACAACAATCAATCTTAGATTTTTGATTTTTGTTATGAGCAATTAAATAAGAAATAAATAACTGAACTAATTGAAATTTTGAAAATAATACTACTTATCAATACGTTCTTAAATAAAAAAATTATTTAGGTAAAAGTACCCTTCCCCAATTTTTTTAAAGGATATTTCTACCCTTTTCTTCACACATATAAAGAAATATGTCTATATAAACTCAGTGATAGGATTTGAATAATTAATTCTAGTAATTGGAATCCTTCTGAAAAAGCTGACAGTATGATCATAGAAACGTCAAATCATGTTCGACGAGCACGACAAAACCCAGAAGAAACTACCTCATTCGTCTGTAGTTTGTATATTGCCTAAAATCTCTGAAACGGCGTTAACCCTGTTTTATTCTGTAGAACTATATCCCGAATTTCTTTAAAAGAGCTATCTTCATTGAAAGCATCGATAAGTCATAACATTTTGACACCCATTTTAATTTGTCTATTACCCTAGAGAAGACAAAAGGTTAGATTCCAGGAAAAAATTGTTCTAAAGCAGGATGAAGAAGGGTGGAACTTGAATTCCTACGCTCACTGTTTGCTTGACTCGTATCTTAAAAACAGACCAAACATATTTTTGTGTGCTTAACCTTTGTAACACTTTGCTCTAAAATTATAATAAAACATAGTTTGGCAATCATGTTGTATGCCGGTTATGGCTCAATTACAATAGGGGCTATTCTACCATACTGTGTTCTGCAGTGTCTGCCAATATAAGTCTGCACCATATGGGAAAGTCTCTGTTATTGATTTTCTGAAAAATATTATTTTTGATAAACGTCAGTACATCAACGAAATAGTGACTGCAAAAAATTGTGTTAGTCTAAGTCGGAAAATTTATTTATTTAAAAATTACTCAAGAATAAATTAACTTTATTTTTGAAGACTTCGAAACACGTTAATTTAAGAAGTTGTTTATAATGCGAAGTTATATTCAAATATTAAATTTGGTTGCTCGTTTCTAAAAATAAAAATTTTCCATTGCTTTACGCATAATTTCCTGAACTATTTAAAAAATATATTTTCTTTTATCTCCATTTAATTTTTCTCTTTTTTTCCCGAGTTAACTTTTCGAAATTTTTTAATGCAAATCCTTTAAAAAGAGTTTCATGTTACTAGAACTATATAACAGAAAGAAAAAACGTCCATGAATATAAAACCTGACTTTTCCAAAATTTATTACAACTGGTCTAACAAAGCATGCTTATTGTATGTATAAAAAAGTTGAATTACACTCCATTTCAACATATCGGCTCGCACGCTCCACACATTTAATGGTACTTTTCGAAAATTATTTGATTGCATTACTTATCAATTCATCAGTTCTGTTATTGCAAGCATCCCTTATAGCGGTTTCTAATTCATTTACGTTTCGGAATATTCTTGTGTATATTTTATTATCAAGATGTCCCCATAAAACAAAATCTATATGAGTAAGGTCTGGACCTAGTTGGTCAATGAAAATTTGCATACCTACCAATCCATTGGCCTCGAAAAAATATATTTAGAATTTTTTTTTTACTTTTATGAGCTGATTAAAAGTTAAAGTCGATTCATCAGAAAATAAAATAAACTTATGCAAACTTCGATTTTCTTCTATTTATCCTTTTGTACCCATGACAAATAAAATCGTATATCAAAATCCATTTGTTTAATAGTATGAATGAATCTTGGTTTGAAAAGCCGAAAATTTTCTTCCAATATTCTTCATAGAGAAACTACTGTTCTGAAACTTTTGTAACTGATGTTCTTGGGTGTACAACAATAGTGAGCAAGCAAAACGTTTCCTTAACATTCTCACTAGTTATCCAGTTTTTATTTTGTCTCTTGAAATAATTCTCCATTGAACCAGTTTCTTTAGATTTAGTGAAAATTCTTCCCACTGTCGCGTGAAAAATTTTATTATCAGAGTATATTTCACTCAGAATAAAATTTTTAGATAAAAGTGACGTAAATAATAATAATAATAATAATTGCAATGCATTTTGTACCATACTGAAAATTCAACTATTTCTAATCACGTGTGCGAAAATAGCCAATGAAATCATCATTACACTGCAAATACATTACCATGTGATATCTCGTCTTTCCATTATTGTCTTCAAATTATTTGAAAATGTCAAAACTGTCAAATTCGCGTTACGGAAATTCAGACTTTAATCCTGCCTAGGCAGGAAAGTGCTCAATTTCCTGCCTAGGCAGGGAAAGTGATTGGTCATTAGTACAAGTAAATATTTGACACTTTTTAGTAACATTTATTAAGAAACAGTAATTAAATAACATTTCCAACAGACATTTAGTTATTATTAACATTTACAGTAAAATGAGTACAATTTTGTAGAAGGATCCTTCTTTCTCCTCTTCTCCTACCTTTCTGCTAACATTGATTATATTACAGGGTTGATTTGCGTCAGTATTAGTTACTACATTTGTTAAAATTTTTTCGCAAATACTAGTTTTGCTTGCTACTGAGTCCTCAATATACCCCTCGGCTACAGTTGAGGACTTCGAACCGCCATGTCTCTTCAACATTGTGATATCACCTCCAGAATTTACAAGTAAAGTGGCGGAAGTTCTACGGAAGAAGTGTCCAGTATATTTTTTAATGTTTGGCAATTTCAAATAAGCAGCTATTTCTTGGGGTATGCTACCAAATTTATGGATACCGACATACTGTTTTACAGATTTACCGTTTGTGTATTTAAAAAAAATCTTGTGTTCTTTAATTCAATTGGACGTTATCTAAATATTCCGTTATTACGAAAGTTCTAGAATTCTTCGTCTGGCGCGCGAGAGAAGTTTTTACCTACTTTATGTTTTTGTCATGAAGGCAAGGAGTGGGGGTATAATTTTTATGTCAATCGATGGCTTTATATTGTATCTTCAATTTCCGCCTAACTAGACCGCAATCCGATAATTATTAAGGGAGAGTTCAAGGTTTTTGCTGTATAGTGGGAGAACGGAGAGGAGTGGGGGTTCTAGCAGGGCTAAAAACAGAGGGCAAATAGTTTTCTTTTTGTTCATCCACCTTTTAATTTTGCCCTGTCCGTATCTTGCCCGCCCGCGAGTTTATGATATTTACTTCAAATCTGGTACACTTATGTATTGTAACGAGCTCTGGAACTAGATTATAGTTTGGTCTAATTCCGTTGAAGGGTGCCGCGTGTGTGAATCAGACAAGACAGAAAGCAGTGGAGAGAGTAAGTTCCGCCCTCGGCTGCTCGTCGCTCCGTCGACTGCCTCGATTGATCGACAGGGCAAAATTAAAAAGTGGATGAATAAAAAGAAAACTGTTCCCCCTCTGTTTTGAGCCCTGCTAGAACCCCCCACTCCTCACTATTCTCCCGCTATAGAGCAAAAACTTTGCTCTCTCCTTTAATAGTTGTCGGATTGCGGTCTAATTGGGCGGAAATTGAAGATAAAACCATCGATTGACATAAAAATTATTCCCCCCTTCCCTTCACGACAAAAACATTTTTTGGAAAAAAGGTCAAAACTTCTTTCGCGCGCCAGCCGCGTGTTTTTCGCAAAAGTCGATTTCTGCCAATTTTATTGAGTTCTACGTGAAAAACTGAAGAAATATCACTTTGTTTTTTGCGATCCACCTCTCCGGCCACGAGTTATCGGGGTTTAAAAGAAATTTGCCCTACCTCCCTCCCTCTCTCCCTTACTAATTGTCCCACCACCCCCAGCCTCCGGCCTCTTAAAATGAATGATCTTACTCTCATATGAAAAATATAATAAAAGTCCTACGTGCATGTCGAGCCGAGAAAAAATTAATTGAAAAATTTTCTTTTCTGTAACATTAATTCGCGATATCTCGCTAAATAATGGTCCGACGTCGATGAGGCCAAGAACCAAAATTACGTGTTTGGTTAAGTTCTTCATTTTTGGGAAGTATATTTTTTTTGTGGAATCAACACCCGCCGACTTATTGACGAAAAACCTGTTTCCCGTATTTTTAAATGGTCCCCTCCCCCTCTCTCAACCCCTCGGATCTGTGGAACGTAAGTGGGGAAACAATGCCGAGACCCGACTTAGTCGATTGGGAAACAAAAATTCTTCAATTTGAGAACTACGAATTGAGAATCTTTTTTCTGCCCGATCCACCACTAATACTAATATTAACCTTTTTTAATGTTCAGTGGAAGTTTTACGCATATCCATACCAGAATTTCTCACTCTTTCACCATATAAGTGAATCAACTTAAGAAAGAGATCACTAAAAACTAATATAAATAATATTTCACCAAGTCATTTGGATACATTACCTTATTACATTTTAGATCCAACGAATTGTTTTTGGGGTCCTCCTTAAAGCCGCCTCTGGCACAGCGATTTCACGATATTCAATGGCTTTCTACCTTAGACGTCCCGGGTCTTATGTATAGAATTTCAAATTTCCAGGTTAAGCCATATTCGAGAAAAGTATTACTCGCAGATACACAGATACTCAAGCAAAAATTTTGATATTTGCAT
The DNA here is from genome assembly GCA_963675555.1 of Leptura quadrifasciata. NCBI lineage: Eukaryota > Metazoa > Arthropoda > Insecta > Coleoptera > Cerambycidae > Leptura > Leptura quadrifasciata. The sequence goes on along the minus strand of OY776678.1, from coordinate 57,695,659 downwards.
GATGCCAATACTTTATTTGCATGTCAGTGCCAAATAAAAACCATAAGAATTTGATGATCTGAATGAACTTGCGTAATCACTTATGCATAACTGATTAAAATCCAAAAAATATGACTAGTGTAAAAATGGAAAATCTCATTATTAAAAGTGACTTGAATTCTAGTTCAGCTGGATAAATCTTGTTCTATTCCTCTTTTTATATAAAAATATACTAGAGACCTGAAATTCAGTTACAAGGAAAGTGCTTATTAAAATTTAACACACAACTATCCACTTCTATTGGTCGCTATCCTGATTTGATACTTTGAGTGACAATCGTAACGCTAATTAGTATACACGAGACTCAAGATAAATGCAGGTAATTATGCTGTCACCTCCAACCTCAATTCCTGTAATGTAAGGAAATAAACTTGTAATATACAGGTTGAATATTTTATAAATTGTTAAACAGTAAGTCAATGGAAAACTGTTTTATTAAAAATGTAATGATTTTTAAAATTAATAATAGAATTATTTAAAATTATTATTTCTAATGGAGGATTTTTGTTCATCGCAGCGATATTTCACCAAAAATCCATTTATGACTCTGTTCTCGCAGATGATGGTTATCGCAACTTCGTATTTAACTCTGCGGACTTTTTCTGATGGAACTGGCCTTCATTCTCTTATTAAAATTTAAGGTGTCTAGAAAGTCAGCGCGAATTTATAAAATATCATTGTCATTATCTGAATAATTCTGTACATTGTTGCATCTTGCACAATTAACTGTATATACATTTTATTTATAATAATAATAGTTTATTTACTGGATAAGTGTTACAGTTATAGAGAAAATTTATATGAAATGACAATATATGAGTAAATAATTAAAAATACCATGAAATTTTCGCCTGCGTTTGGATTATAGAATAGTAATAACAACAATATTAAACAATAATAAATACATGCATTACTTAAAAACCTAAAATTAGCATTGACAAAAAATTATTATTTAAACAAATTTGCTTCAAAGCATTAAGTATTCCAGATAGACATCCAGACAGTCAGTCAGGATCGTAGACATATTGGAAACTAGATTAAAAAGTGATAGTGTGTAGATTTAGCTTAAGCTGATTTTGTATAACTTAAGAATAGAATGATGAGTTTATGAATAAAGTTGTAAAATTTTGAACAAGCGTTTATAATTTATAAGAACGAAATGTAGAGCCGTGAACTATAAAAGATTCATTTACAAAATCATGGCAAATTATTATATATATATATATATATATATATATATATATATATATATAAGTCAAGAAAAAAATTCGTGGGCAAGCCCGCAGAAATGATAGTGCAACCGTGTACACGTGTTTCGGACTTTTTGGTCCTCATCAGCACGGTGTAGCTAAGTTGAAAGGATAGGCAAAACTTAGGAAAAAAACGACACAAATGGAAACCACTGACAGGAAGCCAGTTGCACATTTGTGGCTGCAGTCGGAAGACCTTGAGGTTTCAAGGCAACAACCAACATTGCCACGGAGGCAAACTGTAAGCCGCCTGCGTGGAGTTCCATAGCCCAAGGTAAAATACAAAAGGTATGTATGGTGTGTATTTTACCTTGGGCTATGGAACTCCACGCAGGCGGCTTACAGTTTGCCTCCGTGGCAATGTTGGTTGTTGCCTTGAAACCTCAAGGTCTTCCGACTGCAGCCACAAATGTGCAACTGGCTTCCTGTCAGTGGTTTCCATTTGTGTCGTTTTTTTCCTAAGTTGTGCCTATCCTTTCAACTTAGCTACACCGTGCTGATGAGGACCAAAAAGTCCGAAACACGTGTACACGGTTGCACTATCATTTCTGCGGGCTTGCCCACGAATTTTTTTCTTGACTTATTGTCCTGTTCCCGCGATAACACCTTTCCTTTTGTATATATATATATATATATATATATATATATATATATATATATATATATATATAATTATCTGACATCTAGGACTTTAGATCCGGTAAATAATAAATTACTTGCGTATGAATAGTTTTCTTCAAAATTATCATCAGAAATCTTTTCTGGAGAACCTCTAAGTGAAATAAATTTTGTTCCTACCCCTCTTCATCCATGCCCATATTGCTACGTCAAATTTTAAAACTCAATCTGACGTAACTAGTTGGTCGTTGTCTGTTGACATAACGGCATTTGCCGGCCGACTAACAGTGGAGATGGTCGGGGTTCTAAATTACTATGATGTATCAGGGCGCCAAGTAAATTTTTTTCTCTCCAAATACCAGCTCAAGTACAATGTAACCTTAAATTTACTAAATAAATTACTTAGCGAGACGATAATGAAAAATTCAAATTCAGTTTTATCTTTTAATAACAATAAACGAAGTAACTTTAATAACATTCAAGAGTACAATAACGTAGAGTATGGTAGACAAATTCACACAAAAAAAATATATCTAACTGAGTATACGCGTCTTACGTAAGTGCTTAAACCCCCAACAAATATCATAGATGTTTTAATTAATTAATGTAATATTTTCATAGTATGTTTAGCGAAATTTAAAATATATATATATAGGTACAGCGGTGAAATTTTTTTAAGCAAAATATACGATATATTTAAAAAAAAAATCAATATATGTATGGCGTAAGAAGGATACAAACTGCAGGCAGCAGGGCTTCAGCTTCGGCTCAAATTTCAGGAATGGCAACTTCCAGCCTATCAATTAACCCAGAAAATGGATGGCTCCTCCACAAAAAAGAAATTCCAGTCCAGCAAGGAGAAGTAACATAAGTACGTGTAGACCAGTAGAAAAAAAGTTATTCGTTCGTATCAGGGGAGACAAAAAAAAATCGTATGAAAAAAAACTACGAATTCCTAGACGAAACCGTAGGTGAAAATAAAACCCTAAAAATAAATTTTTACCATTGAAAAATTTACTACAAGTGATATTTTGCTAGTTTGAATATAAAAATAAAATTATTACCTCGTTTCGGAGGGTTATCTTAGAAAAATGTTGTTGACCTTGGATGTCCTTGGCCTCGTGTAAATTTGGCAAAAATGGCTTTTACGTATAGATCCTTCCAATGAAGACAATCGATTTCCAATCCATAAAAATATGCACTCGTCCAAACATAAATGGATAACCGAAAAATAAAACGTTGCGAATATATCCCAAAATGGTGAAATTACTTGTTTCAAAAATCGCAACGCACGTAAAAATACCACTTAATAAATTGCCAAGCGTTCGAGCGAATTACACGTGAAAAGTGACAGAATACCGGAAGACAAAACCCAAGCCAAAAACTATTGTGAAGAAATAATCTGTGTTACCGATCGTCAGTCGGTTATAGGAATCTACCTATAAACTAATTAAAAGTTATTGGTTTCCTAGCTTAAGAATTACAGAAATAGAGAGCTTAAGTATATGCAACACGCTACACAACAAAGTGTATAACGCCATGCCTATACCTGCAACAGATTCCTTACAATTGCGAATTCATATAGACAACTAATTAATAAATATTACGCGTGACGACGGATAACACGAATTCGTTAGGCATTAAACGTAAGAGATAAAGTAATGATTTAGAGATTTTTTTAAATAATGTATAAATGTTGAATTGAACTGTAACAATATATAAGATGACTTTGGACTAGACAGTGGTATAATTTTTTTTTTTTTTTTTATACATTTATTTAACGTCGGCCTATTTCCGCTACTGAGGCCTAACACCGACGCCTGTAGACGAGCTACCCCCAACCAGGAATTTTGCCGAACCTCTTCCCTTAAGAAGAGTAGGGATCTTTTACTTGCCTAACATTTAATAGACAAGGGACCGACGGCTTTACATCCCCTCCGAAGGATGGTATATTTCCTATACAACCCTCGCCTAAGGTTGTATAGCTTCCGCGCATACACTGATATACAAGCCGCTGGAAGATGTGTGAGGCGAGAACGCGGTTTCCGTTGGAATGGTCACCAATCCAAGTACTAACTGCGCCTGCCGTTGCTTTACATCGCATACCGAAGTATGTACATAGTAAAGACGCACCTACGCTCGCCCCCAGTGGTATAATGTTAAAAGCTGTTTACAATCCAGAAAGTTATTTAAGTATTTAAATTTATAAAGGATGAAACGCGGCTTCTTTTTGTTGTTGTTGTTGTTGTTGATGTTGATCTGTATAAACTCCCAAATTTTTAATATTAGTAGTAGGTAAGATTTCCCTTCTTTGTTAATTTTTACTTAATTAAAAGACTGGATATTGATTTGTTACAAGGTAATACGAATACGAATAACTATTATTCACCATTAGCGATACAAATGTAAATATGGCAAGTCAAACAGTACAATACATATATATGGATATATAGAAATTAATAGAATAATATTGTCATATTATAAAATAATTACATATAAGTGTATATAACAAACCAGGTAAACTAGACGAACAGACATTAAATATAGATTAATATTACACAAAATATTCCTATGGATTCCCTCTATTTAAAAAGTCATGTGTGCTATAAAAACTTCCCTTTAGAAGTATTTTTTTTACCTCGCATTTATACTTATTATAATTAGATATAGTTTTTATTTCAGCAGGTAGGCTATTATAGAAAGTAATACAGGTATAGTGAGGAGAATGTTTGAATTTGCTTGTATGATGTTTAGGTATGTGCAGTAATTCGGCATGCCTCATATTATGTGAATGGCAGTCTCCTCCTTTTATAAACAGGTCCATATTTTTCTTGACATATGTTAGACATTTATATATAATTATACAGGGGGTAGTCAGGATATTATTATTTTTGAATATTTCCCTACAACTCTCATTATAATGAAGTTGGAAGATTAATCGCATTAATCGCTTTTGAGATATGAAGACTCTGTCCTTTTCCTTAGCACTACCCCAACATATTATGTTGTATGATATGCACGAGTATGCCAACGAATAATAAATATTTAACAAACCAGCTTGATCAAGATTATTTTTCATCTGCAATATAGCAAAGTATGCTTTATTTAGCTGACCGCAAACATATTCAATATGATTATTCCATGAAAGTTTAGCATCAAAGTAGGTACCTAGCAGTTTAGTACTTTGTTCCACAGTAATATTATCATATAGCGTTACATCATGTGGTAATGGTTTGGTAATGTGGTGGTTAATGATATGCACATGTCTCTTTAAAATTCATAGTTAGTAATTTTGAATCGAACTAATATTCACCATGTCGTTCTCAACAGTTTCTTTCAAATGTTACCATGAATTACTTACAAAATATATCAATGTCATCAGCAAAACTAATCATATCACTTTCAACGTTTAATGAAAAGCGACCATTCACATATATTATGATCAGAATGGGGCCCAATACTGTGCTCTGCAGTACGCCGCATTTTATAACCTCAGACACACTAGCATCATTACCAATCCTTTCATATTATTTTGTAATAGTTAGTTATGATTTAAATAATCTTGGACATTTGTTTTTGATTCCTATATCTTCTAGTGACTAGAATGTCTTTGCTAAATCGATAAACAGATATAAACAGTGGTGAACTATCTAGAGCAGAGTATATTTTAGATATAAGATTCAGAATAGGATCTCCTGTGTTTTCTCCAAAACTATATTGATTGGCCGAAATCAATTTATGTTTGTTTAGATGATGCGTTAGTCTTATTCTTATTATTTTTTCAAAAATTTTACATAAACTTGTTAATAATGAGATAGGGCGATAATTTTTTATATTGTTCTTATGGCCACTTTTGTGAAATGGATTTATATTAAAGGCGGATGGAAAGTGAAGATATATGAAACCGGCTCTCTTATATCATCATCTACTGCCTTTGAAATTTTAGACTTCGAATTATCAATTTCAGCATATTTTTTGTCCTTCAATTGTGAGATTATGTAACCAACTTTCGATAGGATTTGTTTGGGCTAAAAAATCGAATTTTGACTGACAATTCGAGGATTAACTTGGTTATTTTTAGATTTAATTTTACTAGTTATATTAATTCAGTGCCGACATTTGGAAATTGTATGTTAAATAGATTAGCTTTTTTTTGCATTCGAAAAGTTACCATTTTCTATTGTTAAATTTGTTTAATTTTCTTTGCGTTTTGCCTCTGTGAGGTCATTTACGGCAGTATTTTAGAGTTATTTTGTATTATTTTGTGAATTAGCTATGATCCGGCAATTAAGTTTCAGGTAACAAATTTTGCCGTTATCGTAATCGGTATCGTTATCTCAAAATTAAGCCTTATTAAAATACTTTTAGTTAAAAGTTTTTTAATAAGTTCATTTTAACATGTATTTCCGCACAAAAATAATGGCCCGAAATATGTAATTTTTAGAACGGATTTCCTGAACCGCTGCAGGTTTGGGAAATCGTAAAAGTCTGGATATTCTAAATCCGTTCTTATTCGGGCGTTTATGAAAATTAAGTTATTCGGTACTAACATGTGCAAAACAATAATCTAGTTTTCTATGGGTTTTTTTCCTTGTGTTTTTATGTTTTTAATTATTTTGTATAAGTACCGAAATTCAACAAGTCAATCCATAAAAACCTAGATTATTATTCTATTTATGTTAGTACCAAATAGCGCATCTTAATTTTCTTAAACCGCGAATGAGAACGGATTTAGAATTTTCCAATTTCTCAGATTTTTCGGATGTTCCAAATCTGCAGCAGTTCAGAAAATCCGCTCTGAAAATTAAATTTTTTGGGAAATTAATTTTTTGCAGAAATATATGTTAATAAAACTAAGTATATGGTTCGTTTTACTATTGGATTTTCAGAGTGTTTGTACTTGCGAAATAAATTTAAAAAGAGATAAATAAATTTATATAGATACATAGCTTATTGTTTACGTTCATACCAAATATTTTTTTCTAATTTTCATGAATAGCCGAGTAAGAGGATATGCAAAGATTTTGACGATGACTGGCTCTTAACGATGACGTTGCTCATTGTTGTACAAAATAATTGCCTGCTGTCACCCAGAATAGACATTCAATGGCATCCCATCCCTAAATAAGACTATTCTAAAACTTTTAATATTAGTTTAAATTTAATATAAATAACCTAACAATTCTTAATAGTATCAATCTGACGATGTAACAAAATTCAAAATAGAGTAAATTTCAAATAACAAAACGAAATGATATATAACGCAACGCAATGAAACGCAACGCACAGAGCCGGATCCTGGATGGCGATGGGATGGGGTGTAGTGAAACCGAACCCCCTGCAGATCCCCCACCGGGAATGAAATGCAAGGAAACTAAACGAAACAACGCTTTATTATGAGTAAGCATAAGCAAATGGAACATGCAAAGGACCTCTGTTCTCATTCATTTCGAAGTTCAGTTTTGTCTGTATTATCTGAAATCCTGGACTCCCGAAGGAAGTTCTGGAGTGACACTAGCTCTAACGTAGTTTACACAAACACCAAAATAATACATCATCGGTAGATAATCAAAACTAATTTGAACTATTCTATGTTTTATACTAATCTCATGGTTCATAGAATTCTACCAATTCGGTTATTCTACTCTAGTTGGGTTAGACAAATCGTGACCTATTCATCAGAAAAGCGAAACTGTAGTCAATTGAGTGCTCTACAAGATTGCTATTTTAATATACAATCAACAATTTACGTAATAATAGACAAAAACTACATTTTCATATTAACGCGCTGTAACTTGTAAACAGCTAGTTCGACGAAAATGAACAAACAAGAATTTATAGAGAATAGCTGAATAGAAAAGGTCCTTACTATTTTTATTACAATGGTTTACAAGATATTTACGATCGAATTTTTGCAAAGATGGCGGCTAACACACGCCCCCGTTAACCTCGTCAACTTTTATAACATAAAATTGCATGACGCTATTTTTACATTACGAACCCACTTTTCCCTATTTATTGAGTATGTAAGGCCGCTCTTAATTTCTTGATTTGTCATGCTCTTGGATCCGATTTCTGTGAAGAGATTTAAAGTAGATGTCGCTATACGGGGTGTCAACAGCCACAGTTTGTAGAGTTATTTGGCAGGAGTAATATATACAAGAAGCTACCAATTCTTCATTATTTGACACTTTTCTATCACTTCCCGTTTCCCCAGAAAAAACCCCAACTTTGAAAATTTAAATGGAACACAGTGTATATTTATGAAAAATTTGCCATTTTTGATATATATTACCTCTGCCAAGTTTAAGACGTATATCTTGAATACTCTGGAAACTATGGCTTGTCTAATGATTCCGTTGACACCCGGTATAAGGGCGGACTGAGACTAGAATTATGTACGGACATCTTCATGACTGCTGACCCACTTTCACTAAGGGGAGTAGTTGATGAAATCTGTAAGAAACTAAGGCGCTTTGCTGCGTAAAATATACAAATGGTGCCAGAACCGGTTCGGCCCAATTTTTGGCATTTTAACCCCGGCCCATTGGGCATTTGCCCAAACTCCATTATGACCAGTCCACCCCTGTCGCGGGTACTGAATTAAGAACAAACGGCAAAGGTCCTCGATTTATTATTTTCCTTTTACATACGGCAAGAATGATTTAAATAAAATTAAAAGCTGGTGAGGCAAATCTGTTGGTCAGTAGCTTTATTTTTTAAAAATGATGACAATTAATTGCTCCAGTGGAAGCCACTGGTGGATGATAGAAGATATTAGTGTTGGTACATAATATATATTGAATACATTTATCAACTTTTTTCTCTAGAATTCTCTATGATAATTTGAACAATTGAATTTGAATTGGCCGAAAAATGCGTTAATGAATATATTAATTTAGTATATCCTAGTTTTATAATGTAACTTTAATTTGATTTCAGATGATTAGCTGCAATGGCTCTCGGTAAATCTGTTCAATCATATCGGAAGTTGACTTACGAATATGATTCTCAAATGCCAGTGAGGATAGTGCCGGTAAGCTTTTCTTCATGGTGTACCTCATTGTCTAAATAGTCCAGTAAATTAATATTGCAAAACAGTTTTTTGTGGACCTGGCTATTTTTTTACTTTAATTTGTAGCATTTTAGGTATTTTTAAATAAAACAAAGTTTGAGCCAGTATCTTTAGGAATCATCCAAAATTCATCCGCAAAGTCCAGAAGAACAGATTTTTCGCGTTTTTCTTAAAGCTCGTTAGTATCTGTAAAAATTGTTAAGTATAATAATTTTTAGACTTTCGAAGCCTGATATTGATATCTGACACATTAAATTCGGTCACGATATAAGAGAGATACGAAAATTCGAAATCTTGCAATGTTTCACTCCTTGAAAAGTAGCAATTTTTTTATATTTGTCGCACTTTCTGCGATTTACTCAATAACTATCAATAACCATATATCGTTAATAAATATATGTCGCATTTTCGATAAAAATTAAAATTACTTACATTCTGTTTTTTTCTTTATCTCCATACGACCAAAATTGATTAAGTATGGTCAAGAAGCGGAAAAATGTATCCACACCATCAAACTGTTTATTGTTAAATAATTTCTTAACAATATTCGAAAAATCGCATAGAAATTTTTTTTATATATCTTTTTCAATGAATAATTCGGTAGTTGAGTTGATTTTTCGAAAACTGTTTTTTTTAGAATTCTACATATTTTCGCGTTTTTAGTAAACTTGATTTTAATTCATTTTATTGATATTTATATACATAATGTTGTACTGGATTAAAAACTACCTCTTTTTAGAATCATCATCAATTGAAAATAATAAATAAAAATAAAAGCAACATGTTTTCATAAACTACGCTTCATAAGCTACCGAATACCGATGGTGCCAACTGTGAATCCGGAAAAACTGATATTCAGAATTGGCCTATTTTCATAAATTTTTAGTGCATTAGATGTTTTCATATTTTTTTATTATAACTTATAAATTGTGCAAGTTATAAAAAAAATCTGAAATTTTCTTTTTTCTATATTGATTCTAGATGGAGTGAGTCAGCTGAATTCTTTAAACTTTTAGATCAGGACAAATATTTAAAAAATCACTAACAGCTATTATTTAAGATTTATCTTTAAAATGTTTTTATCTTTAAACTGCTGCCTCACACGTGTTCTTCAACCTGTTATTAATTGAGTGAAATAAAAAGAAATGATGAAGGTATCAAATGTGCAAAATCGATGAAATCATCTATCGTCCATTTTCAAGATGAAATTTGCTTTGGTAATTTTTTAAAGATGATACTCTCGTAATTCATGCGTTCACACATCACCACACGACGCCGATGTTAAGTATCTTCTAAATGGAGATGATTAAAATTATTGTTATTTAATAGAGTATGGATAAATTTTAATTCTTCATTCATCGTAATATTAAAGAATCCGGTGAAATTTCGAGAATACCTTATATTTTAAGGTGTTTTATCAACTGTTGCATTTAGTTTATTCGAAACAATAAATCAAAATGGATAAAGAAAAGATTCACATCAATGTTGTCGTCATTGGACACATAGATTCTGGTAAATCTACAACCACTGGACACTTGATTTACAAATGTGGTGATATAGACAAATGTACCATTAAAAAATTCGAAAAAGAAGCCCAAAAAATGGGTAAAGGTTCCTTCAAATATGCCTGGGTACTTGACAAGCTAAAAGCCGAACGTGAACATGGTATCACTATTGCCATTGCGTTGTGAAAATTCGAGACCGCTAAATACTATGTAACTATCATTGATGTCCCTGACCACAGAAATTTCATCAAAAACTTGATCACTGGAACTTCCCAAGCCAATTGTACTGTACTTATTGTTGCTGCTGGTACTGATGAATTTGAAGCCGGTATCTCAAAAAATGGACAAACCCGTAAGCATGCTTTACTCGCTTTTACTTGGAGTTAAACAACTTATCTTCAGTGTGAATAAAATGGACTCCACCGAGCCACCATACAGTGAAGCCCATTTCGAGGAAATTAAGAAGGAACTGTCCTCGTACATTAAAAAGATCGGTTATAACCCAGCCGCAGTTGCCTTTGTACCAATCTCTGGTTGGCATGGAGACAACATGTTCGAGGCATCTTCCAAAATGCCATAGTTCAAGGGATGGAACATTGAACGTAAAGAAGGTAAAGCTGATGGCAAGTGCTTAATTGAAGCTTTGGATACTATCCTTCCCCCATCTCGCCCAACTGAAAAACCTCTTCGTCTTCCACTCCAGGGTGGCTACAAAATTAGTGGTATTGGAACAGCACCAGTAGGTCATATTGAAATTGGTGTCTTGAAACCTGGTATGGTAGTTGTATTTGCTCCCGTTAACATTACCACGAAAGTAAAATCAGTTGAAATGCTTCACGATGCTCTTTTGGAAACCGTCCCGGTGACAAAGTAGGTTTCAACGTAAAGAACGTTTCCGTGAAAAAATTACGTCGTTATGTAGCCGAAGACCCCAAAAATAACCCCTCTAAAGGAGCTGCTGATTTCACCGCTCAAGTCATTGTTCTTAACCACCCTGGACAAATCTCTAACGGATACACACCAGTGCTTAATTGTGACACAGCTCACATTGCCTGCAAGTTTGCAGAAATCAAAGAGAAAGTTGAGCGTCGTTCAGGAAAAACCACCGAAGAAAATTCCAAAGCTATCAAATCTGGCGATGCCGCCATCGTCAACTTGGCACCATCCAAACCTATGTGTGTTGAATCATTCCAAGAGTTGCCACTGCTTGGACATTTCGCCATTCGTGATATGAGGCAGACCGTTGCTGATGATATCATTAAGAACGTTAACTTCAGAGATGTCACTTCTGGAAAAGTCACAAAGCTGCCGAAAAAGCTCAGAAGCAGAAATGGTCTTCCCTTACATTTAATACTAAACTCCAATTATACTTTTTATACATATATTATTGATCTTTCACAATAAACCTAGAGTTAAAAATTTTACTTTATAACTTGTGATCTGTTAATTTCTTTCATTTCGACGAACCTAATTAAAATAATTATTATTAGCCGTTACTCGAGTCCGAGTATAAAAATATTACAGTCGATAGATTGTGTACAATAAAAAACAAGTAAAAGGTGTAGTCTATTGTAATTCCCATTCATCTACGGTGCACACGACTATGGCTATAGAGGCCAGTTCGGGAGAGCACATGTCGACCGCAGTCAGGACAAACATAGACCTGGTTAGGTCTTGGATTCGGCCTTCTTGCAGCAACATTTCCTTGATAGCTGGCCACAACCCCTCGCCATTCGGTTCTGTCCGCTGCAAGTTGTTCCCATTGCTCGTCTGCAATACCGCAGGATTTTAGACTTTCATGGAGAGCGTCTTTGAACCTCTTTCGTTGACCGCCACGCCTTCTTCTACCGCTTAGCAATTCACCATAAAGTGTACATTTAGGAAGGCGGTTATCATGCATACGATGAACGTGACCTGCCCATCTTAGGCGTGCTCTTGAAATAAGCACATCAATTGGAAGGCTATTTGCTCTTTTGAGTACTTCCACGTTTGATATGTGATGGAACCAACGGATTTTCATCATACTTCTGAGGTGTCTTTGCTGAAAACGTTCTAATTCTTTCACATGACGACGGTAAGTGACCCAGCTTTCACATCCATATAGCAGTGTTGGAATAACAACTGCTCTGTAGACAGCCATTTTCGTTGACAAAGCAAGGTCGTGGTTGTCAAATACTCTATCTCTAAGTCCCCAGAGTGCTCTAGATGCAGCGTTAATTCTATTGCGAATCTCGCTGTCCATGTTTGCTTTGTCATTAACAACGTTGCCTAAGTAATTGAACTGATCCACCACTTCAAGAGAATTTCCGTTAAGTGTAATGTCTATTTGGTTCACTTGATGAGGAGATGGCATAATCTTAGTCTTTCCAATGTTGATTTTAAGTCCCAAGGAATCATAGCTCTGGGCATACACATCTAAAAGTTCTTGAAGCTCTTCCGGCGTAGAGGCTAAAAGTGCACAGTCATCCGCATACTGGAGATCACAAATGAATCGTGTGCGTGTCCTCGTGAAAGCTCTAAAGCGCCCTATGTTAAGGAGACCGCCATCAAAACGGTATCTGAGACCTATTCCTCTGACTGTCAGTTTGTTGTCAACAATAATTGTTAGAGCAGCGGTAAACAAATTAAAAAGTAGGGGTGCCAGGACACATCCCTGCCTAACTCCAGTGAGGGTTTGGAAAGGTTCGGTTGCCTCATTATTATACATAACCTGGGCGTTGTTGTTTGTATGTAGACTGCGACATACTTCCACAAATTTTCTAGGGATACCTAAGCGGAACATAATTTTTCAGAGCACTTCCCTGTCCACCGAGTCAAACGCCTTGGTTAAATCTATGAAGGCCATGTGAATTTCTCCTTGATGTTCGAGTGCTTTTTCTTGAAGCTGTTTAAGTGTGAAGATTAAATCCGATGTGCCTCCTCGGTTTGGTCTAAAGCCACTCTGTGTTTCAGGAAGTAACTTTTCCATAACAGGTGCTAGCCTATTTGCCATCGCTTTAGTGAGTATCTTCCCTCCAACAGCCAGGAGAGCTATACCCCTGTAATTTCCACAGTCCGCAGCGCTTCCTTTGTTTTTGAAGAGGTTGATTAAAAGTGTATCACGAAACTCCTGCGGAGCTTGACCACTTTCCCGCACAACATCAAACAGTTTTTTGAGGTAGGGTATGAGCTCTGACGACACAGCTTTAAAGATCTCAGCTGGGAGTGAGTCGGCGCCGGGAGATTTGTTATTTTTTAGCTGCCCAATGGCGGTTAAGATCTCTTCCGTTGTTAGTGATTTATTTAGGTCTTCGAAGGTGTCATATTGAGGGATAAGATTTATAATATCGTGATCGGCTTGACTTAGCTGGTTAAGAATGTTAGAGTAGTGTTCTTTCCATCGGGCTCTTATTTCCTGGTCTTCTTTGAGCAGATTTCCATTTAAATCTTTAATAGGGCACATATTTTTCCGACTGGGGCCGTACACTGCTTTTACTCCTTGAAAGAAATTCCTGTAGTCGTGTGAATCGGCGTACCTTTGAATTTCTCTGGCCTTGCTTGCCCACCACTCGTTCTTTATTCTTCTGATTTCGCGTTGTATTTCATACTTAGATTGGGTAAAAGCTTCTGCTTTTGATGAGTCGTTGGGGTGGTTGATAGCGTTTTGGAAGGCAATATGTTTGCGGTCAAGAAGTTCTTGTATAAAAGCTTCATTATCATTGAACCAGTCCTCCTGTTTTTTACTTGCTGCAGTGCCAAGAATTTCCTCACTCGCACTTTTTAAACTATCTTTAATTTGTGTCCAGGTAGCAGCGACATCTACAGAATTGGTTTCTTCTAGTGCGCTCAAATTCTCTAGAACTTTTTGCTTTAGCTGTTCGACGGTTTGTTGGTCACGCAATTTACTAATACAGAGACGGAGTCTACGTTTTACTTGAGTTCTTCGGTGTTTGGGTCTCATAACAATTTTCATTTTAGAGACAACAGGACGATGATCGGTCCAACATTCGCTATCAATGCGCGCCTTTGTAATTTGGACGTCCTTGAGATGCTTCCTACGTACGATAACATAGTCCAGTAGATGCCAGTGACCTGATCTGGGGTGACGCCAGGTGCCTTTAAATTTATCCTTTTGTCGGAAAATGGTGTTTGTTATAACTAGATCATGTTCGGCGCATTTAGTTAGGAGTAGTTGACCGTTAGCGTTCATGTTGCCCAAACCGTTCTTGCCTATGATGCCTGGCCAGGTGTCTGCATCTCTCCCTACTCTAGCGTTAAAATCGCCAAGAATAACGAGTCGTTCCGTTTTAGGTATTCTACAGAGGGTTTCTTCCAGCTGTTGATAGAAGCTTTCCTTGGTTTCGTGACTTGCATCCAGAGTGGGAGCGTAGGCGCTTATTAGATTTACCGCATTGCCATCTGATAGCTCATAGCGTAGCGGCATTAGACGCTTGGATAGGCCTTGTGGTACTTGTGTTAAGTTGGATACAAGTTGATTCCGAACGGCAAATCCTACTCCATGTTGTCTTCTTGAATTGGTGGGAAGACCTTTCCAATAGAAGGTGTAGTACTTTTCTGTGAGAGAGCCTTCCTCCAAAAATCGAGTTTCGCTGAGAGCTGCAACGTCAACATTGAGTCGGTGAAGTTCTCTATCTATTAGAGCAGTTCTTCTTTCAGGCCGATCGGTGCGAGTGCTGTCGTTCAAAGTACGAACATTCCAAGCGCCGTAGATGAAAGAATTAGTTTTGTTGGATTTAACTTGTCGGTGTTTTTTCGACATTCGATGAGGTGTCCCTGTGGGCACCCTCCCCCGGAGATCCGATCGGGAGGGTATTTTACCTCCGGATGATTTTGTCCCACTTGAACGCTCCATCATTTTTTTTAAAGCCTTAATCGACTGAAAACGAAGCTGCATTTGAAGTTTTAGCTGGAGCAGGTATGCAACTGGCCAGCTCGGTTGCGGAAGGCGAGTGGTGTGGTCCCATGGCACAGAAGGAGACTGCGACGATGGGGTAACCAAACGATTCCAAAAGCAACCTTTGTGTGCGGTGGGTTATTTTTACCGCACTCTTCGTGAGAAGGTGGATGTGCTCACGGCAAAAGGTAAGGGTTATTCCGCCCTTACTCGGTCGTTAGAGCCTCGTTAGTGAAAACAGGGTGCACCAAGTTCAAATTGAACTCATCGTGAAGGTGAGGTTAACAATTGAGTAGGAGAGGCTATAACTTGCGCTTCACTACCCCATTACACCCCTCTAAAATAACCCCCTCTAAATAACACCCCTCTAAAATAATAAGCACATGGTATCTTAAAAAAACATATTTTTGAAAATAAATTGAGATCCCATTTACTTAAAAATATTTGTAATTGTAATGCAGATTGTGCTACTGCTTTTCTAGTCAACTAGGCTGCACACGAGCCCATTGTACCCAGGGATCTACAGTTTAGCGTGGACTCCAAACCACGGTCCTTGGCTTAATGATCACCTACTGTTGTGTGTCGG
Source organism: Leptura quadrifasciata (assembly GCA_963675555.1). Lineage (NCBI taxonomy): Eukaryota > Metazoa > Arthropoda > Insecta > Coleoptera > Cerambycidae > Leptura > Leptura quadrifasciata. Next base: position 57,679,692 of record OY776678.1, on the reverse strand, counting down.
ACACCCCAAGGGTTACGGAGTCGCACAGGACCCCAATGTCCAAACAACGACAGACAGCCCAACAAAGGAGCTCGCAACTTCACAAGTAGATTAATTGCCCAGAATTATTTGAGTCAACAGCCTACCGACTACTAGATCAAATAATGAACACGGAACAGCACGGCGAGTGTTTGAAAAAATTATGAATGTGATTTTATTCTTCGCCAACTTTCCTTATTTCGCTGAAGGCTGAGAAACATAAGAGGCAGATTGTAATATTTCCTATTATTTATACCTCGCCGAATGACTGCGGCTTCTCTTGTGGACGCATGGAGTTTGCGTATTAGTGTTCTTTACTAGTTGCGCCACTGCGTAGGCAACTGATAATACATTTTTTTGTCTCTTAGCCAAATTTATTTCGTCAAGACTATTTTATGACTAATTTTGCAAGATCTCCAAATACGCATATTGATTTAAATTTCCATAAAAATTAGGGTCCAATTATGCCCATTGTATGAAACGTTAACTTTTTTTGAATACTGCCTTCTGCAATTTTTTCTAAAATTTGGATATTCATCTGACCAGTACCTACAATTTTGTGAAGAAACAACTCCGGTTAGTGCTAAATGACTCTGCGTCCGAAAAATAATGTTGTTTTCAAAATTTCTTTCCGTGAGACATTTATTTCCAATCCATAAACAAAAGACCAATCGTTTTCCTTCGTTGTTTGGTTCCAGAGTGTGACAAAATTTAGGTTTGTACGGAATTATCTTATTTATCTTAATTATTCTTTGCAAATGTGATTTGCTCATGCCAAGCCTGTTGCCCTACGTCTCAATGAAATTTTGCCATTTGCTCTGACGTCGCCCGAACTCAAAACTGTTACCGCATCGACTTCGTGTATTCTTTTCTTCTCTTTGTTTCGATTTTCAACGGTCCCAGTTCTTGAATTCTGCTCGGTCTCCTGACCTAACTCCTCTTCATTTCACTGTGTAGAGTTATCTAAAGTCACGGGTTTATAATATTCAAATTGATACGATTGCATAGTTGAGAGAAAAATCGATTAATAGTTTACAAGAAGGAATTTTACAGGGTATTCAACGTTCCTTTAAAAAACACTTAGATTATGCATAAGGGAAAATGGAGGATATTGCGACCGATTTTTGTAATTAATAATTAGCTATTTTCTACGTTTAATTATATTTCAAAGCACTCTTTATGTGTAAAGTAATTTAGACGTTTAGACGTTTTTTAAACATAAATTACTCAAAAACAGTTTGGTTTATCGAAATACAATAAGAATAACTTTGTTATTTCTAATGATCTGAAAATTAGTTCTCTATAATACTTGTTAGAAATATGAAAAAAATTAAAAAGTTATGAGAAAAATACTGACAATCGCCCCCAAAAACTACCCCTTAAACAGAAGGGAGGGTTTGACTGATACCATGTAAATTAGTGTCCGGATGATCTATGACTAAGTTTAAAATACGAATTTAATATTTTAAGGGAGAAGATATTGCAGAAAAACTGAAATTTATTATCCCCCTGTTAAGGGGTATATCTCCCTTATTATTCATTTTCGAAAATACTTTTATATAAAAGACGATCATTATTTTTGGATGTACTATCAGCTTCAGAAATACGGGGTGACAATTTTGAACCACCTTGTATATACAACCCAACAACTTTTATACGAAACTTTTTTCTGGAATAATTTTTTTCTGGTAGAAATTATGAATTCAATTTCATATTTTACAATGAACTTGGACATTGTTTAGTTTAATTATCATTCATGGTACATTATGGTACCTACTATGAAATAAATTCTAGCATATGAACACAGTTGAAACACCCGGGTAATTTCACTTATGTAGGTAGTCATTAGCTAGTTTATTTAGAATTACCATTTTACTTCAATATGCTAAAGAGTAAGAAATTAAATAATTATCATATATCTGATAATTACTGACATAAATAAAAATTAAGTAAAGATCTTGCTTGCGAGAAAGACAATAATTGCTTTTGGAACAATGGCGATTACATTAAGAGTTTTTATACATTCCCGTCAGGACTTAACTTGCAGGCCATTAAGTTTATGGCCAGTTAGGTTAGGTAGACTGTTAGATAAACCACATCTTTAGTTATGTCGTGTAGCAGGAAACTATTTTCGGATATGTGAGCTGAATAGTCGATAGCGATTCGTTCATTGTTTTCTTCATTTTCTAAAGTTATAATAACTTTAATTGAAAACATAAATAACAATATTAAGCGGAAGTGTTATTAATTTAATCTGTACCTTATTATTTACATTTACAAAAATGCTTTGAATTATTAAATTACGCAGCGTGTTGTTCAGTTATGAAGTATCTGATATTTGCAACTTTTATTTTCAATTTTTCCAGGCCATGTATAAAAAAAGTTTTACTTATTTTGAGATTTGCATAACCGCAGTCAATTATGTGAAAAATTTTACGGTGTGTTTGAGAAAGGTGTAAAAACAGTTTAAAGAACACTATCAATATTTTTCAAAAATAAATACATCAAACGATATAACAATATATTATCGCACTCTGCGGGACAAATGCCAACTGGGCACGGCTGGATTGACAGCTACCCCTCTAAAAAATTTAATTCTCTATCCAGCAATCTAAAATTTTCTGAATTTCTCTAATTTTTTATTGAAAAATATTAAATTTTTAATGTTACTAAGTAAACAAAAGAACACGAAACAGTTTAAATCAATTGTTCAGACTGGGCGTCCGTAGCTTCTTGACAATAATGGAGGCGTTGCTGAAATTCTTCTAAAACGTTTTGTATCGTTTCCGTGGTGATTTGATTAATTTCATGCCTCATTCTGTCTTAAATCATCTTTTAAATTTAATTTTCTTGATGAAGAATATATAAAATTCAAAAACCTTATATTGCTCGATAGTGAATTAAAAACCCTTTCAATTGAGCTATCACACGCACCCTCGTTCCATTTAAAAATTTTAAAATGGTACCTGTCACTCCAATGGGGTTGAAGGGGGAGGTATAAAATTATACTCAAAAAATGTCATTTTATATTTAAAAATTGACATTAGGATTAGGATTTTACTAATAAATTATTAATTACATAGATAATGAATATATATTCGTTACTTATGGACCTCACTGTATATGGCAATTTTTGACCATTATATTAAAAAAGGCGCAACCCTCGACAAGAAATTTCTGTTTTTTGATATTTTGCCAATGACATACAATAATTGTTATTTTAATGTCAGGTTATAACTAAATCATATTATACCTAAAAACTTCATTTGCTCAATATTTTCAGTCCTAGCGCATTTTACTGTTATTTTGAAGGACCTTGCAAGCGCTTCATATTTCTGATTATTATTACTAATTGACATGAATTTGGTTTTTGACATATGTATTTAATTTTAACAAGTTACCATTGCACGACCTCTCGTAACCCATTATTTAATTATCTACAAGAATTGTTAAAACCTTTGAAAGAGATTAAATATAACAACGTATCATCAGCAAATATATGTATTTCACGCTTTTAATAACGGGGGTGCTGAAAAGCAAGGTATGATTAGTAAAGCAAATTAAAACTGTTCAGTGCCCCCTGCGCCTCTTACGGAGGTTTACCACCGGAAGGCACCTTTGCGTTATAAGTCCACCGAAACGGAAACTGGAAAGCAAGGTATGGTTAGCAAAATAGCGGAAGTTGAAAATCAAAGTATGATTGGTACAACAATTTAGAACTCTTCAGTGCCCCCCTTGTGCCTCTTACGGAGGTTTACTACCAAAGGGCACCTACGAATTATGAGTCTGCCGGAATGGAAACGCCTGGATGGCGTCACTGATGGCCGGTCTTGCGGAAGTTTCCAACGTCAAAATTAGTGCAAATAGTAGTCGGATGGTAACTTAGATCTTATAGTCATGAGTTAACATCGGAGCAACGTTCCTTGAACCTTGCAAACCTACTACTTTAGTTTGGAACACCTACCAATGTTGGTTTGACGTCAGAAAATGACTTGTTTAAGTTTGGTGTGTCTTTAAATAATCTTCTAACGTTGATTAGACGACGTTAATATCTGACTAAATAGAACTGGTTAACGTGTGGGAAACCTTCCAACATCGGTTAGTCGTTGGTAATCGACCTAACAAATTTAGTACTTTTTAGTCATCTACCAACGTGGATTAGACGGTGACGATTGCCTAAATAAGTCTCTTTAATTTTCCAACCTAGCATTATCGCCATATTTATTGATTCCCTCGAATTCAAGTATAAGCGGCCATGTCGGATAAACGATTGCAAAGGTTTTAGAAATATTAAATTTATAGTTTAAAAAATAAAATACGCTATGATAAGTACTTATTTATTCATTAAATTATAATATGCATATGCGATATTTTTCAAAGAACCTATTTCTTTTACAAAAAAAAAATATTATTTTTTTAATGACAATAAAAGTATTATTTTAATACTTTTAAGATAAACATAATTCTTAAAAGTAACTATTTTTTTAGACCTAGCCGTCATACGTTTATCAATAAAATTAGTTTTGTTTGAATTTTGGTCTTCCCTTCACACGAAATTTCAAGTTAAAATTAACGTATTATTCTAAATGGCAAACATATGTTATGATATATCCATGTTCTGAAAAAATGATGGTAGGTTAGGTAGACAAAGTTGGTTTTCAACTTATTCTGACGTAAAATATTGTGCAAATTAGGTCGATGATTGCAACGATGATAAGTCAGTTTCCGACGTTGTGCATACGTCGCACACTAACTTCTAGTTGGGAACCCCAACGTTGGATCGACGTTAGAATATTGCTTGGGTATCAGTTTACATTTCTTCTTTATGGTCTTACTTACTTTCTGAAGAGCACTTCGTCCATCGTTGAAAGGTCGGAATGGAATGCATTAAACGGCTCCTCAGGTCTTTTCAATATTTCGTATAGATCCACAGGCAAATGGGCAAGCACATCCAACAGCGAAATAGTCGTACATACGCTGTTGGCTGGCGTGAAAGTAGAATGCCTTTTCGTCGCTCCCCGGTCACCTGAGTTCATCTCTGCACTAAAGCCGGCGAATGTATTAGATACATACAACAAATACAAAATAATTATTATTACTTTTAAATCTGGTTAACTCGAAACGGTCCAATATGTATTTCAATATTCATTTTAACAGTAATAGAATCAAAAGGACAATTATACAGAGGGTAACAAGAATAAATGTATAAATACTATGCAGATTTCGATGCTTCGTTACAGAACTATACGTTGGTGGACCAAACACCCTGCACAAAACAATAAGGGGTATATAATGTGTAACGTTATTAATGGATTTTTCAACCACCCTGTAGGAATTATAGATATAACGTTCGTAGGATTAGTTCAATAAAATAGGCCGAAGCGGTACTTACACTCTCCGGGTATATTAGGTTGCATATCATTTTGTAGAAAAAACGAAAGATTGATTTCTGTCGCCACAGCGAATCTGTTCAGTACAATTAATTCACTCACGCAATTATTAAATTAATGATAATAAGGCTATTTGCAACTAAAGATACGTTTAACATTGTTGAAGTAGAATTCCTGTTTATACTGTATTTGATGGTAGTTGAATACTTACCGGGGTAGACGAAATTATGCAAAATTCCATTTCAGATCCGACGGCCTTATCTAATTGCGGAAAATAAAGGAGGAAGTAATAACCTTTACGGGGTTAGAATTTGCTGAGTTGACTAGAGCAGAAGTCACCCTGCCTCACCTTGCCGAAGGAAAACACGAACAACCCTCTTACAGGAGAAAAGCGCGAGTAATAATAAGGGCAGAAGTAGCAATTTCTAGGGACGTCCTAAGTCTCGCCAAGGGCTGCCAGGTTTCAGTTTAATCGAGGATATTATCAAAAGGTCAGAGCTAACCAATTTTGTTTATCCACTGTAACACTTTTATTGGACAATTAGAGGGAAGATTCTTGTTAGTTATTGCTGTTGGTTATTATAATTCTCAATTATAACCTAGCTAGAGTGACCTAGAGTCACTATGAATTGTTAAGTAATAGTTAACTTTACCTAAAGTTATGTAGTTTTTGTCCTGATAAGATTTCGCTCCGTGTTTTATCATTTAAGATCCCGAGGTGTAAATTATTTGAAATAACTAGATTTCTTATATGAGAAAATTCTCCAACACATGTAACCGTGCGTAGTACTACTAACGGAGAGGTGAAATTGTCGATACACATGCGGAATCTTATATAAGTACCTGAATTATACTTTTTTGAGCTTGCTTTACTGTAGTCTAAAACTTAAATATATTTTAGAAAAAGAACAACGCTTCACGACTTTTAATTTTGTTAATTCATAGATTTCATTTTTGTTTTGCCCAGCTGAATTGGCAAATACTATAAAGTTTCTTAGTTTAGTAAAACTAAGTGGCGCCCCCATTAAGAACAAACCCTAACTAGAAAAATCAACTCCTTACCCCGGCCTAAGGCCACCAGCACATAATAGGGCTACAAATGTTTGCCCAAAACTAGAAAACCGATTTCGATAAAACCTTCACTATTCGAAAGAACATTCTTTCACAATGAACATAGGTTGTCAATATCATATTACGTTATCATGAATAAGAGCGAAGATATGGATAAAATTCTACAAAGTAGTCGAAAGATCAGTAAGTTTTAATATTATGCAACTAAAAATAGAAATAAGTGTTATCTGTGTTGTTTGCGTAGTTTATTAACATTAAGTTCATTTTATTTACCCACTGGGCGAAGCAGTCGGTCTCTAGTAAAAATTGCATTTTATTCCGTTTATACCTATGAAATAAAATGTTCCTGTACTAGACCCGAAGTTCAATCTAGAACCACGTTATTCTGAATACGAAATGGGCGACTTCGCTTATTAAAAGCAAAATGGAAATATCAATATTTGTGTGCATCTAGTTTACTGCGTTCATACATAATATTCAATTTGAGTTATTAAGGAATTTTTGCCAGTTCCTCTAATATCACTCGCGTTAACCTTAACTGTCACGTGATCAAATGCGGTCAACAAAAGAAGAGGGTTGTTGTATAAGAACTTTTGCACGAGCTCCAAGCGGTTGATGCTATTTGACAGATTTGGTGTCTGAAATGACAAGTAACGGTTCGATTTCGATAACGTATAAAATTGGGTACATTAAACACGAGTGTTGGCGAGCGGTGGGAACTGTAGGGGAATAAAGTCGACCTATCGTAGAACAGCACAGACCGCTGGCAGTCTTTGTTTATCTGAGGCTGGCACTATTTAGAATTTATACTACACCAATTAGGATAACGATGTGTACGCTAGGTCTATACTACTCTCTACATACAGCTTCCCCTATGCTCGCCATCACTACAGTATGTATATAATACATTTTTGAATAATACAAACAACCATAATTTAAAGCAAATTTTCCGCAGTTATGGAAGATGTGTTAAATTTAGTTGTGCATTTGGAGAATGAGGTAGAAGTGGAAGATGCGCTGATACAGGCTTTATTAATACCAAATCCGCCTCGATAACTCCGTTTCTTGAGATCTACTAACTATGACAGGTTTTGACCGATCAGTTCATTTGAAGTGGGTAATATAACGTCCCTTATCTACAGCGAATTAAAAGGTGACACGGAATTAGAATAAGGTGAACGCTGTTTGTGCACATGCATAATTATCTCCTCCCTTCTGCATTAGCGGTAATGGAGGTGTAGCGTTAGTGGACAAAAACTTCCTATTTATCAGCAGCTAACGCCAAAAAATTTTTTTGAGATGTTTCGTTCTTGTATACACACTAAATCGCATTTTATTTTTTTTATTCCCTTTCGTAATAGTGTGGGGGTGATAGTGGGTGGTGGCTAATGCCAAAAAAGATTTTGAGACCTTGACTTTTTGTACATGCTCTAAATTGCAATTTATGGACTCTTACCCGCTTGCTATGCCTATTTACCCTTATTTACCCCATTTACCTCCAAACCCTTCAACGGAATTAGATCAAAATATACTCTAGTTCCAGGTCTCGTTGTAGTAAGTGTAAGTACCAAAATTTTTTGCGTTACTATACTTCCACTGGACGTGGAAGTAATATATATATATAGAAACAATATTGATTGAAAGTAATGTTGATTTTTTATGTGTGTCTGAGCATTTTTTAACATTTGACGAAATGGAAACATTGAATATTTGTGACTATATTGTATCATCAAGCTACTGCAGAAAAGTAAGTAGAGGAGTTGGTACTCTTATTCTTACCAAACCATTTTTGAAATGCAGATCTGAGCAAAAAATAAACTCACTTTCTATTGAGAAAGAATGTGAAATTTGCTGTGTGTTTGTACCTAAGCAAAATCTTTATATAATGGTCTACAGATCAACAACTATAATATTATCAGCATCTGAAGATTATAAGCTCTTTCTAAGTATATTGGAGCAATCACTAAACAATTTACCAACTGCAAATATCACTTTAACAGGTGATTTTAATACTTCATTTGGATCGGAAGACAGAGAGTGTGCAAGCCTAACAGATTTATTGTTAACTTATAACTTCCAACAGATGATAACTTCAAATACACGACAAAATAAATGTATTGATAATATTTTCATCAACTTTAATAGTAATTTATGCTCATCATTATGTATAGATTTAGGTATTTCAGATCATTATGGCCAGTTTTTAAATTTTCAGTTTAGTAAAATTCATAAAATATCTAAAATAAGAAAAACCTGTAGGTCAATAACTGAACAAGGTAAACAAATATTTTTCAATAATGTAGAAAATATACCTTGGGAATTTATTGATGATGCCATGCTGGATTGTAATGAAAAATTTGAAATATTCATAGAGAAAATAACGTACGCAATGGTTGATACTTTTCCTGAAAAGTTGTTATTACATGACCCAAATTCAACTTATGACTCAAATTGGTTCAACCAAGACCTGCGTGACATGAGGTCGAAATTAATGTTTCTGTCAGATCTATATAAACAATATAAAAGTAATTATCTCAAAAAGGAATTATCTGATTACAAAACCAAATATAAGAATGTTATTATTAATGCCAAGAAATCTAATAATGAGAACTTAATAAAAAATTCGCAAAATTCGATAAAAACCATGTGGCAAATTATAAATTAAAAAAAAAAAATGCATATTCACCGATACAGAACGATAGTAATTTAACTCCAAATCAGTTTAGCACTTTTTTTAGTGAAGTTGCTGGTAATCTTTTGGAAGAGTTGGGTGATAATGGGATCAGTCCTATAGATATAATGCATAATGCTGAATTATCCCATACAAACTTATTTCATTTTAAACTTATAACTCATAATAATGTGAGAGACGCTATTGATTCATTAAAAAATAAATACAGCAAATACATTTTTGGTCTTAATATATTTCTGATAAAATCTATTAAAAATTTGATAATATCGCCATTATGCAAACTGATAAACTTGTATATTAAAGAACCTTGCTTCCCAGACTGCCTCAAAGAGGCTATTGTAATACTATTTATAAAAAGGGAGACGCAAATGATGCAAATAACTATAGGCCTGTGTCATTACTTCCCATCTTTTCAAAGATAGTTGAAAAATGCTTGGCAGAGCAAATAGCGAACTACTTTGAAAATAATAGCATCTTTTATAATAAACAATTTGGTTTTAGAAAATCAAAAAATACCACCTCTGCAATTCTAGATCTGCTAGAACAGATTGTGGAAGCTTTTGAGGGTCGGGAACATGTGTGCACTATATTTTGCGACGTAAGTAAAGCATTTGACTGCGTCTCACATGAAATACTGCTAGAAAAGTTAAATATATATAAGTTTTGCCATAACAGTGTTACCCTATTAAGATCATATTTAACCAATAGATAACAAACCGTTAAAATAAATAATGAATATTCAAATAAAACAAAAATAATACATGGCGTGCCCCAAGGTTCAGTACTTGGGCCCCTTCTCTTTTTAATATATGTTAATGATTTCCCAAATTCAAATGAACACTCTAGTGACATACTTTTTGCAGATGACACAACTATTTCGGTTCGAAATAATAGCATTGAACAACTTTCAGCAGTGGCGTGTGAGGTAGAGTCAAAGGCAGAGCTTTGGTTCAAAGCAAATAAACTCACATTAAATCGAGATAAAACAGTGCACATGATCTTCTCACTGCGTGATAAATTAGGACACAGTGTTCCTGATCCTCAGGAATCAACAAAGTTCTTGGGAGTTTATGTTGATAATAAATTGACCTGGCATGTACATGTAGAAAATTTATCAAAAAAATTGTCAAAAAATACATTTATTTTGAGAAATCTAGCTAATGAAGTAGGTAAAGAGGCTCTAAAAAATGCATACTTTGCACTATGCCACTCTGTGCTTTCCTACGCTGTTCTAGTATGGGGATAAGCGTCAAATTGGAACAGAATATTTGCTCTACAAAGACGAGCAATACGAATAGTAGCCAACTTAAATTATAGGGCTGATTGTAGAGAACAATTTCGTGAGTTAAATATACTTACATTTCCATCAATATATATGAGTTGCTTTTGTATGCTAGAAAGAATTTATATACTCAGGGTTTAAACAGAAAAGAACGTGACTATAATTACAATACAAGACACAAAAATATGTTAACAATACCTTACGTAAGACTAACAAAAAGTCAAAAGGGAATTCAAATTTTAGCCCCAAAATTTTTCAATAAACTACCAGCCGATATATAATGCTTACCAGATCCAAGTTTCAAGAGAAGAATAAGGTCCATCTTGCTCGAAAAAGGTTTTTACTCGTATGACGAATTTTTATCATATAAGTTCAATGATGATTTAAAATGATTAAAAATGTTTGTCTAAATCTGAAGTTTGTTTTATATTTCTATGTTTTATTGTGGTATATGTGATATCTGTATATATATTTTTATATTGTTATTTTTTTTCTCTCTTATTGTAAATATTGACTTGTGCAAATACTACTTTTGTATATAGCATAAATAAAGTGATTTGATTTGATTTGATATATATATATATATATATATATATATATATATATATATATATATATATATATATATATATATATGTATATTTTTTTTTCATGAATAATTGAAACTTTACCAACCTTGCATTGTTTATTAAGTACTTTAAATGATTCAATGCTATTATTCATATTTCGTTATAAATAAATAGTATATTTAGTGGAGTAAATATAAATTTGCAGAGGAAATTTTACATGCAGCAACGCGACATAAAAAAATAAGTTTGTTTTGGTGAAACTAAGAATGCCCTGAGTTTTCTACCTCGCGTAGTTGGGAACCCTTTTTTGGGTGGTTTTTCAGTTTATTTTGGACCGTTTAAAATGCTAGTTAAGAAACGAGAACGATACCCTTTTATTGTAGATAGTCAAGGAACCTTCAGTTCAAATTTCGTGAAAATCGATTTACCGCCTCCCACGATGTGTGTATAAATATACTGAAAAAGCGTAAAAAATTGAATTACGGCTAACTTGACGAAAATTAAACCGAATTTGGAGAAATTTTAGAAGAAAGTAACATATATAACCAAAAAATAGTCTGCCAAATTTTAACAAAAAATATCCAACAGGTTGGCCACAATTCCATTTTTAGTCCAAATTCCACAAAATTTTCAAAACTTCCCAATTTGCCTAGATAGTCGAATGGAATTTTTTCTACCAAAATGAAGATATTCTTATGTACTTTCACGTGATGTAACTAAAAAATAACTTTTTTTAATTTAGCCGATTTTTTTGTCATTTTTGGTATATACATGCGCGCGACGATTTCCCGTCATTTTCGGTATAATACGTATGCGTGTAATTATTCATTTTAAAAATTACAGTATTAATAACAAAAAGTAATTGTGAGCAGGTTTTAAATATTTAGATTAAAAAAACTCTCGAAGGTAAGATATAATTTTTTTAAGAAAATTCACGATTATAAAAAACCACCTAGGTAAATAATGAAATATAGAAAAATTTTTCACTATTTACCTAGGTGATTCTTTATTATAATTTTTTACCTAGGGAGAGAAATACTACTTACTCATTAGAGGAATGGAGTAAATAATTTCTCAGGTTAGTAGTAAAAAAAATATTTATGTAATACTATTTTCACTTTTGACGAAAATCAGCATTTTAACATTCCCATTAAAAGTACACTTGCTTTATCACCTTATCACTCATGAAAAATTGATCCTCATAAATTTCATAATATTTGTTTCTTGTGACTGTATCCGTTGCTGGAGTTCGCCAGCCTGGGAACTGAAATAACTTTTAAAACCACACGACCACTTCAACCTGTCGTAATATAATATTTCAAAAGACGGCGACAGTCTGGGAAATACAATGTCCTTATTAATAATAATTGTAACCAATACGGGCATATTGAATGTTTCAACGTTTGTGGTTGTTTTAGTGCAGTCGCAGTGTCATAATTAACACGCATACACTTCAGTGCGGTGCAGAGGCGTACTTAAATGTGTCAATTACTTTAATATTTTTTTGTTAGTGTTTCTTTTTTAATAGAAATAAATATTCATTGTATATTCTCTTTTATTTTATAATTCATATATCAAAATCACTTAATCGGAAATGAGAAAAAATACAAAATAAAAAAAGTTCATATACTTTAACACATCTTAAATATATAATATGATGGGCATTATACAATATAAAAAATATTTCTGTGATTGTTTGCTTATTTATGATGATATACTTTTTGTCGTCAAATTCACATTTTATAAGACGGAGCTAATTCCCTGAATGTAGTAAGAAAGAAAACGTTTTGAATTTGTTAAACTTACAAAAAAAAAATTGAAAAGAACAACTAGTAGTTTTCAGACTCTATCCTCCGTCTCTACATTTTTTAGGAGCAACGGGTCACATGCTATCACATACTAGTACTAAGACGTGTTTTCGATCAAATTCGTTAGGGCCGTTTTAGAGAAAGAAAATATTTTGCTTTTATCTCATCCACGCCCCTTGCAACATTTCTCTATGAATGTTTTAGAAGCAAATAGTCATGCCATCATATACTGATACTACGAAACTATCGATATGGCAAATTTAATCACAAGCGTTGTAACCGTTTTAGAGAAAAATATTTAATTATTTTAACGTTACTCCTCATAGTCTCCGTCCCTGAATTTTTTTGGAGCCAACGAATCATCTCATTCTAGTGTTAAAAACGTTAGAGCCGTTTTTGAATCGACTTTATTATCATTCAATAAATTCAAAAATTCATAAAAAATATTTTGACAAATAACCGAAATCATGAAATTCATTTAGCCTACTTACCAAATACAATTTTTATTGCAGTTGCCAAATTACCGTCGTTGGCTTGCTTACCGAATTGTAAAAACATAACATAGAATATCATGTTAAAAAATATTGCATTTGTAAATTTTAGAGATTGAATTATGTACATACTGTACATACTTCCTTATAATTAACATAAAAGGTTATTTTTCAATTGTTACTTCTTTGCATTCTTTTCAACTGGGTTAGAACTCTTTTTAATTTGGAAAAAAATTGAAAATTAAACAAATGAAAAACATTGTTAAATACTAGTCGTTAACGCCAATCAAGAGAAGAATACTTTGTTAAAAAAAAATTGTTACTCTACGATTCGATAACATAATTTTATGAGGTCGCGAAAATTTCAGCAACTTATCATTTATTGGCTATTTAAACAAATACTTTAACTTGAAGACGCGCAAAATTAACCTGAGCCTAGGAGAAATTTATATCTAAAACCGGCCCTGGCTAAATCTATACATTCTCGTTAAAGATATATTAAACTGCTTAAAAAATATATTCGTCTCTTCATTCTATTTTGAGGTTAAGTACATATTCAGTAGAGATCATAAATATCTAATTTTGTTTTAAATTTTATTGTAAACAATCTCCATTTTCAGTTTTTGCAATACGACCAAAAGGCCGGAGATATTTCCGAAAAACGCATAAATACATGGTTTTTTAAAATTCAGTTGTTTAAACGAATATATTCCCGACCTTGTCCGAAGTGCAAAACTTCGAATCTAATTCTTTATATGTATACTTCCAGCGAAAAACTTCTCTATCTAGGCACTTTTCTTACAAATTTATTTTTACTTCACTAGTAAGAAGAAATGATATAGAAAATAGGACATCGATTCAGTTGTTATTCTCATTTGTTGGATGATTTTCATTTCCTCTGTCTAGTCTATATATAATTTTTGTTTCGTTGTAATGTAGTATCATCTGTAAGTCTCAAGAAATTTTATTTCAGCCTTTAAGTGAAGTACACACTGTCACCGGCAGAGTGAAGTGCCGGTGTTCCAGTGCACATCGCGTCATGTGTTCCCTGTAGATATTAAAAAGAATTAGTAAGTGAATACAGCCTTGCCTAATACCTTTACCAACTTATCTTTGTCAGACTTTGGTCTCACAAATACAGGGTTTTCTTTGTTTTTTTTTCGGCGGAGGTCCTACGGCTCCTGCCGCATCCCGTATCTCAGTCTCCATAATAGTTTGCTCTGTGTATCTTCTTCTGTCAAGTTCCTTTCTGTCATACTCCTCTTAATACTTTCCCACCATCTGGCTCGGAGTCTTCCTCTTTTCCTTCTTCTATTGGGTATGTAATTGAACACTCTCTTGGGGATTCTCTTATTCCCCATTTTCCTGATATGTCCGTACTAGACAAGTTGTCTTTGTTCAATTACTTGGGTTATTTTTCCTTTTTTGTACATTCTCTCTCTTATTTCCTCATTGCTAATGTGTTCAAATCAGGATACCCTGGATTCTCGTCTGAGAAAGTCCATTTCAGTGCTTTCGATCCTTTTCCGGTTTCTCTCCGTGAGTGTCCAACATTCTGACTCATAGATTGTGATTGGCTCTACTATCGATTTGTAGATATTGGTTTTAGTTCTTAATCCAATTTTAGTGGACCAGAAAAGGGGGTTTAGTTTGCGAATTGCTGTTCTCCCTGAATTCACAAGATGTGCCATGTCTTCATCGCACGTTCCACCTTCGCTGAGAATACTTCCCAAATACTTGTACGTATCTCTATCTAAACAGCTCCCTTGTTTAAGTTTTTTGTCAATTCTAAACTCCTGAGAAATTTCTTTTCCGACCTTTCCCTTGCTCTGACGTTTTTGTAAATAATATACACTCCTCTAATGTATATAGGGTTCATTTCACTATTAATTAATGTTTCAAATAGTTGGGTTAGTGGGACATTGTCATATGCCTTCTCTAAGTCTATGAATACTAAATGGCTTTCTAGATTTCTTTCGCATTGTTTCTCCATTAACTGTCGTATAGAAAATATGTTGTCGATACACAATCTTCCCGCTCGGAACCCGCTCTGCTCTCCACTGTCTTTTATTTCCTCTTCAATTCTACTTTTTAGAATTCGGCCGTACAACCTTTCTATTGCGCTGGTTACGCTAATACCTCTATAGTTATTGCAGTCTTGTTTATTACCCTTTTTGTAAATGGAACTAATTAGAGAGATATTAAAGTCTTGTGGTACTTCTTCTCCTAGCAGCAACAATTTGTTGAAAATTATCGCCAATATTTCCAACAAGATACTTGGTCCATATTTCACCAGTTCAATAAGAATGTTTCCTGGCCCCGCCGATTTGTTATTTTTCATTCCCTTAACCACCATTTCTACTTCCATCCAGATCGGTTCCACATTTGCGTATCCATTTATATTTCGTTCTTGATATGTTGTTCGTTTATATTCAACTCTGTTTTCTGTTAGCAGTTCTCGATAGTGTTCTCTCCACTGGTTCATATTGATTATGGGCATGTTGGCTCTTTCGGATCTGTCTGATCGTATACTCTTTATTGTTTCCCAAGCCTCTCTAACTTTTGTGCCTCCCAGGTATCTATTGACTTCTTCGCATTTTCTGTCCCACATTTCTTGCTTTGCTTTGGCCACCTCTCTTTTAACTTCTCTATTGCTTCTTACGTAACCCTTTTTGTCTTCCGCGTCCTGCGTACTCAGCCATCTGTTATATAGCCACTTCTTATCCGTCACCATCCGCTTAATTTCATCGGTCCACCATTCTGGATTTCTCTTCTTTGCTGTGTCTAGCATTCCTATAGCCTCTTCTGCTATCTCTAACTTCACTGTATAGGCCTTCCGCAGTGTATTCGTTGATATTCTGAAGTTGTTCTAGTTTGTGCACTAATCTTATTTTATATAGAAATTTTATCGAGTCTTGTTGTAAACTTTCCATGTTGTATTTAATTGTCTCTAGAACATCATTCTTTCTTTCTTCGCTCTTCGATGCATGGCGTCTTTTAAACGCAACAAGAACTTTTGCCTTCACCATGAAGTGGTCCGATACACACTCACCTCCTCTGTGGACTCGCACATCTTGTGTTTTTAGTTTTGAATTTTGTTGTATCACATAATCAATGATCGATCGTAATTTCCCCGTTGGTTGTATCCAAGTGTATTGGTGAATTCTTTTGTGTGGAAAGTATCCATTTTCTATTCTAAAGGAATGTGCTTCACAGAGATCTGTTAATCTCCATAGCTACCTATGACGTAATTATCTGTGGCTTTTCCCGTCCGGGCATTGAGATCTTCCTAGAGGAATATCTTCATTGTATAGATAATAAATTAAGAACTGAAGAAATGAAGACCTAACTTCTAGGGCGTTCTCATTTCAGTTAGTATTAGTCCACAATTTGTTTCAATTCCATACCTTCAAAGGTTTGTAGTAGACGAAATAAAGCTACATAATCTAATCTCTAATAGAGTATTCTTTTCAACACTTGCTTCTTCAAAAGTTATTTTCATGCTGAAATGAACATTTAAGGATATATCGCAATATTAGAAGTGATATAGAACCTAGCAATCTATAATCACAGACTTGTTTCATTCACTTTTTATATAGTGGCACGAGTAATGAAGTTTTTCAGTCATCGGCCTAGATTCTCGTCTTCTATATCTTTTGACATGTTACACAGCCCAACAAAAAAATCTTTCTAATCACTGCTTTTTGAATACATTTGATGTGTTTGTGAAGTTTTTGAGATACGATATGACATTTTCATTACTGATAAAAGTCAAAATTAATAAAATGATAGTGTATTCAGAGATCAAAATATTATTTTCTTACCTAAAATTAGGATCTAACTAGCTGATTTATGGTACTGGGTATTCCCCATGACCGTAAAACTCAACTTTACTACTTTGTAACCCAAAATCGAGGGGGTTAACGCCTGAAAACTACCCATTCCAAATACTACATTCCACATGAGAATACATCCTTACTACATGAGACTATATAACGACTGCATCAGATCATAAAGGAAGAAAAGGTGTAAATTTTTATAAAAAAAATATTACTCTCTCCGATGAGTATTCGGTGAGCAGATATACCATATTTATATACACTACCAAAATATGTATCGGTCTGTATATGAAGAACCCTCATAGGTAATTTAAGTATCTCTGCAATGATATTTTGAACTGCAGATGCGCTTCAAGTTATTAGTTTTTTTTTTGTAGATGATTGCCTCCACTTCAAATTTTATTATTGCAAGTTGGTGTTCGTGGTTCCGCTGCCAGTTTTCTTCAGATTCAGTAAGATTAGTTTCGAAAAGCTTTTCGTAGCATTGTCGCAAAATCTTAATAATTTGATCTCCGTTAGCATTACTGAACTGTTTAATTAATCACAATTTGAGCAATCATCCCTGCTGATTGGAAACTGCATGTGACTTTACTTCTTTACAGATGCGATTTAAGATTTCTTACCTTTCAAGCAGATAATCTGAATATTAGTATTGCGCATTGATTTGTTATACTTTTCTTGTTTCAAAATAGTCTGACGTTTAAAGTTTCCAGGTTTTTCATACTTTGTATTTCAATTAGAGTTTTGGTTATTATCGAAGGTTGTTGGTTTGTTCTTGTTATTGTTCTGTTTTAATACTTTTTAAAGATTTCCATAAGACATCTACATCTTCATCATTCCTTGTATCCACTTCATTTATATATTCCCTAAATTTGTTTTGGAAGGCTGGAACCTCAGTTATAAATGGCACACGTTTTCAGTGAGAAAATGCACATCAGTAACGGATAGTCACATGATTATATATATTTATATAAAGACATTATATTTATGTTCATCTAATCTGATCTTTATTCAAATTAGCATTAACAAAAAGGAATAATAAGTCCCTTACGTTACCAGATAAAGCTGATTTACAGAATTATGTCATCCACATAATATTTCCTATTAGCAAGACACGTAAATTTCACGCACTTTTTATTTGGTTCATACACTATTTGCACGTGATTAATCTTTGATATATTGAAAAGTAATAATTTATAATTCTATTTTTCATTATTATATATCATTTCCTTTAACACTTTTCTTAGTTTTTTATTATTAAATTAAATATGTGAAAGATATATTTATAAAATTATTTGAACTCTGTCTCGTAGTTTATATTTGCTTGTAGAGAGTTCGTCTGTTTTACTTCAAGAATTACGAGGTGAATCTTCCACTTGCTCGCTTTTAGAATTTCAAATATAATCCGTTTTGTGTGTTTCTAAAATAACTTTCTGAACCTATCAAGGTCTTGTTATTTCTCCAGCAAGTGTGATCCAATTATTGACATAACAGACAATAATTACATTCTCTGACATCATTCGCGTTGAAATATATTCTCATTGTCTTTTACACATGGCACTTAGAACAAGGGAGAGGAATTATTTCCATTCACATATTTCCGAAAATTTTAATATATAATTAGATTACATATAGGCCAGTCGTCAGGTAGATTGACATTGTTTTAAATCAGACAAGATATTTTACTATTGGAACCAGTTCATTATAGGCCACTTTTAGACATACTAATTTTGCCCCCTCGCCCGCCCCCCGGAACGCCTCCAATTTTGGGGCAATATTACTTAAAAATATATATTTTTTTGCAAATATCTCGATTGTGGATAATCCTAAGAAGAAAAGATGGTTATCAAAGTTAAAGATAAGTAAATTCTCTATCGAAATGGCTCAGACACATTTTTACGTAGTATTAATATTCTTGAAGTTATAGGCGCGGGAATTAAAGCACCGTATCTCTTTTACTCTCTATATCGGCACTTTCCTATACTCTTCCAGGCTTTCTACTTGATATTACGTTTAATTGTCACTTTTGAAGTTTAAGTAAATATATTTATTATCAATTTTGAAATTACAAATCTCTTCAACTATCGGTGGTGACTTATGCGGGTATTTGGTATTTCCACACCACCTTGTGGTAGAGCACTTGGCACGTTTTTTTAAAGCGATGTCACCGATAGACCTAATCCACTTTTTGTTTATTTGCTTAACTTACTTCTAAATCTTATCCTCTACTGCCACGACATTACATTAATCTGAATTTTTTTGAAGTTGAAGGTCCAAAACGTTCCCCTGCCTAAAGTATATGTATGCACAGTTTTGTAAAACAAATAATTATTAAATATTTGTGGTTAAAAAGTGTCACTTAAAAACTCGCCAGTGCTATAATAGCATCCATTAGTCAGTAAAGTCCTAGCTTCCTTCTTAAATACTGTATAATTAGATCAGCTGGCAATTTATTATAAAATATTATACAGTTATTGATTGGAGACTGTTTAAATGCAGTGGTTTTGTGGCGGGGATACGCAAAGATTACCATGCCTTGTACTGTGGTCATGGACAACGGAATTTGTTTCTAACAAGTATAGATTTTTCATAGTTCAAATGTGCTTTTAGAGGGCGGAATATTAAACATAATATTTTTAGTCGCAAACTCCTCTATAAAATCCTTATTTTACTATAAGGAACGTAACCAGACTGCAACCAAGAGCTACTCTCCGAGCTATGTGCCCCACCGAGCGCTGAATTACAAGTTACGAGTCTGGCTCGTTAAGTGTAATAATTGCATATTACCATCAAAAGATTTTTCAAAAGTTAAGCATTTGTATATGTGTTATATGAAAATGTACCCTGTATATAACGACTCGTCTCAGCAGGCGCGGATCTAAGAAGATTTTTTTTTGGGGGGGGGGGGGTAAAATATTTTACCAGAAAATTAAATACTTATTAATTTATTAAAAAAATAAGAACAACTATGGAAGAGAATATTTAGAACATGAACATTTCAATAAAATAAAAATAATACTAATATTTCGTTAGAATAAGAACAATGAAAAATACATTTTCTGCAATAAAAAATCAGTTTTACAGTTCAGTCTAAAAGTGCCAATCATTTAATAATGAATTGGGACGATTTTTATAGTGTAATAGAGTTGTAAAAAGCTATTTTAATATCGGTCAGTGCTAACATTTTCTGGCCAGATGTTAGGGTTTCTCAATATTTCGATATGGTTTGCAGATAACAATACTTTAAAGGTCCTTTAATACAGGATGTATATAGCTCGAGATTTCTAGATTTTATGATCTCACTTTTGTCAATTTGTCATCTGGTATCTTTTTCGATTTAAGATAACATATAATATAGTTATATCCCAGTAGCCTCGGACAAATCGTGTGGGGTAAAATTTTGTTTTACACAAGATATATTATTTAATTTTTTGGACGGAAAGGGGAAAGTTCGGGAGGGGTAATTACCCTTTTACCCCCCCTTGAATACGCGCCTGCCTCTCAGCATCCGCTATCCCGAGAATTAGGTAAGATTGTATTCTTGCAAAACTGCATAATTGCAGTTCCTTTGTCTCACGATGTTATAAATGGGAGTAGTACGCATTCAGACAGTAGTCTTATACCGCTTTCGGTCTTTACATTTAAAATTGTATTTGTAACTTTCATAGAGTCATCGATGGCTCAATGATGTTAATAAAGTAATTGTTTTCATAAAGTGCATCGTTTAAATCAAAATATAACATTGGCGCAGTCGTACGGATCTGAAAAACACCCTGTAACCCAGGGGTGGTGGATTTTAATCCTTAAATCAGCAACGTCTCACAAGCATTATATACAAGAAACACATCGAGAAACAATTAGCAAGTAAGAAATATTCTCGATTTATTTTCCATTTCAAAACTGCACTAAACGATTTATATTTTATCATTCGTACATTGCATATTTAACACACCCATGAGTTCTGCAATCTAATTTTGTTGAATATGATATCTAGATAGAGAAATTAATACGATATTTTATTTTATCTTTAACACATCAATATTTTCATTGCGACTTAATATAGCTCAAGTTAAGTCTTTATCTTGTAACATTTTTATTGCAATTTAATACTAAAATCAGTTAACCTTTATCTACACAGTTAATGCACTATAACACTGTGACTATAATATCTGAATAAGTGCAAATACCATCGCAAAAATCATTTGATACATATTTTATAAAGAAGGAATACACCCTGATTTCCTTTTTATTTGTTATTATTATCAGTGGCGTACTCTTGCACTTTTTACAACTAATTTTTTTGTATAAAATCAAATTAATTTTTGTTTGTTTTTCTGAAATTTTTATATATATATATATATATATTGTTATTATACATGATTTGCAGGAAACAACTACTCAGCGGGCAAATACCCCGACCTGCATTGAATTATACCTTACAAATCATGAAAAATTGGTAGCCAATGTCATTCGTCTATTCCTTGACCAGACATAGACCGGTTTCGAACTTATTAGTTCTCATCAGTATGCCACATGTCATGGAACAGACAAATGACAGTGGCCAACCTGCTAGTCTTATACAGACTAATGTAAATGGTGTAGTGGTGAGAGGTAAGTGAATTCTCTCATGTGGTCTAATGCTACTATACACCAGAGGTCGCCGCTCTCGGTACTTGCAAAATGGCAAGTCGCTATGCACCATGGAGTCATCTATGATGTCTGGTGTATAGTAGCATTAGACCACATGAGAGGATTCACTTACCTATCACCACTACACCATTTACATTAGTCTGTATAAGACTAGCAGGTTGGCCACTGTCATTTGTCTGTTCCATGACCTATCGCATACTGATGAGAACTAATAAGTTCGAAACCGGTCTATGTCTGGTCAAGGAATAGACGAATGACATTGGCTACCAATTTTTCATGATTTGTAAGGTATAATTCAATGCAGGTCGGGGTATTTGCCCGCTGAGTAGTTGTTTTCTGCAAATCATGTATAATAACAGTATATAGGTTAAGTCCAACCAAGGGCTGCAGGTCGCCGCTCTCGGTACTTGCAAAATGGCAAGTCGCTATGCACCATGGAGACATCTATGATGTCTGGTGTATAGTAGCATTAGACCACATGAGAGGATTCACTTATCTCTCACCACTACACCATATATATATATATATATATATATATATATATATATATATATTGTGCTGTTCTACCTTTATTGAACTTAATAATTTGCAGTACTAATCAAACTTTAACTTGTTTATTTCCAATAGATAAACCCAATAAAAAAAACTTTAATGCCAAAAAGATCAAATTAAAATCTCTTACCTTTTGATCCGAAAGGATGTCAAATTTATTTAATGGGCCGGTTAGCTTATCTTTTCCTTCAGGAGCAGGTTAAAATTCAGTTCCTGTTTTAAAATGAAATTTTATTAAAGTAAAATTTTTAATCTGATATAAGTAATTTATTTTCCTTGATATTTAGATAATTTAGCAATTTTATAACAGGTTCGAAAGTCTAATAAGTACACTATTTAAATTTTAATATACGACCTTGTCCAAAATTAAACACACAAAACCTTCCTTCTTCGTAGCTACACTTTTCTCTTTCCAAATCCAACAATTCTCCTTTCATTAATTCTTCACCTTATCTCGTCCTTATCTCCTCTGCAATTCCTATCAACAATAACAATAACACCTCTTCCTTCTTATTTACAGTCTATTTTTACTCTTCTTCGCTGATCTCCACAATTTCTGACTTTTTTATTCAATTTCAAATTATTAATTCTTGTTTATTATTTTTCTTCTTCACTCCCTAATTTTCACTTGTTCTTTTTTTTCTTAAATTTGTTTTTCCAATTTTACAACCTCTTTTATCTGTTGTTTGTTGTTCTATATCACTAAATATCAAAGTACCCAAAATAAACAAAACAAAACACCATATGAATTTTGATTAATTTCATTCCAAACATAACCTAACTTAAACTTCCTTGTCTTTCTCCAGGAAAACATTTACCAACTATAAAAAAAAAATTCCTACTTAAAAGAAATGTAATGACTTAAAAATATCAGAAATTATTTCAACACAACCTAATAACATAGATGTCTCAAATTCAAAGTATCAAACTTACTGTTGACATCAAATAAAAACTGTAAAACTATTAAAACAACTCTAAACAAGTATTAACATTCTAAAACACATACCTTTCGGATCTTTAGCTAATTTAAATAAATTTTGAAAACCATCTAAAGGAAACAAACAAATTCAAACCCTAATTCAGCAAATAACACAAACATGCAATCTTCGTAATCGTCCAATATGCAAATACATAGCAATATGTATATATATATATATATATGCACAATGTAGACATCCATGATGTCTGGTGTATAGCAGCATTAGACCACATGAGAGGATTCACTTACCTCTCACCACTACACCATTTACATTAGTCTGTATAAGACTAGCAGGTTGGCCACTGTCATTTGTCTGCTCCATGACCTATGGCATACTGATGAGAACTAACAAGTTCGAAACCGGTCTATGTCTGGTCAGGGAGTTGACAAATGACATTGGCTACCAATTTTTCATGATTTGTAAGGTATAATTCAATGCAGGTCGGGGTATTTGCCCGCTGAGTAGTTGTTTCCTGCAAATCATGTATAATAACAGTATATGGGTTAAGTCCACCAAGGGCTGAAGGTCACCGCTCTCGGTACTTGCAAAATGGCAAGTCGCTATGCACAATGTAGACATCCATGATGTCTGGTGTATAGTAGCATTAGACCACATGAGAGGATTCACTTACCTCTCACCACTACACCATTTACATTAGTCTGTATAAGACTAGCAGGTTGGCCACTGTCATTTGTCTGCTCCATGACCTATGGCATACTGATGAGAACTAACAAGTTCGAAACCGGTCTATGTCTGGTCAGGGAGTTGACAAATGACATTGGCTACCAATTTTTCATGATTTGTAAGGTATAATTCAATGCAGGTCGGGGTATTTGCCCGCTGAGTAGTTGTTTCCTGCAAATCATGTATAATAACAGTATATGGGTTAAGTCCACCAAGGGCTGAAGGTCACCGCTCTCGGTACTTGCAAAATGGCAAGTCGCTATGCACAATGTAGACATCCATGATGTCTGGTGTATAGTAGCATTAGACCACATGAGAGGATTCACTTACCTCTCACCACTACACCATTTACATTAGTCTGTATAAGACTAGCAGGTTGGCCACTGTCATTTGTCTGCTCCATGACCTATGGCATACTGATGAGAACTAACAAGTTCGAAACCGGTCTATGTCTGGTCAGGGAGTTGACAAATGACATTGGCTACCAATTTTTCATGATTTGTAAGGTATAATTCAATGCAGGTCGGGGTATTTGCCCGCTGAGTAGTTGTTTCCTGCAAATCATGTATAATAACAGTATATGGGTTAAGTCCACCAAGGGCTGAAGGTCACCGCTCTCGGTACTTGCAAAATGGCAAGTCGCTATGCACAATGTAGACATCCATGATGTCTGGTGTATAGTAGCATTAGACCACATGAGAGGATTCACTTACCTCTCACCACTACACCATTTACATTAGTCTGTATAAGACTAGCAGGTTGGCCACTGTCATTTGTCTGCTCCATGACCTATGGCATACTGATGAGAACTAACAAGTTCGAAACCGGTCTATGTCTGGTCAGGGAGTTGACAAATGACATTGGCTACCAATTTTTCATGATTTGTAAGGTATAATTCAATGCAGGTCGGGGTATTTGCCCGCTGAGTAGTTGTTTCCTGCAAATCATGTATAATAACAGTATATGGGTTAAGTCCACCAAGGGCTGAAGGTCACCGCTCTCGGTACTTGCAAAATGGCAAGTCGCTATGCACAATGTAGACATCCATGATGTCTGGTGTATAGTAGCATTAGACCACATGAGAGGATTCACTTACCTCTCACCACTACACCATTTACATTAGTCTGTATAAGACTAGCAGGTTGGCCACTGTCATTTGTCTGCTCCATGACCTATGGCATACTGATGAGAACTAACAAGTTCGAAACCGGTCTATGTCTGGTCAGGGAGTTGACAAATGACATTGGCTACCAATTTTTCATGATTTGTAAGGTATAATTCAATGCAGGTCGGGGTATTTGCCCGCTGAGTAGTTGTTTCCTGCAAATCATGTATAATAACAATATATATATATATATATATATATATATATATGACAGATGACATTGGTTACCAAATGATTTGTAGGTATAATTCAATGCAGGTCGGGGTATTTGCCCGCTGAGTAGTTGTTTCCTGCAAATCATTTATAATAACAAAATATATATATATATATATATATATATATATGACATTGGCTACCAATCTTTCATGATTTCTAAGGTATAATTCAATGCAGGTCGGGGTATTTGCCCGCTGAGTAGTTGTTTCCTGCAAATCATGTATAATAACAGTATATGGGTTAAGTCCACCAAGGGCTAAAGGTCACCGCTCTCGGTACTTGCAAAATAGCAAGTCGCTATACACCATGGAGACATCTATGATGTCTGGCGTATAGTAGCATTTGACCACATGAGGGTATTCACTTACCTCTCACCGGTACACCATTTACTTAAGTTTGTATAAAACTAACAGGTTGGCCACTGTCATTTGTCCGTTCCATGACCTATGGCATACTGATGAGAACTAATAAGTTCGAAACCGGTCTATGTCTGGTCGGGGAATTGACAAATGACATTGGCTACCAATCTTTCATGATTTGTAAGGTATAATTCAATGCAGGTCGGGGTATTTGCCCGCTGAGTAGTTGTTTCCTGCAAATCATGTATAATAACAATATATATATATATATATATATATATATATATCCTAATAATACAAAATGCCGATCCAAATACTACAAGCAACAATGCATATAATGCAAATAATTCAAATAACACTGATGATACCCTTGCCATCAAACCCTACAAGTTAAGCGGGATTTTCTCAATAGTTCCAGAGTTCGACGGGAACACCATTTTTCTACAAACCTTTATTAGCGCATGTATTCGTGCCCAAAGGATGGCTATAGAGGATCAGCGTATTTTAATCACTCTGCACATTAAAAAAAAACTTCGGGGAAAAGCCGCTGAATTAATAAACTCGAGAAACCCTGCCACTTGGAGAGAAATTAAAAGCCTGCTTGAAGCCCATTTCCGTGATTCACGCGACTTGACGGCCCTTATACAGACTTACAACACGTTCACCAACTACCCAACGAAACTGCCCTGACATTCGTATCTCAATTACAAACACATAATGCCAAAATGCATGCTGCTGTGCAAAAACAGACCTTGACTATGGAGGAAAAGTCGGCCCAATCATCCTTAATTGAGACTACGACATCGACAACGTTACTTACCGGACTGGAACTCAAACTAGGACAAATAATCCGTGCCGGAAATCCTAGCAACCTGCTCGACGCAATTAATAGAATAAAACGTGAACTACAACTATCTTACTTCTAGTTACAAAAATTCCCAAAATAAACGATCAACAAAACCCTATCCAGAATCAACAGAGGCGTCCAAATCCTCAACAATTCTGTAATTTTTGTACGAAACGGACACAATTTTAATGAGTGCCGTATAAGGTTACAATCCTCACAACAAAAACAAAACTTTAGACAAAACAATTTTGCCAGTCCCCCACAATTTTCTAGACCGAATTTCCAAAATTTTCCTAACCAGCAATACCAAAGAAATTTCACACCGCAACAAAATTTTCAACAGAATAGGCCTTCTGTTATAAGACCTAATCCAAACTTTTAGAGACCCC
The DNA here is from genome assembly GCA_963675555.1 of Leptura quadrifasciata. Lineage (NCBI taxonomy): Eukaryota > Metazoa > Arthropoda > Insecta > Coleoptera > Cerambycidae > Leptura > Leptura quadrifasciata. Next base: position 57,652,690 of record OY776678.1, on the reverse strand, counting down.
CAAATCAACAAAATTCAAATTGCAATCCTAACATTAATAGATAAAACCCGCAGAGAACGCACCACGTTAATTTTGACAATCATTTCGACACTCAATATTACGATACTAACTTTTACCATGAAATTGATAACTTCAGTAATCAACAATTTAATCACCAACAATTCCATAACTTTGTAAACTACCAAACTAATTCTAGCCTTGGTAATATGGCAAACATACCACAAATAAATTATGATAATTTACCCCCACTTTCCGCAAAACAATTACGACAATAACATGCCATACCAAAATGAGAGTTATACAGCTAATTCTCAGATGTCCCAGGATTATACTGCTAATCCTCAGGATTTTCCATTAGATCCGGAGTATTCCATGAATACGCCAACACCGGAAATAAAATTCGAAGTGGACCAAATATCCATCCAAATTCAAACATTAAACCTGAACGACAATTACAATCCCCTACTGAATTTCTCAGACCAGAACTTCGTATAAATTGGCCTACACACACTCTATTGGCTGTGAATTCTAGTAATCTTTACTACATAAAAGACATTTTTCAAAAAAATTTAGAATCCTAATTGATACTGGCGCAGGTATTTCGATTTTTAAACATAAGACAGCGGAAAATTAAAAAATAGATCTCCAGAAAATGCGATTATATAAGGCATAACCGATCAGAAAATTAAAATGAGCGAATCTGTTCTTATACCATTTAACGCAAGAGACCCGCACAAAGTCTATATTCACAACTTGGACATAGACTTTGACGGATTATTAGGTGCTGACTTTATGGAACACTACGAATGTAAAATAGATATCAAAACCAGGCAACTAGTTACAAATTTTAAAACGGTTCCCATTTTCAAAGTAACTGAGGATTCACCAACACCCGAAATCAACAAAATCCGACAAAATTGTAATTTAAGTCAAAATAATATCCAAATTGATGGTCGCACTGAAACGGTTTACAAACTAAAGTGCAATCTTAGAAACACTGACGCTATACTGTCGGCGCAGGAAAACGAAAAGATTTGCCTAATGCTCTTGTTAGAGTAAACGAAAATGGAAAATTTTTGACAACAATAATCAATGCAAATGTCATTCCGAAAATTATCCATTTTTCTGATCTAAAATTAGAACCATTGCAAAAATTTAAGTCGATCTTTAATTTAAATGCTCAAAATTCCGACTCACACATACAGACCGACAGATTATCTGAAATTATGAATCAGTTACATTTAAATCATTTAAACCACGAGGAAAGTGAACTAATTACCCAACTTTGCCTAGACTTTTCTGAAATATTTTACCTGGAAGTAGACAACTTGATGTTCACTAATGAAATTAAACATTCAGTCGACACTAATAATTCCAAACCGGTATTTACGAAATCTTATCGCTACCCTCAATGCCATAAACAAGAAGTCAAAACACAAGCTTCTAAAATGATGGACCAAGGCATAATCAGACCTTCAATTTCTCCCTGGTCATCTCCCGTTTGGGTTGAACCCAAAAAACTCTATACCTCTGGTAAACAAAATAGCGAGTCGTAGTAAATTACAAAAAATTAAACGAACTGACTATTGACGATAAATACCCTCTCCCAAATATTTGTGACCTTTTAGACCAACTAGGCAAATGCCAATATTTTACCATGCTAGACAACTTCCGAATTCCACCAGATAGAAATTGACGCGAAAGATATTTAAAAGACGCTTTCACAGTCGAAAACGGTCATTTTGAATTCATTAGAATGCCATTCGATCTTTAGAATGTTCCATCAACATTTCAAAGAGTGATGGGTAACATTTTACTAGGAATCCAGAATGAACGTTGCCTCGTTTACACGGACGATATTATTAAATACTCCCCTACTATTCACGAACACATTTCCCTACTGATAGAAGTATTCGAACGCTTACGAAAAGCTAACCTTAAAATACAGCCTGTTTCTTAGGAAAGAAGTTGCTTACTTTGGACACCTCATTAGCAAAGACAGTGCTAATCCAAACCCCACAAAAATAGAAGACATTTTAAACTTTCCTCATCCCAAAAGTCAAAAGGACATTAAATCTTTCTTAGGTTTAGCAGGTTACTATAGACGCTTTATTCAAAATTTTTCTTAAGGTTTCGAAACCCCTAACCAAACTACTACAAAAGGACATTCCCTTTAACTTCGACAAGGACTGTATAAATTCGTTCGAAATCCTAAAGCAAACATTGACGACGACACCGATACTAATATATCCTAATTTTGACGAGCCCTTCATTCTAACTACCGACGCGAGCGCATTCGCCATTGGATCGGTACTCTCTCAGGGAAATACAGGCAAAGATCTACCAATTGCATACGCTTCCCGAACTTTATGCGATGCGGAAACAAAGTATTCCACCATAGAAAGGGAATTATTGCCCATAGTATAGTCAGTAAAGTACTTTAGACCGTATCTATTCGGTAGAAAGTTCAAACTAGTCACCGACCACTTACCTGGTTATTCTCAATATAGGACCCAGGAAGTAGACTTGCTCGTTGGCGCTCAAATTGAAAGAATACGATTACGAAATCATTTACAAACAAAGAAAGATCAATAAAAATGCCGATGCACTCTCTAAAATCAAAATAAATCACTTTTCGAATATTCTAAATTCCATTCCAAAATTTTAGGCACGAACGAGAACACAGACGATGACGGAAATTCAGACAGTGACGATGAAATCACCAACGAACAAATAATACAAGAATTTAACACTTTCCCCGACTATGCAAGACCAACATTAATTGACTACTCTAAAATTCAAACTTCGAACAAACAACTCTTGGACCGAGAAAACAAACACATCATAACTTTCTTTCAACAAAACAACTTAAGAAACCTTCATCACCAAATTGTTGACATTTTCGAGGAAGGCTCCGAATTTTAAGACGACAAAATAAATATCTTCTCCAGTAGATCGGTTAAACATAGGAAACACTATATCATTCCTCTGCCCTTTGACCCTGAATCCGTAGTAGAACATTTGTTCTTAGCAATATACAATCAAAATGAATTAGATCTTTCTAAAACTTACCATGCCGAAAATAACTTAGACCACCCCATACTCGAACTAGGACTAACCAAAGATGTTGAAAATTTCATTAAAAATTGCGAAATTTTTCAAAGAACAAAAGTTTGCCGTAAAAATCTTAACAACCCTCTAGTAATCACTGAAACTCCGAGAACACCTTTCGAAAGAATTAATATCGATCTATTCGAATTTCCTACACGAAATTATGCTCTAACTATCCGCGACGAACTTACAAAATTCACACAAGCCTATGCAGTACCGGATAAAAGCGCAAAATCTGTCGTAAACACCCTATTGTTATATTTTCAATATTACGGTACCCCACTGAGGATTCACTGTGATTACGGCGGTGAATTCGACAACAACTTACTAAAAGACCTTTGTACCTTCTACAACATAAAACTAACATATTCTAGCGTAGGACATCCCCAATCTAACGGTTCTATAGAACGTTTTCATGCTACCTTAGTCGAAATGATCAGAATTCACAAAATCGAAAACCTTTTACCATATTACCGTATGCAGTAATATGCTATAATAATTCAGTTAATAAAACGCAGTTTTACGCCATACGAACTGATGTTTGGACACACAGCTAATAGACCCCCGAGACCCTGTACAACCAAAAAGACCTGATAACTAAATATGTTAGGGATTTAAACAATAGGATATCTCACTATTACAAAATTGCACGCAGTCGGACTGAAGCACAAAAACAAAAAGCTAAAGTCAGATTCGACAGAAATATCCCGGAAGATCGCCCTACGTATAACGTACTCATACATAAAAACATATCAACCTTTAAGATAGCCTTTGACAAATACAACAAAATTTTACAGATAATTCTTACCACCCTTGACCCAGCATATCAAAACATGAATGAGTTCGCGAGCGAAGTTAAAACGCATTTAAGCCTCTTAGAACAAATCTCAAAATCCATACAAACTGAATTTGACAAAATACATCTCGACACGAAACGCTACAAACGCAGACTCATAAACGAAATTGGTACAATATTTAAATCAATTACCGGAAATTTAGACGCTGAGGACGGTAATTACTACTCTGACTGTATCAATAAACTAAACCAAGACGAACATCACATAGAAAACTTGATCAAAAACCATATATCAGTTACAAATTCAGTGTTTAAAAATTTCAACACGACAATCCAAAAACTACTAATAGACGAGGAAACATTCAACAAAGACATAAAAGAAATCGATTGCGCAATCTTAGACATTACGTATAACGTACGAGCAGTTGAAACAATAAAAATTTTTGGAAATTTGCAAACAACTCATGGCGAGCTACCTATTTATCAAGGACAACCTCAATGATATTTTAAATTCCATCACTTTCGTGAGATTCAAAGTAATTCACACGTCTATCATTGACCCCCAAGATTTGGTTAACTCATTGCAGGAAATTTCACAGAACCTACAAAAGAACAATTTACCACTCCCAATTAAACTATCAAAAGTTGCACAGCATTTGGATATTATCGAATTAAAAGCTTTCCAAATGAACTCAGATTAGTATTTGTATTAGATATACCCCTATTAGACCCTCAAACGTACTCTGTTTTCCAATTATACCCCATTCCTATCTTAGATAGTAGAACTGGTCTGTATCATATTTTGTCAACTTCTGAAATATATATCGCGAGAGAGATGATTCTTTGATGTACATACCCATCGCTGACCTTGTTAAAGAACACGCCAAAACCCTCGATGAAATTTTCGTAACTGTAACAAAATCCGACTGAAAAGCGTGCTTCACGTAAAAATGCCGTTGAAAGAGGTTGGAAATTTAGAGAGTATAGCGAAAATCGGAAATTTTGAAAATAAAAACCATTTTACGAATGCACGCTGTGCAGCACTGCAACTCATGCGTTGTGTTAAGTATGAGGATAAGTTATCCAGTCTCTAGTCAAAGTATTTCGAGAGTTTTTGCGAAAATAGCCCTTAGCGTTGAGAGTGCCCTGTCATTTTCTAGCAGTCGATTTTGACGGGAATATCTTGGGTTTTAAGCGTATTTGCCCTAATCCGATTCCTCAGTGATTCGATGGCAGAAAAGTATAGTTACCATGTACTCAGAACGTACATGGGACCGCCTTGCCTGAATGTATTAATCTATAATTGCAGAATATAATTCAAAGTCGTTGCGATTCAAGCATTTTTAAGCTCCGAGGAGCGATTAAAATTGATATTGAACTGAAAATACGTCAATAGACAGGCAAGCAAAAGCCCACCAAAATTATAAACATTGAACTTTTTACTGAATCTTTTTGTGTAATCGTTAGCTGTAAACCGCACATTGGATGGTAGTTGGTTACATTATGAGTCGTTCCGTTCCTCACTATGTGTTGTACACGGGCCAGACTATAGTTTGTCAATACATTTTTCTTGAACGTTTTTCTAAAACATAATTTTTTAAAAAGATTTAATATATATTTTTGAACTTTATATTGTCTTTTTCTTGTGTTTTCAAAATTCCTTTTCAGGTTTAAATTTAAGAAAGTGTTAGTATTTACTGTGTTAGATTTATAGTGTTACGACGTCTAATTGGTACCATCAATGAAGCAGTTAAGCAAAAAACGAAATATAGATTTTGTATTATTCTCCGTCTAAAACATGAACCCTTTTTTGTGAACGTTTAACATCCATTTTGGAAAGTATAATAAAAGTCCTTCAGACGTGTAAAGATGGATAGTTCACAACCTCAGAGCCACTCCATACCAATACTAAATTATGTCCAAATTTGTTTGCATATGCCATTGACAACAACGCCATATGCGAAGCCTGCCTTTTCAAGGATCTAGAAATCCTGCCAGAAAACTGTCAGACGTCATCTGTCATCAGCCAAGCGTACAACGTCCAAAAACTGGATGAAAACGTGTGGATAGTCATCAATGACTATCAATTGCCCAAAGGAGGCCTCAAAAACCGACACCATCTTCAAAAACTCTATAATTAAATTACAACCAAATTGCTACTACGCCTTCATGCGCATCACGAAGATGAAACCACTAAAACTAAATGATCTGAACACCGAAAACCTCGAAATCGCCAGACACCAATTAGACCAGTATTCAAAAGACTTAGACGACCAAATCAAGGAACCTTTCGTCACGAAACACATTTCTTGGTTTACCTATCTTACCACTTACCATTGTGCTAATTTTCGGACTCTTATTCTTGTATCTATTCTGTAAGTGTAAAGCAAGAAGACGAAGACAAGCCATCAACGTTTCCACGACTCCTCCATCTCCACTGAGGCCTAGTAAACCCCTCAGGACACTTACTAGGCTATTTTACCAACAAAGACGACCCCCACTAAGAAGAGAGGACGAAGAAGCCGAATACATCGAACTTAACTAAAACCAGACTGTTTGTGCCTTTTACTGTCTTTTTGCACCAAAACTCTTCAGTGAATTTTTATTTCATTTCATTGTTTATTTAGTGTATTTTATTATTTCTACTTTTGTTAGTTTTAATTTACTAACATTTTAACATGCTTTTCGTAACACGATCTAGCTAATTCGCTTGCATCTTACACCTAGCATTTTTACATTTTATGTTTTTACATTTTTACGCTTTTTATATTTTTACATTTTATATTTTAGAATCTTACAATTTCACCATTTTACATTACTACTATTTACTATAGTTGGGAAGAAACATATACGAGACTGTTTACATTTCCATAATTAGCACAAAAGTTAAACTGAAGCGTGCCGCTCAAAGTGCCGCGTTTTTTGCTTTAGGAGTCCGGTCGGCTTGTGGGTATAGCAAAAAACGCAGCACTTTGAGCGGTACGCTTCAGTTTAACTTTTTGTGCTAATTATGGAAATGTAAACAGTCTCGTATATGTTTCTTCTCAACTATACATTTTTGAATTTTTGTTAAACCACAAATTTTATTCAAGTCAAAAGTTGCTATATAAACAACAACTTTTTTTATAAGGGGGAAGTTGTTATATGATAATATACCATGTATCTCTGAGACATAGGCCTCACCACTCTCAGCGATATTGTATTACATAGGTGTCAGATAACGACTCTTCTCAGCATCCGCTCTCCGCTTTAGATAAGAATGTATTCTTGCAAAACTGCACAATTGCAGTTCCTCTGACTCAAGATGTTATAAATGGAAGTAATACGCATTCAGACAGTAGTCTTATACTAGCTTTCGGCCTTTACATTTAAAATTGTATTTATAACTTTCATAGAGTCATCGAGGACTTTACTCTGTTAATAAAGTAATTGTTTTTAAAAAGTGCATTGTTTAAATCAAGATATAACATATGTATATAGCAGGTGCAGTTAGGATGTCCTTATTTTTAAACACTTGTCGGTAACTTTTCATTTTCATATAAAATATTAATCTTAAAATTTTCTTTTGCGCTACAAAGATTCTAGTAAAGCCTCTACCACGACCCCAGCTATAATATTCAAAAAAATATGTGAATATGCCATAGCATAGTATAAATTTAAAAGACCCGAGATATCCAGGGTGTCCTTCATTTGCAAAATGGCGTAGTATGCCTAATTTTTTACTAATATTGTCAATCTGATTATCCCAAGTAAGTCTATTATCTAGGAGAGTACCCAGAAACACTACTGATTCCGTACACATAATACCATCCACCAGTTGAATATCACTCGAGATATCCTTTCGGATAAAGAAATTTACGCATTTGGTTTTATTGCTGTTCAGAATTAATCTATTATAGTGACACCAAGTGTCAAATTCACATATTGTACATTTTATCGCTACTTCAAGTTCACGAGGAGACTCTGAGGATACAGTTATTGTGGTATGTTCTGGCAGATCATTAATAACTAGAAGGAACAGCAGGGGTTCCAGCACTGATCCCTGTGGAACCCCAAGCTTAACATGTGGTGCTGATGTAGTGCCCTTAACTTTAGTGACCATGGTTCGCCCTTCCAGATACGATTTGATCCAGTTGTTTATATTTTTCGGCAAATTAATGCTAAATAATTTTTTTTATTGAAAATTTAGAGCATACTGAATCAAAAGCTTTAGACAAGTAAAAAAATACAGAAGCAACACATCTCCCATTTATCTAATTGTTGATAAACGTAACTTAATAAATCACAGGCTGCTGCCTCTATTGACTTGTTGATTCTAAATCCATGTTGGCAACTAGAAAGTATATGATTACTTTCTAGATCAATCGAAAGAAGGTTAGATACTATTTTTTCCAGTAATTTAGATAACGTATTAAACAAAGATATTTGCTGTAATTGTCGACATTTTCAACGTCACCTTTCTTATATAGAGGGCTTACCAGTGCAGTTTTAAATATATCTGGGAAGCAGAATTGATATATCGATTGATTAAACAAATAGACCAGCGGTTTTATTATAGTATCTAAAATACCTGAAATAGTCGTAAGAGATAATCCATCTATCCCAGATGATTTTTTGTTTTTCATTTGGCTTATAATTTCAATAATATCTCGCTCCGTGATAGGTTCTGAAAGGAAATGTATAAGCTTATTATTAGAAAAGGTTGTGCAAGGTACCGCCAAATTTTGACCAAAGTGATTAAGAATATTAAGTTCCACACTACAGGAAAAATGGTTGGCAAATATATTGGCAATTTCAACTAGATTAGTAACCAAGTCACCATCGCATCTAAGTATTACTTTATTATCTATGTTAATTGTTCTAGTTAATTCTTTGCTGCCATGAATAATCTTGCGCCCACTCCTGCATTTTCATGATTTCTCACTAATTGACTCCAAATTCAAGAGTCCCCCCCCGGTGATGTGGGGAGGTACATACGAGGAACGACGGACGATCTTGGATGAATGCTCCTATGGATATTCATCATCTGGCGGGTACCTCTACCTAATTGACGCAGCTCACCTACCGCCCTTTTCACTATTCCAAAGGAGTAGAGCAGAACAAAAACGGCAAGCATGTTAGTAGCAAACACCTTGTTTTCCCCGAAAGTTTGGACGACCAAATCATTGGGATTAGGTGGTGTGGAACTAAGCGCATAATGGTAGTCACCATACTACGTAAAAATGTGTCTGAACTATTTCGATAGAGAATTAACTTATTTTTAAGTTTGATAACCATCCTTTTTTTGTAGGACCATTCACAATCGAGATATTTGCAAAAAAATGATTTTTAGACGATATTGCCCCAAAATTTGGGGTGTTCTGGGGGGCGGGCGAGGGGGAAAAATTAGTATGTCTAAAAGAGGCCTATAATAAACTGAATTAATACTGCAAAATTTTAGGATAAAATTATCTTGAAACAATTTTTCTTTCTTTTCATAAAACTTTTCGTGAAAATTTTGAATAACTTTCATACTTAATGGTAGACATTGAAAAGACAGAGAATTTTTGGAACTGTACAACAAGAAAAATATATTTACTATCATTCTACCCACAGGTTTCACATAAACTTCCATACTAATGCTTAATAATCTTCACTAACCTGGTAAACAACCGGGTGACTCAGAAAAGTACCAGTTTGAGGAACTTGTGCATGAAATGAGTGAACGCGAAAAAAGGAAATGTAGTGTTGTTATATTCGGTGTCAGTGAGGAGCCTAACTCCGGCAAGCAAACAAGAGCAGACCAAGATAAAAAATTAGTTACTAAGATATTTAATTCTATATCTATTGCTGTAGACGAAAATATGAATGCCATTCGCATAGGAAAGTTTGACGCAACTAAGAGAACCCCTCGCCCACTAAAAGTTACAGTCAACGATGAGTCAGAAGTTTTTGAAATTATAAATAAAGCAAAAAATTTAAGAAATACGAATAACTACAGAAATATTAGCATCTCATTGGATCGCACACCCAGACAGACCGAACTTTACCGGACAGTTAAGAGGCAACTCAACGAACGCGTAACAGCGGGTGAAACCAACTTAAAAATTAAATATATACGTGGCGTCCCAAAAATTGTCAATTTAAACTAAATCAGCCCAACAACCCAAATACTAGGACAACGGAATTCTCATGCTACTATCAAAACGTACGAGGCTTAAGAACTAAAGTAGACGAATTTTTTTCTGCAGTTAGCAACAATGAATTTAATATAATCGGCTTAACTGAGACCTGGCTGACAAGCGAAATTTCTAACTCAGAATACTTTTCCGACATATATACCGTGTTTAGATCAGACAGAAATTTGGATATCACAGGACATTCCCGCGGCGGCGGAGCTCTATTGGCTTTCAACAATATGTGTACGGTCTCCAAGTTGGATCTAAGTGAAATAACAGTATCATTTCCAAATATCGACATTGTAGGCTGTAAGTGTCACTTAAATTTCAGTATATTATATGTATATGTAATTTACGTTCCACCAAATATGCTTATAGATGAGTTTGAAAACTTTTTTGAGTTATTGGAGGAAATTTTAAGCACAAATAGTAATATTTTAGTATTAGGTGACTTTAATGTAACTAACTTTAATCACGAATATTTAAGAGACCATAAAACACAAATTATATCAAATTTCATGTCATTTAATAATTTATCTCAAGTTAATTACATAGTAAACATAAATGAACGACTTTTGGATCTCATTTTCTCAAATGTTAAATGTGAGGTTATTCCAGATAATAGTCCTCTAGTAAAGGAGGACTCACATCATCCAGCTCTAAACTTAAATATAACGTTAAACGATACAAATAACATTAACTTTAACAATAACCCTGCAAGTAAAACATATAATTTTAGGAAAGCTAACTTCCCTGGTTTATATAATGCCTTATTAAGTATTGACTGGAGTTTCTTGTTAAGCATGGATGATGTTAACAGGGCATGTTCAGAATTTTATGAAGTACTGTATTCACTTTTTGGCCAGTATGTTCCAACATACAATAAGGCAAGCAATAACAAACCTAATTATCCCAAATGGTATACTAGTGAAATAAAAAATAACATAACATTAAAAAATAAATACCGTTTAAAATATAAAAAAGAAAAAAACGAGCGCCATCTTCACGAATTTAGAAGATTGAGATCCGAAATTAAGTCCCAGATAAACATTGCTTATAGAAATTACTTAAACGACGTACAAAATTCTGTAACAACTGATCCCACAAACTTTTGGACTTTTATACAAAACAAAAAAGGCACAACCAGGATCCCTGGTTTAATGGCATATGAAGCACATACTTATGATAGCCCTGGATCAATAGTTAATAATTTTGGTAACTTTTCAGTAGTGTTTATCTGCCCTCTAGTACCAGAGTAACTAATAATACCTACAGGGATGTGTCATGCCTTAACATTTCTTACATAACCGAGGATGAAATTATATCCGCCACTAGAAAGCTTAAAAATAAGATGACATCAGGCCATGATAAAATTCCTTCTTTTCTGGTTCGAGATTGTGCATGTGCTCTGGTCCAACCACTTCATATTATCTACAACCTATCTTTAAAAACAGCCGTATTTCCTGATTGTTGGAAACTAACTAGATTATGCCCTATTTTTAAATCCGGAAATGCAGCAAAAATAAGCAACTACAGAGCCATAGCGATTCTCTGCAACTTTGCCAAAGTGTTCGAGATATCATTGTATGCTCGCATTTACCCTTCAGTAAAATCTCTAATATCAACCTCTCAGCATGGTTTCATGGAAATGCGATCCACTGCTTCTAACTTATGTCTGATAACTCAGTTTATAGCAAGGACACTTGACTCACAAGGTCAAGTAGATGTGATATATACTGATTTCTCGAAGGCGTTCGATCGGATTGATCATGAACTTCTATTAGGTAAATTGAATATGTTCGGGTTTAGTTGCCATTTCATAACATTTTTGAGGTCATATTTATACAACAGAAAACAATACGTAGTGTATTATGAACATGAATCTGAACTATTCACGGCAACTTCAGGTGTACCTCAAGGTTCCAATCTCGTACCACTGCTTTTTTTATTGTTTATAAGTGATCTCACAAACATAGTACAATGTGACAAACTACTGTTTGCCGATGATATGAAGATCTTCGCAGAAATAAGCAGTATAGATGATTGTGAAAACGTTCTAGCACAGCTAGAAATAGTAGAAAACTGGTGCAATCAAAACAATCTTCATTTGAATGCATCAAAATGTAAGGTCGTTTCTTTTACAAGAAAATCTAACCCAGTGGTATTTCATTACTCATTAAATTCGCAAGTACTTGAACGTTCTGCAACAATAAAAGATTTAGGGGTAGTATTTGATCAGAAATTTACTTTCTTGAACCATGTAGCACTAGTAACATCATCAGCCATGAAAATGTTAGGTTTTATAGTTAGAAACTGTCAGTCGTTCTCTAATGAGTTTGCTCTAAAAACACTCTACTATTCATATGTTAGATCCAAACTTGAATACTGCTCAATAGTTTGGTACCCGCACTATACCTGTTATAAAAACGCCATTGAAAGTGTGCAGAGAAAGTTTCTGAAATTTTTATCCTTGAAAATTGATGGTTTTTATCCAGAAAGAGGCTACCAACACTCCCTTTTATATAGAGAGATTCTTTGGAATTGCGACGTGCATTAAATAGTCTGAAAATGCTACATAATCTATTTCACAGCAAATTAGACAGCCCGGTGCTCTTAGGCATGTTTTCTTTTCATGTTCCTCGAATCACGTCAAACTCACACGTTTTACTGCGAGACATCTCGAACTAATGTGCTTCTTAGATCCCACTTCATGTTATGTGCAATAACTTCAATAAAATATCAGATGTATGTAATATCAACTGTAGTACGATTTCGGAAATTACCAATGCATTTATCATAACTTTCACAACCAATAGTACTTAACTGTCACTACACCTACGTATTGCCAGATTATTTATAGGTATTTTTACACATATATAGATATATAGGTTTTGTTTTATTTTATTATGTATTTTACTTCAATTCTACATTTTTTTTAGCTCTGTTCCATTCCATTTTATTTTATAACTTAATTATATACATGTTATTCTACTACTATTTACAAATATAATATTAAGGTTTTTTTTGTTACTGTCACAGCTGTATTATATTATACTTACTACTAGTATTATTTTGTTCAAGTTTGTCCTGTAATTGGATTTTTATCTGTTGGGCAATAAATAGATTATTATTATTATTATAAAATAATTTTACTAGTAACAATTATTACTTTCCCAAAGTCACTATGAAACAGTACTGTTGTGGTTTACAGTTATCTCCGTGGTAACGTGGTAATGTTGGACTTTGCCTTGAAAACTGAAGGTCTTCCAACTGCAGCCATAAATGTGCCACTGGTGTCCTGTCAGTGATTTCATAACACATTTCTTTTGTTATAATAACAAAACCGAAACGCCTCTAGTGTTGCCAGTATAGAAATATATATATATATATATATATATATATATATATATATATATATATATATATATTTATTCCGAGAAGCTTCCGCGGTCGTTGGTATGAAAAATACTAGGTTCTCGGGTTGAACCGCGTCTGAGATTGTTAATGTCTCGACGTTTCGGCTCCCGTTTTGGAGCCATTTTCAAGAGAAAAAGTGGGTCAAGTAAAAATTGTCAAAGAAAATAATGCTAGGAGTTCGTGGAACTGGTTCGGTTCCGGGGTCTCAATCTGCCTACTCCCCAGATCTCACCACGATCCGTCTCTAAGGCCTCAATCTGCCTACTCCTTAGAGCGAACTCGCTGGCAGTATCGGACGAAGTGTTATTTATACGAAAGCTGTCTGTGGGTGGGAGAGTGGTGGGGGGTTGAGGGTCTGTTGATGGAGGCATCAGAGCAGAACGGCTGCTATCAGGATTATGAGGTGTGGATGAATATTGTGGGGCTAGCCTGGAGATCAATGATTTCCAAGCGACTGGAAGACGATGACCGTCATCCCTTTTGTTTAGACAATTGGGACGTTTTTCAATCTCAATTGCTTCGCGGATGATTTGCGGTTTCTGGAAAAATGATGGTGCTATGGTTTTGGTGTTATCGAAGTCTATATTATGGCCTGTTAGAAGGCGGTGTTGGGCAAGTGATGATGTGGGATCGGATTTTCTAACTGTAAGACGATGTTCATATATTCTATTGTTAATCCGTCTGTTGGTTTGTCCAATGTAGGTTTGGGGACAGTTTGAGCAAGGTATTTCGTATACACCGTGAGAATCATTAGGTATTTGGTCTTTTGGGGTTCTGATTAAATTGGAAATTGTTTGGTGTGTTGTGAATATGGTTTTTATGTTATTGGATGTCTGTGACACCTTTGATGTAGGGTAGGAAAGCTTTTTGCTGAGGAAGAGTTTCTGTCTGTTGAATTTGGGAAGGATTTTGTGCTTTGTTTATGGATCGCGTTATATGTCCTTTGTCATAACCGTTTTGTAGAAGTGCTTCTTGTAATGTTTGTAGTTCGGATTGTCTGTTGTGATTGTCTCTTAGTCTGAGGGATCTGGTTACAAGAGTGTTGACAACGGAATTTATTTGTGATGGATGGTGGTGTGATTTTGAGTTAAGGTAACGGTTGGTGTGGGTTGGTTTTCTATACACAGAGTAGGAGAATTGATTGTTGTTTTGTTTTGTAATGAGGACGTCTAGGAAAGGGAGAGAACAATTGTTTTCGATTTCAATAGTGAACTGGATCTGAAAGTGTATATGATTAATGTGAGACAGGAAGTTGTTTAGAGAATCTCTACCATGTGGCCAGATAACGAAGATATCATCTACGTATCTTAGCCAGCAAGTAGGCTTCAGTTCGGATGAATTCAGGGCTTGGGTTTCGAAGTTGTCCATGTAGATGTTGGCTATGACGGGGGACAGAGGTGATCCCATTGGAGCTCCTCTCACTTGTTTGTAATAGTTGCCTTCAAAAAGAAAATAGGTGTTGGACAGACAATGTTCTAGAAGGGTGCTGGGAGAAATATTGTGTTTAGTTTTGAGAACGTTAAGGGCTTCAGTGAGTGGGATATTGGTGAATTATGACACAATATCGAAACTGACTAGAATGTCGTTCTGGGAAATAGAGTAATTTTGAAGAAGATCAATGAAATTGGTGGAATTTTTGACATAAGAAGGGGCTTGTTCAGCAATGGGTTGTAGAGTATGGGCTAGATGTCTCGCTAATTTGTGAGTTGTGGAACGACCCTTCTAGAACATTGTCTGTCGAACACCTATTTTCTTTTTGAAGGCAACTATTACAAACAAGTGAGAGGAGCTCCAATGGGATCACCTCTGTCCCCCGTCATAGCCAACATCTACATGGACAACTTCGAAACCCAAGCCCTGAATTCATCCGAACTGAAGCCTACTTGCTGGCTAAGATACGTAGATGACATCTTCGTTATCTGGCCACATGGTAGAGATTCTCTAAACAACTTCCTATCTCACATTAATCATATACACCCTCAGATCCAGTTCAGTATTGAAATCGAAAACAATTGTTCTCTCCCTTTCCTAGACGTCCTCATTACAAAACAAAACAACAATCAATTCTCCTACTCTGTGTATAGAAAACCAACCCACACCAACCGTTACCTTAACTCAAAATCACACCACCATCCATCACAAATAAATTCCGTTGTCAACACTTTTGTAACCAGATCCCTCAGACTAACAGACAATCACAACAGACAATCCGAACTACAAACATTACAAGAAGCACTTCTACAAAACGGTTACGACAAAGGACGTATAACGCGATCCATACACAAAGCACAAAATCCTTCCCAAATTCAACAGACAGAAACTCTTCCTCAGCAAAAAGCTTTCCTACCCTACATCAAAGGTGTCACAGACAAAATTTCAAAAGTCCTGAAATCCAATAATATAAAAACCATATTCACAACACACCAAACAATTTCCAATTTAATCAGAACCCCAAAAGACCAAATACCTAATGATTCCTACGCTGTATACGAAATATTTTGCTCAAACTGTCCCCAAACCTACAGACGGATTAACAATGGAACATATGAACATCGTCTTGCAGTTAGAAAATCCGATCCCACATCATCACTTGCCCAACACCGCCTCCTAACAGGCCATAATATAGACTTCGATAACACCAAAACCATAGCACCATCATTTTTCCAGAAACCGCGAATCATCCGCGAAGTAATTGAGATTGAAAAACGTCCCAATTGTCTAAACAAAAGGGATGACGGTCATCGTCTTCCAGTCGCTTGGAAATCATTGATCTCCAGGCTAGCCCCACAATATTCATCCACACCTCATAATCCTGATAGCAGCCGTTCTGCTCTGATGCCTCCATCAACAGACCCTCAACCCCCCACCACTCGCCCACCCACAGACAGCTTTCGTATAAATAACACTTCGTCCGATACTGCCAGCGAGTTCGCTCTAAGGAGTAGGCAGATTGAGGCCTTAGAGAC
This sequence comes from Leptura quadrifasciata, assembly GCA_963675555.1. NCBI lineage: Eukaryota > Metazoa > Arthropoda > Insecta > Coleoptera > Cerambycidae > Leptura > Leptura quadrifasciata. The sequence continues at coordinate 57,636,242 of OY776678.1, read as the reverse complement.
GGATCGTGGTAAGATCTGGGGAGTAGGCAGATTGAGACCCCGGAACCGAACCAGTTCCACGAACTCCTAGCATTATTTTCTTTGACAATTTTTGCTTGGCCCACTTTTTTTCTTGAAAATGGCTCCAAAACGAGAGCTGAAACGTCGAGACATTAACAATCTCAGACGCGGTTCAACCCGAGAACCTAGTATTTTTCATATATATATATATATATCAAGCTTAGCTAAGTGCAGAGAGTTGCCTGCCTAAGCATAATCCGGAGTTATGCAAACAACGCCAACGAGAGCTATGGAGGTAATACTGTCTCTGCCACCACTAGATATATATCTAGAAAAAGTGGCTCTGACAACAATTGTACGCCTCAAATCCGTTGGCATACAACGAATTGTAGGCTGTGGAGAGTCCAAAAGTCGCCTGTGAAATGAGGCTGTCCGGAAGATGTCTCTTCTACAGGTGTGCACAGGTGGCATTTCTCTCCGAGGATCCCTTGACTATTTGGTACATCTCGGTATCTTTACGATAGCGACATGTAAAATAGTAAGCAGGCGGCAAACAGTAGGGGATCAGTGACACGTAGCTAGTCGGGCAGGCGCGCCCTAGACCACAGCCTATAAAAAGAGCCGCACAACGCGTAAAACGTCAGTTCAGTTCGAGCAACGAGGAGCACCAGTAGGTAGCTTTGAGTGAGAACCTGAAGATGGCAGATGAGATTCTGCCGAGACGTCGTTTAGACAACCTGACTCATGTCGGAGTCGACCATCGACGCGGGAGAGCACCCGGACATACAATAACACTTCATTAAAACAATATTTTTAGTCGCAAACTCTATAAAATCCTTATTTTGCTATAAGGAACGTCAGACTACAACCAATAGCTACTCTCCGGGCTATGTGCCCCGCCGAGTGCTGAATTACAAGTTGCCAGCCTGGTGGTAAATGTAGTATTTGCATATCACCATCAAAACGCTAATGCTTCAATTGCAACAAACACCAGCCGAAAGACTGATCCTACTTAAAGGAGTTCTCGTGCCAGTCGTCACACACCACTTGCAGACTGCAGTTTCGAGCTGTTGGCTCTCGTCAGTGCAAGGTAAGCATGTGACGACCGACACGAGGATCACTTGACTATTTAGTACATTTCGGTATCTTTGGGATAGCGACATGTAAAATAGTCAGCAGGCGCGATCTAGTGGTCCAGTGTCTGTTGCAATCGAAAAATAAATAGCCTAACTGGGCTTAGCATAGTTCAAAGGTGCTTTTAGAGGGCGGAATATTAAAAAATAATATTTTTAGTCGCAAACTCCTCTATAAAATCCTTATTTTACTATAAGGAACGTAACCAGACTACAACCAACAGCTACTCTCCGGGCTATGTGCCCCGCCGGAAGTTGCAAGCCTAACGCGTTAAGTGTAATAATTGCATATTACCATCAAAGCGCTAATGCTTCGATTGCAACAAACACCAGCCGAAAGACTGATCCTAATTAAAGGAGCTCTCGTGCCAGTCGTCACACACCACTTGCAGACTGCAATTTCGAGCTGTTGGCAAGAGAGCTCCTTTAAGTAGGATCAGTCTTTCGGCTGATGTTTGTTGCAATCGAAGCATTAGCGTTTTGATGGTGATATGCAAATACTACATTTACCCCCAGGCTGGCAACTTGTAATTCAGCGCTCGGCGGGGCACATAGCCCGGAGAGTAGCTGTTGGTTGTAGTCTAGTTACGTTCCTTATAGTAAAATAAGGATTTTATAGAGGAGTTTGCGACTAAAAATATTATGTTTTAATATTCCGTCCTCTAAAAGCACCTTTGAATAATAACACTTTATAATATATATATATATATATGTTGTTTTTTAAGTTTTCGCGGGTGTTAAATGAAGTATTATATATATGTTGCTTTTTAGGTTTTCGCAGGTGTTAAGTGTTATTGTACTTCCGGGTGCTCTCCCGCGTCGATGGTCGACTCCTCCAGGAGTCACGGTTGTCTAATTGACGTTTCGGTAGAATCTCTTCTACCATCTTCAGGTTCAGGAACTGCAGTTCAGTTTGAGCAAAGAGAAGTAACAGTAGGCAACTCTCAGTGAGAACCTGAAGATGGCAGATGAGATTCTGCCGAAACGTCGTTTAGACAACCGTGACTCCTGGAGGAGTCGACCATCGACGCGGGAGAGCACCCGGAAATACAATAACACTTCATATATGTAGTTGATAAGAAATGTTGATTTCTTAAAATATTTTTGAACCTTGTTTTATTATATATTTAGGATTTTATTCTTGGGTAATGGTTCATTAATTAAAAATTTGCTATGATTTTTGCATTTATTTGTTAACAAACGTTTCGGTGTTGTTTATACCTTTTTCAATGTTGCACACTTCAAACTAATTTTTTTTGAGAATGTGGAAAAAAGGCCAGTGAATTAGTGCCACATTCTCAAAAATAATTCAGTTCTCTCCAAATTCGTTAGTATAAATTATTTTGACCTAGCCAATAGTATTTGAGATATTTGGATTTAAAGCAGAAAATGTCTCATTTCTTGTAGCCCGCCACACATTTATGATAATATTGTTACGTGTTTACAATCTCCAGTAAACACCCTGTATGTAGGTTCAATAATTACAACAAGAATCTTCACAAACCACTGATTTATTAATTACACACTTGTTACAAGTTCCATCTACTATAGTCTCACTACTATTATAATTCACAACTTATTACTGTTCTTATTTCATCTGTTCACCTGCTCGTCCTATATAAAATGTTCCAGTGTGCCGATTCATTCCCCATATATGCCCGCGTCTAATGTAATAGAACATTCCAGAATGTTCCGGCCTAACATTCGCTTTTCTCTCGAATTTTCCATGATCCCAGTGGCGTAGTCGTGCACATAACACTGCCGCCTCCTTAAGCCTGAAAGTTCCGGTCAGGCCAATCTGTCTAAGTGCACGATTTTCATCTTGGACTTCTTACTTCGTTGAATCCAATAAACAACGTCATTAATCCGGGTGATAATAGAATACTGTCCTTCCCAAGGTGAGTGAGGCTTCGAGAATCCTTCTTCACACCGCTGTGGGTTATACAGCCAAACCAAGTCCCCACCTTCAATCCTGCGGAACTGACATTGCGGTCATGTCGAGCCTTCATTCGGGCACTACTCTCTGTAGGTGGCCCCTTGGCAGCCACACCCGCATAAACCTTGCAACTGCGACACCAAGCCTCTACATCTTGACGGCTATTTATCCAGTAGAATCGTTCTCGTACTCTCGGCTCTCCCATGCTCTCCATAATAGTCCATCTTCAAACCTTAGGTAATCCCATTGCGCCCACAAAGCATTCAACTAGACAATTTTATTCGACACATCCTTGTATTCTGGTCGTACGTCTTTGTCTTTTGCCTTCAGTATAGGTCCAATTCCGTCATCGCCCAGTTGTTCCTTTCTTACAACTTCCTTTGTCCAGTCTTTCGGAACCTCAATATTAACCGCCTTCACTTCTGCTGCATCCTGGTGGTTCTTTACATCCTCGGCATTCATTTCCTTAGGGTGCCTTTGACGACAGTACCTCTTGATATGCCCCAATTTGCCACAGTTATAACAGCGGATTCCCTTCGTAAACCTTTCACTGCTTCTTTGCTGCTTAGGCTCCAATTTCGGCGGTTGCGGTCCCTGTTTCGACTCCGGTCGTGAACTCATTTCGTTCAATACTTGTGCGACCATTTTCTGTATGTCCTTTAGCATAGCCATCACTTTCGCCTTTTCGGGGTTGATTTCCTTCTTACTTGCAGCGTTTACTTCCCAAAGATTCGATTGTCAACAATCTCGCATCATATTCCCTGGTTTGTTGCAACTGTAACATCTAACACCTCCGCTATGACTTTCCTGTTTTCCTGGGAAACTTGTCTTAGTCATTAATTGAGTAAACATCTTGTGTAAATCCTTGAGTTTGATGTCCAAATTCATTTCCTCTGATTGAATTTCTTCCACGGCTCGTACGCTGTGCGATGAGGGCTGTGCGATGAGGAATTCATATAGGCGGCCTCTACCTCAAGTGCATGAATCAATACTTCGCTACTAATTTTATGCCGAGATAATCTAAGGACCCGCCTGATCTCCTCGTATTTTACGCCATCAATAAACGCTTCAACTGCCAATTGCTCCTGGAACTACCTTGGTGCATTCGGGTTAGTCAAGTGTGCCAGTCTCTCTATTGCAGCCTCAAATTCTCTTAAGCTATTCCCAGCTTTCTGTATACGTGATTACAGCTGAGTCCGATATAGTTGAGCAAAGTGTTGATCTCCATATCTTAGATTTAGAGGCTGCATTAGTGCAGCCTCTAAAACTTTAAAATCCTTTTGCTGCGCCACTGGGATCGTCTCCAACAATTCTAAAGCTTGCCCTCTCATTGCCAGCACTAACGCCATAGCCTTGTCCTCATTTCTGCAGTTGTTAGCGCATGCAGCGGCCTCAAACTGCCTATTATATGCCGTTCGTGAAGTATGACCGTCAAAGGAGGGCGGTTGTAACCGAGGGCCTGATGATGCTACTAGCTGGCCTCCTCTTTCCCTCAACTGCCGTAAGTCGCTCTACTTCTTCTTCGACTGTAGTCACTTTTCCCTTAATGTTACTAACTTTTCCTTCGACGTTACCAACTTTTTGTTCAACTTTATCTAGTTTTTCCTTGACCTCATTAATGGCTGACAGAATAGCATCTTGTTGCACCTGTATAATTTTTCTCAATTCTTTCTTTTCTTCTTGACATCTTTCTTTTCTTCTTCACGTCTCTCCTGTTCTTCTTTTTCTCCTAGACATCGTTTTTCTTGTTCTTCTTTTTCCGCCCAACGTTTACTTTGTTTTTCTTCTTCGCGCCTCTCTTGTTCTTCTTTTTCTGCCTGACGTTTCCTTTTTTTTCTTCTTCGCGTATCTCTTGTTCTTCTTTTTGGAATTCCGCTTCTGACACCAATTGTTACGAGTTTACAATCTCCAGTAAACACCCTGTGTGTAGGTTCAATAATTACAACAAGAATCCACAAACCACGGATTTATTAATCACCTATTAATTACAATTAAATCCTTATACACATTACTACACACTAATTACAAGTCCCATCTACTCTAGTCTCACTACTATTTTATTTTAACATTTATGTAACCTCGGTCTATTTCCGCTACTGAGGCCTATCACCGACGCCTGTAGACGAGCTACCCCCAACTAGGAATTTTGCCCAACCTCTTTCCTTAAGAAGAGTAGGGATCTTTTACTTGCCTAACGTTTAATAGACAAGGGACCGACGGCTTTACATCCCCTCCGAAGGATGGTATATCACCTACACAACCCTCGCCTAAGGTTGCACAGCTTCCGCGCATACACTGATATATAAGCCGCTGGAAGATATGTGAGGCGAGGACACGGTCTCCCTTGAAACGGTCGCCCATCCAAGTACTAACCCGCCTAACGTTGCTTTACATCGCATATCGAAGTATGTACATAGTAAAGACGCATCTACGCTCGCCCCTCACTACTATTATATTATAATTCACAACTTATTACTGTTCTTATTCCATCTATTCACCTGCTTGTCTTATATAAAACTGTTCCAGTGCGCCGATTCAGTCCTCATATATACCCGTAGTATGTAGTAGAACATTCCAGAATGTTCCGGCCTATCATTCGCGACTTTTCTGGCACCGTTCTCGAACTTTCCATGACTCCAGTGGCGTAGTCATGCACATAACAATATCTCAGAAGAAAAAAAGAAATTAGAATAGGAAAAAAAGTTTCTAAATCTTTCTGGATTTTTTCCAGTATATTTATTTTTGCAAAAATAATCCATTTTTCAGCAAATTTCAGCCGAAAATCTTTCGAAAACATGCAATCTTAAAACATTTTTCGAAATACAACGTCTGGAATGATGTTGCGATGGATAGAAGAAGAGTTCTGGTTAACCCGCATAATAAATTGTTGCACTGGGCAAATCGAAAAATTGAAACTGGCAGGAGCCGATATCTAACCGCTGCATCGTAACTCAGCAGCCGGTCTGTGTTCTGTCAAAATCTTAGCCATTTAATGTGCTACTTAGGCTCTAATGGACTGCTCATTCGTATACTTTCCAATGTGCTGAACATATAACATTAGACGTTACTGGTTGTTCCTTTCTTCCGGGAATGCCATACTAAGTTTGTGTCCAATTTAAAATGCACAACACAGCACATAATGGACCCTCATACTAATTTTGTTAAAAAACACCATAGAAAATAAACATAAATTAATTTAGTATTATATGAAATAACCAACATGTTGAAAATATCATATGATGACTTCTTGACTTCACTCGTGACAGACCGTGCATTGAGGTTACAATAACATCGATGTTAAGAGCCATAACATTTCATTTCTTTTAAGGACATTTTGAAACATATCATTTGGATATTATTAAAATGATTGTGAAGACTCTATTATCCCAATTTTTTTGCATTTTCAATCTATCAATCTATAAAAAAATTACCGCTGAAGCTGCAGATTATTGATCCAAATTTTATTAAAATATGAACGTCAATCATCAGCCGAGGAATATGCGTAAATTCGGCAACGTGGTTACGACTTTATGACGACACACTATTTCCGCATAAAAGTTGGAATTTTCTATCTCTTATAACACAAGAATAGTTTTAGCTAATGTAATGCCAATCCATTAGAGGATAACGGCACATTGAATGGTCTAAGGTCAATATAACATTTCAAAAAAAGAAATAGCTGACATTGGTTAGCCAATTATAAATAATAAATAAAACACCACAGAAATTAGACAACCCCCAATTCCAGAAGTCAGGGCTTGTGCGGAAGGGGGTTACACATTGAAAAAAACGCGGACATACAACCATTTCCTCCGACAGTGCCAGTGCCGGAGCCAGGATTCGAACCCGGTGGTGCGATGTACGTGTGATTAATCGCGATTGCCACCTCGCGCCTTAACCCACTCGGCTATCGACCAGACAATTAAAAATACAAATCAGTAAATTCATCTGTTCCCATAGTAGGTAACTTGAGATTTTCGCAAACCCCCAGTTTCCACCCGTTGGAGTCGCGGGCCGCGCAGCGGTCCGGGGGGAATAAATACACTTTGAGAACCAAAATAGCATTGTAAGACAGTATCCGACAAATATGATTTTAATATAGTTACATTTTTTTAAATAAGTTGTATGTATTGAAAAAGCAATAGTTTGATTTTTATAACAAATTATATTTCCATAGTGTTATACTTTGATGCATATAAAATCAATCTGTTTCTGATATACCCTGATGTATTTCAAAAAACAATTATGACTGTACACTCGCAACTAATGATAGCTTTATGCCTTGTTGAATCAATTTCCAATTTTCACTTTTTATGGGTGAAAGCATTACGTTCCTCATAACTGACAGGAGGATGGGTGTCCATTGTCTTGAGATGAGAATTGGGAATTACTCGGGCACGGCTTCTTCCGCATTGTTGGATATGCATAGCATCACGATGTTCCTTATTTTTCCAATTTTTATCGTCTGTTGTGAAATTGCAATCGGGAATGTAATTTCAAATATTTAATTTATTTATAGAACGTACAAGGTGAATAGCTTTCAATATCGATGTGGCAGATGATTTGTGGAAAATCGATAAATCCAAATTGAAAGAAACTTTACTAACCGAGCCTTTCAAACGTTACTTTCACATCAGTTCTTTTAATAATAAGTAAATATAATAAATTAAGGTATTTTGATAAGAACATTTAAATCGAGTGTGATATATAAAATATCATCCGGGATAAGTAATAGTCCTGAATAATTTTATTTTCATATAGAAAGAATTTTTTAGAGCAAAACATAGAAAGAGGACATAAATAATAAATTTCTAACTTTTCTAAAAATATTTTTTATACTCATCAGATAGCACACAAAATACATGAAATATGAAATGGTTAAATTTCAACATGAACTGATATTATTGTTTTTGTTGTAAAAGGTTTCAGACATGTTTCACCATCTGGCATATCGATAAGTTTTAAAAGAAATTACATACAGGCACATCATTTTGGAATCTCGGTGTAACTAAATTATCTGTATTCGAATCAAACATTATTCAAATAGACATTTGGCAACGCCAAATTTGAAATTTATACTACGGTTACAGATCTACCATATTTTCGCGAACGTCACTTCGTTTGTTTTTTGACAAATTTATGGTATAAATACAGAAAGCACTCAACAATAAGAAGCAAATCTCGATTATGCTGGGGAAAATCACGCCACGCCGGTCAAATAAAGTAGTAGCAGTTGACGTCACTTCAGATCCGTTGGCGCCAAAAGTTTAAGTTGCATTAATTTAACGTTAATTATCCCAAGTTTTAAGGAGTTTTTACAGCTTTTTAATTTTTTTTTATGTAAAATTAATTATTAGTGTTTCTTTCTATTATACGTTTCGTGATTTGTGGAACTGGCTTTACCTTAATGTTATATTTGAATTTTTAACCGACGTGTTTCTTGCGTACTGTCAAAATGTATTTATTTTCGAAATGGTAAGTTAATTTTAACAATTAGGATTATTATATTTGTTAAAATTTGATCCATACACTACATTAGGAGTCAGCGCAAATTATATTTCTAAGTTGTAGTATATGAATGGTATTGATCCATATAGTTTAAAAGGGGGACATTTAACTGCATCATTAGATGACTTCGTATATTACTGAACTATTTAATGCGCAGCATCCAACGGTTCTGTATAATTTTTTCATTCTGTGGCCTTTGAATCAGTTTCCACGTGCAAAAGTTTCTTTTAGAGATTCAAGCTCGTCTTGTATTGCAGCAACTTCTTCTCTCTCTGGGCATTTCATTGTTTCCTTGTAATAAATTGTAGTTGTGACAATTTGTCCTTGTGTGAGGCATACAATCACCATCTGTTATCCACATTGGTTTTACACGTATTCGTTTAGTTTTAGGTCAAAAGTTTCTTCGTTATCAGATGTGTTACTCTTCTTCTAATTCTTTTCTAGATTCATTCCATTCCATTCTTGTGTTTGACATGATGAATTCTTTTGTGCAATTTGAATTTCAACGGTGCTGTTATTGTGCAGCTTGCACATAGTTTCCAATTTGAAGCGCTTATCATGCGAACAAACCACATTATTTTGAAAAGGAACCCAAACGCGATGTCTATCAGGAACAATGACGTATTCTACCACATAACCAAAGTCTGCTTTGTTCTCAAACTTTGTTCTCAACTTTGCGTCTGACACATACCACACATCGCTGACCTGATTATCATGCCATGAACCATTAAAGTACACCTATACATTGATAATTCCCTTTCCGTACGCTTTCATGGTTGCGTCGCGCTTACCAATTGAAATTGTGTACGACACTCCACATTCTTTGTATGCTACAAAGTAAAGTTTATTCGTTATTATAGTCTGATGGCTTATGTTTGATAAATCCACGTCGTGACCATTTTAGTGAAGGATATGTATATGGCACCTTAAATCATTTATAACATCTTGGAGATCATGATAGAACCTCTAACTTCAAGTCATAGGCGTAGTATGGCATTTTTCATGTTTTCACTGGGTGAATATCGCATAAAAATAAAAATTATGTTTCAATTTCAATATTATTATGTATTCCGTTTAATCCCGAAAATATGTTTCATGGTTAATACAAATCGCAATATGATTTAAACTCCTATAAACAACGCACACCACTGTATAACGTTTTGCTATTTTTAAGCGCTAGATAGAACACAGACAGGTTAATTGGCGGGAATTAAACGACTGTTTTACGCAATCCTGCGTATTTTAACCCGCAAAGTGAATGTGTTTATACTGATTGCTTGACACGTCCTGTGAAGATTGCCATTCGTATGTAAAATGAAAAAGCTTTTGTTTTACAATAACACAAAAGCGAACTTATAGAATATTTGGACAAACAGATCATTTGTTTTTCAAAATAAAAATAACTTAGTGGTTGTTTCGCTAAAACAAGAAATTCTGTTGTCTTTTGCTGCGGATTATTCGAATTTAGTTTGCGATCATGAAAAAGCTGATGCAAAAATACTGCTTCATTTTATTTTTCTAGCTAAACAAAATAAATATCATCGGGCTGATAACCGAGTTGGTTAAGGCGCGAAGTGGCAATCGCGATTAATCATACGGGTATCGCGCCACCGGGTTCGAATCCCAACTCCGGCACTGTCAGAGGAAATTATTGTATGTCCGCGTTTTTTTCAATATGTAATCCCCTTCCGCACAAGCCTCTGACTTCTGAAATTGGGAGTTGTCTAATTTTTATGGTGTTTATTTATTTATTTATAGGTAGGTGCGTCTTTACTATGTACATACTTCGGTATGCGATGTAAAGCAACGACAGGCGCCGTTAGTACTTGGATGGGTGACCATTCCAACGGAAACCGCGTTCTCGCCTCATACATCTTCCAGCGGCTTGTATATCAGTGTATGCGCGGAAGCTATACAACCTTAGGCGAGGATTGTATAGGAGATATACCATCCTTCGGAGGTGATGTAAAGCCGCCGGTCCCTTGTCTATTAAATGTTAGGCAAGTAAAAGATCTCTATTCTTCTTAAGGGAAGAGGTTCGGCAAAATTCCTGGTTGGGGGTAGCTCGTCTACAGGCGTCAGTGTTAGGCCTCAGTAGCGGAAATAGGCCGACGTTAAATAAATGTATAAAAAAAAAATACTTTTTTCATACTGCAGTTGGAATTATGCAAAGGATAATCACGTTAAATCCCATTTCCCATGCACTTAGAACAAGTCGAGTAAGTGCACTATTTGGAATACATGCAATATCCGGTTCGGATACAACAAGTATTTTTCATAGAAAAGGAAAAACCGCTGTCCAAGGAATCACTACTTCCATATCTAGGTTTTGTATCCAAGTCTTATACACACTAAATCCCAATATGATATTTTACTCCCTTTAATAATAGGGTGGGGATGGCAATGGGGGTGGTAGAGGGGGTGGATAATGATAAAATAAATTTTAAAGGCCCTTGGTTCTCGTACACATACTAAATACCAATTTAAATTTTACTCCCTTTAATAATAGGGTCGGGGTGACAATGGAGGTGGTAGAGGAGGTGGCTAATGCCAAAAATTTTTTAGAGGGCATTGGTTCTCTTATACACACCAAATCCCAATTTAATATTTTACTCCTTTTAATAATAGGACGAGGGTGGCAATGGGGGTGCTAGAGGGAATGGCTAATGCCAAAAAAATTTTTAGAGTCCCTTGGTTCTCGTATACACACTAAATCCCAATTTAATTTCTTACTCCCTTTAATAATAAGGTGGGGATGGCAATGGTGGTGGTAGCTAACGACAAACAAATTTTTTGAGACGTTTCGTTCTTGTATACACACTAAATCACATTTAATTTTTTTTTACTCCCTTCCGTAATAGTGTGGGGGTGATAGTGGGGGGTGGCGGATGCCAAAAAAAATTTGAGACCTTGACTTTTCGTACATGCCCTAAATTGCAATTTTATGGGCTCTTACCTGCTTGCTTTACCCCATCTACCCCCGAACCCTTCAACGGAATTAGATCAAAATATAATCTAGTTCAAGGTCTCATTATAATACATAAGGGTACCAAATTTCAAGTCAATATCATAAAGGGTTCAAGAGTAAACGTGTGTACAAAAAAGTTACAGACCGACAGATAGATAGAAATTTTTTCGCTCAAATTTAAAACTCGACGTTTCATGACATTTTAAGCGTATTTCAACAAGAAAAAAATAATATTTTTTTGCGTTACTCTATTTCTACTGGACGTGGAAGTAATTAACAAAAACACAGATTTTTAAACCACTCGCGAACTTCACTGTTTTTAATTTTGGATTTGGACGCTAGCACCACAACTCGAACAAGGTGCTTTCCGCGAGATATTCCAATACAGGTCTGCGCAGGGCTGGCCTAAACTTTGAGTTTAAAAATCTCGATTTTAAATAGTTTTGATTTTGTTACAAGGTTAATGATGGAAAATGAATTTAGAGACAAAAAATATACAAAAAGGAGAAGAAGAACAAACGCACACAAACAGAAAAGAAGAGGGGGACAGGAATGGATTCTTTAATCCTTTCCTGTCCCCCTTTCACCTTTCGCTAATATTTCATACCATTCGCTCGTCTTTACGAGCGAATGGTATGAAATATTAGCGAAAGGTGGATAGCACAAAAGAAAGGTATAGTTGTTCAAACTTGGATATAGTGGTTGCCGGAAAATTGGCAACGTTTGGTACGGTAAGGGGTGTTTGATCCGAAATGGAGCAATATGTTGTCTAATTTGCGTTATGTGTCTTGTTAGCAGACTATCGCCCAGCTTGAACGAATAGAAGTCTTGAGAGATATGCTGGACTGTTGAGTGATAAATCCTATTATCACTCAACGACTGGACGTAGTCTGCTATCGGGGTTATGTCGTCGCAGCGTTCGTAATGGTCCCTGAGGGAGGTGTACCTTCCAGAATTCGTATGAGACGCATACATTTATGTTCCAAAACTTGAAATTTTTTCATTGTCGTGGCTGGTATGCTGCACCACATCGGCGAGGCGTTTGTGATGGACGGCCTGACCACCATCGTCTACAACAGTTCGTGTACAGGTCGAGCGTTCACTTACGCCGGCTTCACACATCCGTTATTCGTATACAAATGTTTGCTATTTGTAGAAATGTACATGCAAGTGTGGATGAAATGTTCGTGTTCGTGCACAAATATTTGATATTTGGTCCGAACACGATCCCACTTCGAGTAACTTGGATTTAGCAGACGCAAGTCGTAATACAAATATAACAAGTTTTCCCACTATTGTGAAATCTAAAGAGAGAACAAGTTATACGCAATCAGATGTAAGAAATAGATAGATTGAAAAGAATATATCGTTGATATGTTATCCTCACAGTTTATTAAACAGTCGCGTGGTCTATATATATAAGTATATCATTCTAGGCGTCGAGATGATTCATTTGGTACTCCACATCGCATCGTGGCGAAACCCTAAACACAGAGGCTCTATTTTAGGAGGGTGGAGTCCCGTTACAAGTATTACTCTATACCTACCATTATAAGACTTGAACATCAAATCGTTTTATCTAAATCTCTTCAACAGAAAGAGCAACATGGAATCCATAATTAACAATAAATTATACAAATACATTCATTTGAAGTAGCAAAAAGCATTGCCCATAAACATACAGTCACTCTTCCATGCAAAGCAGGCTGATTTAAGCACCGCGAAACCCAATCACTGTTCAAGTTACTAATTACCGCTTCAATGAATTATAGGAATGCTGTTTAAAGTTTTAAAATCCATTAATATGATATGCTCAGACACGATTAGTATCTGACGCAGAAATGACAAGAGATTATTATTTTAATTAATCATTCGTGTCTTAAAGTCAACCTCATAATTTTCGGTAGAATATGCACATGCAGTACCATCCCTTGAAATACTGTTATACAATTATTTATTCCTTCTTGGCATGTTTGTCTAATATAAAGGACCCCCTACCATTGTTTTAGAAAATTGGCTTTCAGTGGAATTGCCTAAATTTCAAATAAAATAAATGAATTAGCTCAAATAATTAAGTTTCTGATTAATGGTTTTTAAAAATTAGATAATTTCCATCATTTTGGCCGTTTAAATTTAGTTTTTACTACAAAATACAAGAGGCAACAAATATTCATTTAGATCCAGTAATGAAATAGGTTTCTCATTATACCATTCTGGTATTATGATTTATCAGTACTCTATTCTCCATTGATATGGCACCAATATCGGCCTAGGCCTAAAAAAATTAATTATTTGAATTGAAGAAAAATGCAAGGCTTACAAATCATCGTTAAATGTTAATGTATTTATGGTATATTAAAAAATACTGAACGACACACGGCCGATACGCAAATAACACTCATAACAGACAGGATTGATAATATAGTAAAATCTCGGCTTCGTCTCAATTTTACAAACTTCAATTTTATTTGTTATTTGGTACATATCGGCCGTATGACGTTAATAACTATTTCAAAGTAGTTTGTCAATTTTTATCAATATTGTGTTACTATGTCATATATTTTTTGATGAAACCATTTGAGTAAAAATTTTGAAATAAATCGTTATTTTGTTGTTTGCAAATAAACATGTCCGACTTTGCAATTTTCCCCTTAAGTTAATGGTTTAAGAATAAAAGAATGTTGAATTCTTCTCGTTGTTTGAGGTTGAGGTCTATTAAAGAAGTCAGAATTTATAACATATGACAACTTTTGACAGTTACTTTTTTAGATGACTGCATAATATAAAGCAAACACGGTATAAGAACTAAGCTAACTGTTCTCAAATAATTTTGTTTGTTATTTTGGATTATTTTATAGACTAGATTTTATTCTTGCCATTTTGGTGTAAGATTTTGGATTACGACATTACCTGATGTATGGCCATTTGATATATTTTAAATATATCTGAGAGACTATTATCCTACTTTAACGTCAGAGACCTATAGAATTGTAATAGAAATTCTCAAGCAAGGCCCTCGGAGCTCTACATGAAGAACCCACCAGCTTTGATTTGAAGTTTGTAATTGCTTGAACTTCCTTATTGTAAAAGAAAATTTTTTTCTCTTATCTATTATTTTTATTTATGTAATTTCTTTTATTATGTAATAAAATAAACGGCAACAGTTATATAACTGTTAAAATTAATAATAATGTTTCTTTAGAAAACCTAGAAATTTGATGTAAATTTGCGGAAAGGCACATATGCATTTTTACAAAAATGTACCCTACAGTATAGGGTTGTTGTCATCTATGCCGTACTGATGAGAGTTAACCAGCTCGAAACTAGTCCGCGGCTGGTGATACAAAACAACCCTGCACTGTCGTCCTTTCTTCAGGATTAATCTTTCCGCTGGGTGCTCATTGCCATCAGATTTTTCTTTGCATTTTCCGATTGAAGGCGGAGGTCGCAAGTTTTAGGGCATTATATTCAATGAGTTTGGAAACGGCAATGAATTTAGTTCCTTTTATAGAAAATAGTGAAATTTTTGCTCTATCGTTTTATCACTCTATCGTATTTCTCTACATATTTATTTTTGTAATAATTAATCCATTTCGCGTTGGCATTTTATTTTGTAATAATTATTTTTATTGTATAAATCTCATATTAATTATAATCTGCAATAAATTACATTTTTATAGAATTGTTTTCATTTATTTTTTCTCTCATTATAAGGATTTGTAAGATGGAGGATCTCAATTTTATTTTGTGATACTTTAGATCGTAATACATATTTCAACCAACCCAGATAACTCTACCTAAACTGTTGCGGATCCACGAATTCTGACACCAACAAAAAAACAGGCTACTTGGAATATGTCGCTTGTGTTGTGTACTATTTTTACATTTTATCATTTGTAAAATTTCAAAAACATCTAGTCTATTATTTATTACATTTCTAATTAATCAAGTTATAGATACTCATGCTAAATTCGACTTCTTTTGAAAAAAAAAGTTTTTCTGAGTTTTCTAATTTTGAGGTCAAGTATGAATTTTTGGAAAAATTCTGCATTGGTTTAATTTTGGTTCGTTTTGTGGTGCATGAATGACGCTAAATATATCTAAAATATGTCAAAAAAGTCAAACTTGACCTCACAATTAATATAATGGATGTGGTTAAGGTCGTAAGGATTTAAAGTGGGACACCCTGTATGCACATATCTGTGTACCAGAAAATTAAATTTTATTGATTTCTCAGATGTACAGTACTAAAACATACTGTAGCATGCAGCATGAGACATGAGACGAGATGCAAGTTACAAGTAGCATGTGATAAGTGACAAATTACAAGGGATACGTTGCAAGCCACATTTGATAAGTGACACGTGACTGGATGAACCATCGATTATCTCCCTGAGAGACTAAACACGATTAAGGGCAACGTCGTACCTTTTAATATATCCATACTTGTTTCCACTCTCAGGAGGATTCTTTATCTACGCTAGATAAAAGTCGAGGCAAGAATTCAAGCGATGCACGTCACCAGTGATCTCATTAAAGAAATTTTAATACTAACATGATTTTTAATCATTAATTACGTTCAAAAGAATAATTCTTGACACCCAGTTATTAAGCTTTTTTCAGAAATAAATACAGTTTAATGGGGCTTCATGATTCTTAGCAGTATTGTCTTATTTATAGAATCGGTCTGTGACGTGCATCGCTTGAATTCTTGCCTCGACTATAAACGAATAACAAAAGGACCCCACACAGAAACATGGGACTTAGGATCCCGGTGAAAATGATCGAAATTAAGATATGTTGTAGTTCAGACTTTCCTGATGAAAAGTTCAAATGGGACCAAGGCTCGTGGACCTTTTATATTGGAGTTACAGCGAGGGCTAAGGTTGAAAATTCGAATACATGGGATTTGGGATCCCGGTGAAAATGATCGAAATTAAGATATGTATTTTATATACGTGTTTTTACGAATTTTGACATTTTTTTTTACAAGGCTGATTTCTTTTTCAAATACTCCAAAAAGGATTTAAGATATATTAGAACTATTTTTGACATGTAATTGGTGGCAATAGTTCTTTTCTGTGCCCATTTCAAAGCAGTTCTCTATCTTACAATATCTGAGATGGGGTTACTAGCTATGTACATTATCAATCCATCATGAGTATTTTGTTAATAGTTTACTGTCAATAAATAAAATGTTTCCACTTTCTCCATTGCAGATAAAATTATTAGACAATATTTTTTAAGACGAGGTTAATCGATGCTTACTGCGAGTATTAAGTTCTGATTTTCTATCATATTAATTTATAATTTATCATTTTGCAGCTTACGACATTTAATTTTTTTTTAACGGTTGAGCACATTCCGCAAGTTGATAATCAATCATCGTCAAATGATATTATTCTTAAAACACGATCAATCAATTAAATTCCTTAAATTTGAAATTAATGCTAACATTTCACCCTCTTCAAAACTGTTATAAGTCCTCGGGCTGTTACAAAAGATTTTTTAATGAAATTTCACTGGCCTTATTAAACGCTGGCATTTCTGAGCCAGCAGGATTTAATAAAACATAAGAACTAAATATTGTACTCACCAGAAGAAAATGTTATCGATATTACTACATGTATTAGAGATTGTCTTCCAAGCCCTATAAAATTTAAATATTATTTCACATAAATTTTATTATAGCTTGTTGTCCTCATATTTTAGAATTTATATGCCATATTGTAAACTTTTGCATTCGCAACTCTGTATTTCCTACTGACTGGAAAAAAGCCCATATTATACCACTTCCTAAAATAAATTTACCTCTAAACTACAAAGATTTAAGACCAATTAGTATTTTACCAGTAATGTCAAAAATTTTAGAATATATTATTAAAGCACAGCTTATTGAACATCTCGACAATAATAATATTCTGCCCGACACTCAGTCCGGATTTAGGAAAGGTCATAGTTGTGCTACTGCCCTCTTAAATGTCACAGACCACATTTTGGTGCTGTTGGATTATTCCAAGGCATTTGACACTCTGAATCATAGTGTTTTATTAAGAATATTAAAATACATTGGCTTAGATGATGCAGCGCTATTATTTTTTAACAATTATTTGATTGCTCGTAAACAAAAAGTTGTACTTGATGGTCGGTCTTCTGATTTTGCTGATGTGTCAAAAGGTGTTCCGCAAGGATCAATACTAGGACCTATTTTATATACAATATACACATCATCACTTCCTAGTTTTGTAAAGAGATGTAATTTGCAAATGTATGCGGATGATACACAGGTCCTTTATTCCTTTTTTCCCAGTGAAATACAGAGTGGCTGTGGCATTGTTAATTCGGACTTGGAAATAATTTACAAGGTATCATTAGAGCATTCCTTATATTTAAATCCTAACAAATGTATTGCTATGTTTTTTGGAAGTCCTGCTCATAGAGAAGAATTATCTGTAAATGTACGGTTGTCGATAAATGGTACTCAATTACCGCTTCAAAATGAGGCAAAAGATCTAGGCTTAATCATTGATACTTCCCTTAGATTTGATAAACATATTTCAACTTGTATTAAAAGAGCTATGACAAAGCTAAAAATATTGTATAATGCTCGTCATATTTTAAATACTGAAATAAAAATTTTGCTTTGTGATACTCTTATTCTCTCAATTTTCAATTACTGCGACACTGTATATGGACCCTGTTTAACCGCAGCTACTGCTTTGCGTATCCAAAAAATTCAAAATTGTTGCCTACGTTTCATTTACGGAATCAGAAGACGTCATCCAGTAAGTCACAAGTTAGTAGTTATTAAATGGTTAGACATGAAACAGAGACGAACACTTCATCGTGGTACTTTGTATCATAAAGTTATTGTTTCAAATAGTCCAAGTTATTTATATAGAAAGATTACATTTCGCACTGACGTACACAATTTAAATTTAAGATATAAAGGTATATTATCTCCACCTATTCATAAAACAGCTCTTTATGAACGATCGTTTACGTTTTGTATATATAAACTATATAACCCTCTTCCCTTCTGTCTAAAGTCATGCAGTATACTTTCATTTGCCAAACATTTTAAAAAATGTCTTCTCGCTTAGTTTTTTATATATATATATATATATATATATATATATATATATATATATATATATATATTTATTTTTTTTTTGTTGTATTTCTAATACACTTTTGCTATTGTGTTTTAATGGAATTTATGTATTTATATTTACGTAGGTAAATATGTGGGTTCGTATTTATGTCAAGCACTGTGTAAGGAACATGTGTATATGTGTATATTTTGTATTTTATTGTAAGCAATAATATTTGTTTTGCACCATGTGGGTTGAGTGTAAGACCAGCTGACTTTGACAGTCCGTCAATTTCAGCTGAACTCCGCCCTTTCATTTTTCTTTTTTGCTAATTTATTTTTGTATTTTTTTAATTTGTATCTCATATTTGAATAAAGTGTATTATTATTATTATTTATTTTTGTAAACATTAAATTTTTCTTTTCAATTCTTAACATAAAAAATGAGTAAAGTGAACTTAATAATGTATATATATTGAGAAACTTTTATTTGTAATTTGTCCATCGTTATATACACTTATAAATTCGTTCGTTCTTTATATTAAATATTCTTGCCAAATTAATCTCTACTAACAATATTTGTAAGTTATAATCACTACAAAATTATTGAAAAATATATAAATAGAAGGAAGCTATGGCTATGACATATTTTTAGAAAATTCTTCTAAGTATGACAAATCTTGAGAAAAAATGTAAGTGAAAATAAAGTGTAGTCAGTAACATAACAATTTTTTTTTAATTGTACTTAGTATATTAGATTTATTTGCCTTAAACAATTATTACTTTTTATTCAATCAGTATAAATTCACTCAATTAACTTCTTAAAAATTTTTATAGCCTTTAGTACTTATACTTAATTGCAAGCAAAACCTTGAAGACTTATTTAGCCCTTTGGGAAAATACATAGGATCGCATTATGGGTACAAGAGTAGAGTATATATAAAACAAACCTTTTCTTGGTAAATCCCCGTTTCAAAGTAAAATTGTGTTTCCTAGATGAATTTTCTAACCTAAAAATTTTGTAGTTTTTCAATAAACATTAAACATGTTCCGAGAACCGCGTCTGAGGTTATTGATGTCTCGACGTTTCGGCTCCCGTTTTGGAGCCATTTTCAGTCGAAAACGGGGTCAAGAAAAATAGGAAATAATGTCAGGATAAGTTCGAATCCGGGGTCTTAATCTGCCTAGTCCCTGGATCTCACCGTGGGTGGTGAAGAGAAAAATGGTGAAGAAAATGGCTAAGAGAAGAATATGTCGGAAGGAAAACTATCAGGATAGGTTTGAGATCGTAGGACTGGTTCTCTTTAAGCCCTGATTTACGAATTACAAGCCTGGCGTGCTTATATATATGTTGTTTTTTTAGGTTTTCGCGGTTGTTAAATGAAGTGTTATTGTACTTCCGGGTGCTCTCCCGTGTCGATGGTCGACTCCTCCAGGAGTCACGGTTGTCACGACGTTTCGGCAAAATCTCATCTGTCATCTTCAGATTCTCACTGAAAGCTGCCTATTGCTGCTCGTCGTTGCTCGAACTGAACTGACGTTCTCCGCGTTGTGCGGCTCCTTATATAGGCTGTGGTCTAGGGCGTGACTGCGCGACTGGCTACTTGTCACTGGTCCGCTACTACTTGTGGGAGGCGTAGCGGGCGGATGATCCAACCCGACAAGTGGCCTCGCTGAAACGTCACGCTCCACGTGACTTCTCCTTGGTGGTTGGGCATCCTCGTGCCCAATCGTTGCCGTAAATGCCGTGGTTCTCTCTGATTGGTGAGCGCTCTGCTCGGACTCCTCGTGATAGGTCCATTTCGGGCAGGTTGCTGTGTTTCTTCACTATTTGTCAATGCTTGAGCGTACCTCCTCGTGATTGGTTCCTCCACGATGGATCGTCGTGTGCTTTCTGTTACGTATCTTCCTACAAGAGCAGGCTTCCAAGAACTGGGTAATCTCTGCGTATCTCTGTCTTTTTTCGATCTCTATGACCTATAATGCTCGATATTAGGTACTGTTCTGGTGTTGTCGAAGTCTATTATGTGTCCTGTGGATTTTATATGCTGTGCTAGGGACGATGTTTTCTCCTCTTTTCGTACTGCATTTCATATGTTCTGCCTTTCTTACACTAATACGTCTATTGGTCTGTCCTATGTATAATTTATTGCAATCTTGGTACGGGATTTCGTATACTCCTTGGTTTTCTAGGGTACTTTTTGATTTTGGATTACGGAGGGCTGCACTGATTTTTCGGTCTGTTTTAAATATTGTTTCTATGTTACGTTTACGTAGAAGTTTGCCAATTTTATCTGTCGTCCCTTTCACGTAAGGTAGATATGCTTTTACCACTGGTTTCTCGGATTCCTCCTGGGTTTTTTGCCTGTATGGCCCCTGCGATTTCTGTATTGCGTAACTCGAAAATCCATTTTTCATTAGTGTTTCTGAAGTGACGACATCTCTTCGTTGATATGGTCGACGTCTGCTAACCGCTGAGAACGTGTCACTAGAGTCTTTACTACTGAATTTAATTGTGCTGCATGGTGATGTGATGCCGCATTTAGATATCTGTCCGTGTGAGTGGGTTTTCTGTATACTGTGTGACCTAGTATCCTGTCTTGTTTCTTTTTCACTAATACGTCTAAAAATGGAAGCTTGCCTTCTGTTTCTACCGTCATGGTGAATTTGATCTTATCGTGAATGCTATTCAGGTGCTCTAAGAAACTATTTAGTTGTTCTCTTCCATGAGTCCAGATTACGAATATGTCTTCCACATATCTCAATCAAAGTTTTGGTTTGGGTGGTGCCGTTTGTATTGCACGAACTTCTAGGTCCTCCATGAAGAGTTTAGCACATACACACATACTTCATATACAATGATCAGCGCTACAAGCAAACGGAAGGAGCACCTATGGGTTCACCGTTATCTCCAGTCAAAAAGAGTACCATCGAATGATCCAACATAGAACTGATTCTATGACAATAATAAAAACAGTAAATCACACCTAACTGTTAATAATAAAAAAGGCATAAGGATACAAGTTATTGTTCTACATGTAGATATGTAATATTGTATGATAATGGTAATTAAGAAGAGGTATTCTACTAGATAGAATGTATTGTTGAATGATCTTATCTGTTTTGCGTTGGAGTATGAAATGGATTGATCTGAAAAAATATCTGATGTGAAGCGAAAGCTAGTGGTGGTATTAATCTATCACTACTGTGTAGGGTGTCGTTGAAATAAAAGATTTGTAGCTGTATACTAATTGATGAGGAAGTATCTGCTAGTGAGAGATTTATGACTCCTACTGTATATTTACTAAAAGAAATCCTGGTCACGACACCAATGAGACGTTTATGGAGTATGTGTCTTTATTACACATAAAATACTGGTAATTATGTCACCAGTAAATTAATTGCTATTTATTTATCTGAAGGATAAATAAATAAAATTGGCCATTTGCATGATCGTCAAGTTTTACAAAGTTAGGATCCAAATTTCGTTGTGTGTGTAGTAAACCTTTTTAATTACCCAGGTTCTTTTATATAAAGTTTAATATTACTTATTTCTGTCGGATACTATATAACTTAGAAAACTAGTCACCCTGTTAATTTAAATACCTGGTAAACTTGAACAAACTGTCTATTAGTTGAGAGATCTAATTAATTTTATATATAATTTATATTGTATTTTATTATTCAAGATTGTACTGTACATTTTATAGTTGAACTTTGTTTTCTATATTGCTTTGAAATGAAACCATTTATGCAGTTTATTATTTGTATGACGAAAAAGATAAAGGTGAAAGAAAGGACAATAATTGATGGGGAAAAAATAGTAAAAAACCCATTTTATTTCATAAAAATTGATGCGGCAAAAGATCCCTACTCTTCTTAAGGGAAGAGGTTCGGCAAAATTCCTGGTTGGGGGTAGCTCGTCTACAGGCGCCGGTGTTAGGCCTCAGTAGCGGAAATAGGCCGACGTTAAATAAATGTATAAAAAAAAATAGCCGGACATGAAATCAAAAATAATCCAAATATTTGAGACAATTGTCTAAATATTATAATAGGAAAATTTATGTCGCTATAGTAATGACCATACTATATATATATATATATATATATAAAATAATAATAATAAATGGCTTTATTTAAAAAAAAATTGAACAACAATTCAATTATTTCCAGTTGGGCGAAGTCTAGCCTATGTTACAGAGTGTTTTGGTGCTATAACAAGAATTGGGTTATACAAAAGTATTCCGTGTTATTTTAATAGTAATTAGAGTTGTGGCAACGGCCTGATAATGATAATTTATAATTAGAGCTGTTAGCGATCGCTAGATAATAATGGTTTATAATCAAATTTGTTAGCAATCGCTAAGTAATAATAATTTATAATTAGAGTTGTCAGCAATAGCCAAATAATGATAATTTGTAATTAAAGTTGTTAGCAATAGCTATAATGAATCGAGTGTAAAACAGAGGACGAGAATCATGTCATGTTTGTACATTATGAAAATTATGTTGAGATATTAGCATTAAATACTCATGTAAAATATCATTGAGTGTTGAGGAAATATCCTTTAATTGATTACACTGTTTATTGATTGAGATTAGAGTATGAACAATCATTCAGATAATCATATTAATCTTGCTGAGGTGAGAATTTACACTCACGTAAAATTTTTTAGAATGCTGAAACCAGACAATTACCTGAAATATTAAACATCCCACGTTGTAATGACCCTCAATTGAGAACCGAACGGCCAATTGACCGTTGTCAATGTTTCAGTAGGAAAATATTCCTAGTGTACTTTAAATATAAAGCATTCTTGAAAAACCTTACGTGAGATGTGGTGCACACGAAGGTCAACTATTTGTTTTGTAAAAACTGCAGAATAATGATTGACATGAAGTTTGACTAGTCTGTGATAAAATACCTTGTTATTGCATAGCTCTAAATATATAGTTCTTGAATATAAACTTGTTATTTTGCAAACGGAAATTTTCCTAGTAAATTATTCAGCAGAAAATCATAACCGAGTAAATCGTAATATAATCCGATCATGTTTTCTTGTTAAAAATCAAAGCTAATATTTCATAAAGGAAAATCTAATGTTCTTTTAGTACCACAAATGCGTCAATTTAAACCTCTTTTTCCTGCACGTAACCAGAATGCAGATTCAATAATAAACAGAGAATTAATCAAGTAAAAGTACTTAGCAAATTATGTTGAAGTTGTGTACATGGCGTGGTAAACAGTCAGATGAGTTTGTGTAGACGTAGAGTGCGTTTTGTGTGGCATTACTTGGCAAAATGATCAAAAATAATCTAGTGCGTCCGGCCAACAGTCTAAAGTTCTGCAGCATAACTCAACTCTCCCCCAGCTCAAGTGTGGTTAACATCCTCATAGAGAATGGTTGAGCCGTTAAAATTGCACTGCATAAAGAATTATTTAAGACCGGAACCCTCCTTTGGCAAGCGGTGTCCGTGGCTGTGATGGATTTGTTAGAAATAATATCTAGTTCGAAATCTCGTTTGGCTCTTAATTTAGACGGCTGACTTAGTGAAAATATCCACAAAATAATTTATTAAGCTCGGCGGACAAAAAAATCTCGACGAAATGTAAAATATTTCAAAGGCAGCTATAGGAGTCTCGGCGAACTGCAGAAGGTCGCGACGTGCTTAAAGAGTGCCCTCTCCCCCTGTTATGTAGCGTCGTCTTTTTTTATATTGTAAATGACATCACAGTCTACCCGGAAGATTCCGGATTCTATGTGTACGATGTCCCACGCTTGTAAACAAATATTATGGCTTGGATTATTTTAGTTGGATTCTTTCGTAAAAATGTATCGTTTAAAGCAACGAAGGTAAATTAAAATACATTTCTAGTAACTTTACCGTGTTCAATATTTAATGACTAAATAAATGTAAAAATGAAATGCCTTATTACTTGAACTTGGGAAATAAATTTAAAAAAATTAAATTTTATATGGGATACAGGGTGCTTCAGTAGATGTTGATTTGTTGACGGCGATCGAGTAATACCACCACCAGTCTACATATATCCTTTTTTTTTAATTAAAAATAAACAAATTGTTGGTCTTTTAGCGACCCACGGATTCCATACGAATCTAATAGAAAAGAGAATTCGAAACAAAACCAAATCGCTGGTCTCCCGGCGACCTTAGGACTCTGCACGTCACACACCGATATGGATGACCTGGGGGTCGATTCTCAAATGTCACCACACCGATGTCGTGGACGACAAATACCAGTTGACTATTGAAATGAACATTTCGTTATTCTCTAATGTCGTAGTAGACAATTCTTAATAGACATAATGTAGAGTGGGTATAACCCGTCGACAATCGAATGTCGTGATCGACACCATAGATAAGAAAGGATATTAATTGACGTGCTCTCTCTACTGCGCTAGGGAGAGGAGTGAAAAACGTTTCTACATCTGTGTTTGTGTGGTTATGTTTAACTCAGCACAGAGATTCTTTTGGTTTTCGCTGTTTAATTATTTATTATTTTCTACCAATTGATGAATGAAGACATAGAAATTTTAAATGTGGAAAATAATGAAGCTGCACTACAAAATCAGAGAAAACCCATGTATATAAGAGAACGGCTATCTTGCCGATTCTAACAAAACAATTTTCTGTGAAATTAATTACATTTCAAGATTTGGCTTTTTAGTTTTCTCCATTGTTTCCAACCTTTTTTCGATCAAGGTATTGAATTCAGGATCACTGCTATTTCTTCTCATTTTTTTTAGCGTCTTTAAATGAAAAATTTGTGGGGAATTTCCCCGAAATTAGAATCTCATATTCTCGACTTTTCAATAAATCTATCATGTTCTTTTGCTGTTGTGAGCAGTAGGACAATTTTTTATTATCTATATTTGAAAGAATGGAAAGGCCTAACCTCAGGGAAAAAATTAAATACATTCCCCACAGATTTATGTAAGCGTCGGAACTCGAGCACACTCGGAATCGACACAAAAATGTGGTAAAATTATCCGAATGCGATGTTGCCACCTGCTAATCATCGAGAAACAATTGTCTACTAAAATTTGTTGTCGCAGAGCTCTCGAGAATACGTTCCTCGCAAGTTACTCGACATGAGTGACCGACAATTTGTCACTAGTGACAATTTTGATCGTCATTTGAGAATCGAGTCCCAGGGACCCGATTTTGTCACATTTTGTGTCGATTCCCAGTGTGCCCGAGTCCCAACGATTACATAAATCTATGGGGAATATATTTAATTTTTTCCTTGAGGTAAGGGCTTTTCATTCTTTCAAATATAGATTTTAAAAAATGGTCCTACTACTCACAATAGCAAAAAAGCACGGTAGATTTATTGAAAGGAAGGATATGAGATTCTAATTTCGGGGGAATTCTTCACAAATTTTTCATCATTTAAAGACGTTCAAAAAAATGGAGAAAAGTAAGAAGCCAAATTTTGATATATGTAAGTAATTAATTTCACAGAAAATTGTTTTGTTAGAATTGGCAAGATAACCGTTCTTATACACGTGCACGTTGCAATAGTATTATTTATTTCTGCTTATTTGGTTGTTCTGTAAAGTACACATATCTTCTGTAAAGTACACAATATATTAAACCCTTCAGTGTGTCAAAGTTAGAGAGAAAATATGAAGTTGATTTTTTAATTAATTCGCGTCGATTCGCGCCATAACTGCGATCTAGACCACTGTGCTGCGGTGTGATTTTTCTGGTAGTGACAGCAATGCAATACCTACCGCAAATTGATAACTGAAATCAAATGTTTTTTACAAAGCTGCTGTTATATAGATTATTTCATTTTAATGAAGGTTATTGAACAGAAGGTTATAGTGGAATTAAGTAATATTTGAACTGCGTTCTCTATGGCTTTTCCATATATACTCATAGTGTGGGTTTCATGAAGAAAAAATTAAACGAGATGTTAATCGCATAATTGCCATTAAATTTACAATGTGTATACAAAATTTAAAATCGATTAGATAGGTGCTAATTAATCAAAATGAGATTGCAAAATTTGATCCAAAAACTAACATGACAAGTGAAACTGGAAAAAACTTTGTGTTCGCGTTGTGTTAAAAAAAAAGTTGAAGCCTGTTTGAGCCCGCGGAATTGCCATTCACAGATCTTCCTAAAAGAAAAAAATAGTAATGGCCAAAAATCGTTATTGTTTATTCTTTAGTAGTCACAAAAACTATAATATTTTAATGTTGAAATGAATTTTACTGGAGAAAATGCAAATGCTTATTTTAAATTGTTGAGTAGATCGAATAAGGCAAATCCCTTCCCAAAGATTAAGATGGGTAGTTTTCCATCATATTGTCGTCCATTTCTTCTGTTCTTTTACTTAATTGTACAGAGCCTTTCTTATCCCAATAGTACTGTACAGAGTGTTTTTGAAATGTATTCAGATTCATCAATCGTCATATTTTCAAAATTCGTAGAACAATATTTAATTATCCAAAAATAAAAAAATGAATAAGAAAATAAATTTTGAATATTGCAAATAATTATCGATTATTGAGTTACGCCCCTGATCAGTTTCAATATTGGTACTTGACCATGAACTTGTTGCTTATTTTTAGTGCGCCGTCGAAAAGTAGCAGGTAAATTTAGCAGCGGTCGACGCCGACGACAGTTATGACTGGTCTCTACGTGTTAATAGCGAATTACTATGTTTAATATTTTTTAATGATGGAGAATTTTTCAAACATTGAGTGGACAAACATTGCACTTTGTTATGGCGTGGCCGGCGAAAATGCCCGTCAAGTTCGCATATTTTAGACAGAATGTTATCCCGGTATCTGCGTTCCCCAAGAAAGAACTATTGTACCAGCTGTTCGACATTTAAGGGGCCATGGATATTTTCAACTCGTTACTCATGATAGGGGTCGTACACGCTCTCGGAGGACACTGGATGCGGTACAATTAATTTTAGATGCTGTCGAAGAAAATCTTGGAGTAAGTATTCGCAGGCTTTCTGCATAAATTCGAGTGTCCGAATTTGTAGTGTACCGCATTTTGTACAAACAGGGATTGCAATCCTTACCACGTGCAGAAAATGTAGAGCATACAACCTGGTGATGAGCTTCGACGGCAACAATAACTAAATACCAAGTGTGTGTGTTCGTTTCCAGTTTTAAGTATTTATAATTTGATCATCTCGTGTAGATAATGTGAACACAACTAGCAATATATATAAGTTTATGAGTGCAATCTTAAAGCGATACCAGGAACCCAATTCTTGAAATCATAGGAATTAATTATTTTGAGATAATTTTCTCCCACTGAAATTTTCATGTGAATCAACAAATCAAGAGGATTGCTATTCTTGAATCTCGTAGGAATCGAATACTGATGAGAACTGCAGTCGGACGTATGTCAAATTATATGTTCATACTAATATTTCTAACAACCAATGAGCAGGTTGGATAGGATTGGATACTTTTTATTTTCACTTTGGCAATATGACAATACTGATATTTATTATAGATACGCGAAAATTCAACAAATGAACTCCGTAGGTTAGGTATGATATGTGAAAGCCATGCTGTCGAAAATATTCTGAACAAATCTCATTGTCAACTGAAGTTTTCGTCATGCGTGAATTAGTTGTGTCCAAGACAACTCCTTACCTAGTTCTCTGTCGGTATAAACAAAAATAAATAATTTACATTTGCTTACAAAATATATAAGTAGTCCCTAGTTTATTTTAATCTTTATTAAGTGTTTGTGTTCTTTAACACATTTCAGAAAACTTGGAAGGTGATAAGTCCATTTACCTACATGAGTGATTAACATAAGAATCCTTAATAGGAAATTGTATGCAATGGTGTAATTACCGCTCCTCTTGTACCGTCGATCGGTGCAATAAATATTGCTTCCGTATATGCGCGAACTTCTCTGCATACAAAAATATATAAATTTTATGTTCTTGTCTGTTAAATTAAAGATATTTTGGAATAGGAATTAGTTACTATTCCCTTCTCAGATTAGTAGTCTAAACCGCCTTTGATTTGTAGGGTCAGATGAAGACATAAAAAGAAAAAAATTAGAATACATAGACAATACTGAAATACATAGACAATATTGAAATTCTATTGTTATTAACTACATTGTTTTCTTCATTCGCAATTGACCTTATAAAATGGATACATAACCTAAAAGTATAATTCAAAACTAACAGAATTTTCGAATTCCCATTCCAAAATCATCGAGAATTTTTACCTCTAATATCAAGAGAAATATTTCCTATGATTATTTTCAAGAATACGATTGTACCTGAGTCATCCAAATACATGAGAAAATGACGCCAATTTCTCTCGAGAATTAATTCCTACGATTTCAAGAACTGGGCTCCCGAAATGTATCGATAAACAAGGACACCGTTTAAGTTTGTCTCAATTAATATTTGTTTAAAATTTCAAGTTGAAGTTTGTAACATGGGATATTTTAAAATCTGCTTTCTTCATAGCCATCCTAGAAAACTGATTTATTTCATATTTTTCATTAGTAACTAATGTTTCTCTATATCAAATAATAATAATAACTGGCAATACATGCAGCCAAATTTGGGACACAGTGATCAGGGGCACACCCAGAAAAGTGCTAAGGGGGAGGCTACTATAATACTACAAATAATAATAATATGAATAATACATTTATTATACGTATTGAACAAAAAGATTAACTATTACTATAAAACTACAAAACAAAATCAATTCGCCTTGATGATGCCTTCAAAGTTTAAACTGTTTCTGCAGGCTCAACTGTAATTTCCCTATGTATATTGCCAGGCCATTTAAACGGTCTTCCGACATTGTACTTCTTAAATAGGGTTTCGTACGTCACAGAGTGGAAAATCTCTCCAGTGGCAGTGGAAACAGGTAACGTTGCAAATATTTTAAGCAAAATAAAAACTGATGGATACATATCCGCATCAGTGATGTGAGTCGGAAATTTTCCCAGTGGGTGGGTAAATATAAATCGGGAAAATATGGGGAATTTTCCCTGATGATATTTTCCTATTTTCCCACTCGCCAAACAAAACTGACACTGACTAAATATTATCTAACCTAACTCCACCAATATGTTAATATGTAGCATTATTTTTTATTTACGTTTATTTTTTTTGTTAATTATTTATTTGTTAATTTACATAACATAGAATATTATATATCTTCTTTATCCTTGTGATAAAATATTTAAGTAAAATCAAATGTTATTATTAATACATTTACTTTAATAACTTTAATAACATATAATACTTTAATAATACATTTAGGCCCAACCAAATTAGCATTATTATTATTTTTATTTATTCAGGGAAATATGCGGGAAAATATTCGGGAATTTTCCCTCAAAAATAAATTCCGGGAATTTTACATCACTGATCCGCATTACATACATTTAAGGCCTCTATGGTATTTTTTGGTTTTGAATTTTAGTGGTCAAAGCGACAAGTAGCTATGTACAGTGATTAATGCAGACTGCGTAACCGTAATATGCGTAATTAGATCTACGTCATGCTCATCATGGCTTTGCTTCCATTTCAGTGCGACGGAGGGGGAGTTGCGATTCAGTGGGACAACAAGCATAGCCCATGACGCATATATGGCCGCGACCACACAATCGTATATTTCGTATGGAGTTTATTTCATTTTTACTTTAAAATATGTGATCTCAGCTAGTCTCCAGTGGGGCTTAAGTCCCCAAAGCCTCCTTTCGGTGCGCCACTGACAGTGATACAAGACATATTATTTAAACAGGCATTCATTGAAATAAAATGTACTAAAAATACTACGATAACATGTATTTCTTCTATCTTGACGCGCAAAGTTTATGTGAAATCAAACCGCAGTACGCCATGTTTTTGTTTTTAGTATCATTTAACATGAAATATGACACCATATACCTAACAAGAAATATTGTTTTATATGTAAATTATTATTTCCTTTTAAGAATAGCAGAAAAGGAAATATAAGGTTATTGGTGATTAAGTGAGTTTTAACTATATTCTCTACGGCCTTTTCATATATATCCATAATATGTAAATTATGCGACAAGAAATTGACAGTGCTGCCAAAATTCTATGTAGTTGTATTGCCATCGGAACTACGTATAGACCAAGAGTTACAGACCTTTTAAAAAGTTGTCTGAGAACCTCCTTCAACTTGTACAGTTCGTAGAACTGTTTAATCCTAAGCTGAGTGCAAGTAGTGGCGGTGTCCTGAAACTTATATTAAAGAAAATTTGGCGTGAAATAAGAACTTCTAGGGGCCTATTGATGGAAGATAACAACAATATAAAATATGATATCGTTGACATCAGAAAATATGAGGATTCTAATTTTTGAGTAAAATACAGAACGTTCCATTTATAAAATCGAGCAAAATCCTGTATCTCCTCACTATTTTTTCATTATGATGTGTGAAATTTTGCAAGAATATGATTTCATTTCAATTTTTGAATTGTTGAGTCAGTTCAGAAATAACTTAATAAGGGGATATTTATAGTGAATCATACTATACATTGAATTAACAGATCTACTTGTGTTCTTGGAAAGGGATGTTAAATTAAAGTTCCGTGTATCTACTGAACATGCCGTTACTCCACGACAAATTATAATTATACTTATTTGAGAGATTGA
Organism: Leptura quadrifasciata; assembly: GCA_963675555.1. Taxonomy (NCBI): domain Eukaryota; kingdom Metazoa; phylum Arthropoda; class Insecta; order Coleoptera; family Cerambycidae; genus Leptura; species Leptura quadrifasciata. Next base: position 57,604,935 of record OY776678.1, on the reverse strand, counting down.
ATATGTATTTGCTTGCAGTTATTTCTTTAAATCCATGAATAGAATAGGACAGTCTATGATTTATTTCGTTTCATAAAATTATTAAAACAGGCAACATTACAAAACGCTATTAAATATCAGGTGTTTAAATTATAATGTTGGTGTGATATTTACTGCCGTTGACTTGAACTACCTGTGTTCATGAGCGCGAACGATTAGAAATGCGTATTATTATGTCAGGCACTAATGATTTGATTTGTGGCTTTTTCTGACGGAATGCATGTTCATGGGTATTTAGAAATAATAACCGAGCACTCTAAGTACTCCATTCTTAGTAGTCGAAGCACTGTATTTATATGCGGTAAATCATCCTACAAAAGGAAGTAAGTTTATTGAACTGTTTGGAATTAATGCTGATTTTCTTAATAAATCGGGAAGAAGGTGTTTCTTAAATTAAGTAGTGGCAGATCTATAATTTTCCAATGTGTGGGATACAAGACTCAATAGAAATAGATAAATATAAAAGATGTAATCCGCTTTTATGTTGTAGAAAAATAGTTATTTTTTATAATCGGTTGTTGCCATTGTGCGAATCCTTACCGGCCAAGCTATGTAACTAAATAGATGGGTTATTGCCTTATAATTTATTAATGACAATACGAAAACTGAAATAATTTGTTATTAAGATAAATCATTAACTGCCCAGAAATATAGCTATCTTAGATGTAAATAAAAGTTTTAAACAGTGTATGAAAGTGAAATAAGTGGTGAAGTCGTTAAACGAGTTAAAAAGAAGAATGAAGTAGAAAATTTAGTGTTTGTTAATTTAACTAATTCGGTGATTTCCAAAGTCACTCCATTTTTTTTATAAACGTTGATGATACACCATAATTTAGTTTCAGATACAGCTGTGTTATCTCATCTTTCACGGAGAAAAACAATACAGTACACTACAGCTTTAAACAGTAGCAATTCAGATGAAACTACATACGATGTTAATAATATTGACAAAGGTACGAGTGGTTTTTTGTATCCCATAATGTTACAAATAGGTTTAATGTGAAACTAAATTTAATGACAATTGCTCATGTAAATATAAAAAATTTGAAAAATAAACTCATCTTCATATCGACGTATTTTTATATGAAGATGCCACATAAAAGTACTAGGTTACAAAAAATCATTATTAGCAAACGCAAATGAATAAAATTACCTAACTTTTCTGGATTTATATGAGCATTTTTACTTCTGAATGTATCAACATATCCAAGCCTTAGGCAAACATTATATTAGATACTTTAAAACCATTGTAGTGTATATCAAAACAACTAACTTATCCCAGTTAATAGATATTTGATTATATGTGTAGTAGAATTCATAGCATTTTGAAGCGAAAAAAATTAAAATGAGAATTCAAAGAACTTACTGTAAGACTTTGGCACTGAAGTTAAATAATCAATAACGAAATTAAAACTAACCCTAATTCTGAATGTATCAATACATTCAGAAATAAGAATGTTCATATAACAGCAGAAAAGCTGGGTAATTTTATTAGTTAATATTTGTTAATAATGATTTTTTTAAGCGTACTACTCTTATATGGCATCTTCAGATGAAAGAACGTCGATATAAAGACAACTTGATATAGTCAAGTCCATCAGTTCCCAGCACTCAAAAACGCAACAAAAACTTTACGACATAGTTATTATCGCCGTTGGGTCAAGCGGCATATTATCATCAAAAAAGCCGACGCTCATTAAAAACCTATAAATATAAGCGAGTCAATTTGCGAACAGCAGTACAGAGATTACCGGTATTTAATGAGGTCGTAAAGTTTTTGTTGTATTTTTTGAGAACCGGGAAGCGCTGATCTCGACTATAGTTTCTTATCAGTGTGGAATTTTTTCTTGAAATAATGTATATTTCTCTATCTCCATACATTCACTATCAACAAGCAACTCTTCAAAATTATTAGGCAGGTACCTATATAGACAGTTCACTATCTTAGAAACTACAAAGTAATCACGTATTGTTAAGAACTGCTAACCAATAATATAGAGTTTCTGTGCTACAAGAAAGGATTATACTGATCTTCAATTTACATCTTGATAAAACTGCAAAAGCACGTTTATCAAGAAGAGAATTCTAACTGCACCTTGTATTTACATATATAAATACTTAATATACATAAAAAGAAATTTACAGGAATTTGAAATCCGAGGCACGGCAACCTCTTATCAATCCCACGGAATAAAACAGCCAAATTTAAATAACATTATAATAGCGTAATATACTATAATAATCTTCCTGGAAATCTCAAAAATCTGCACTTTTCAAACTATAAGATTGAAATAAAAAAATATATTTACAGGTAGTGCATTTTATAACATCGACGAGATTTTAGCTTAAAAATTGTATGTGCTAATAATGTGGTATATCTGTTTATTGTTTTTTATTCAAATTTTTTATATAAGACGATCTAGATTTTTCCATATTTTAAACTGTTTGTGAGTATTTTACAATTGTATATTACATACATTCACGATATAAACTATGTGTGTAATCAATATCATTATTTTTTTATTGTTATATTTGATTTATGTCTGATATATGTGACATGCCATATGTACATTACTTCTTGGTCTATATTATGAATAAATATCTTTACCTCTACGTCTATCTCCATCTCCGGTTCCTTTAGAAGTTTTGGGGCCGTCTGTAAACCAACAACTATCTTGCTTCTGTAGGTCGATTCTATTCTGATCTCATCCACATTTGTGTCTTTTGTTGCAACCCTTTCGACCACCAAACTATGAAGCTATAGATTACCGTTGGTTTATGACCGCAACATATATCCAGTACATTTGCTGGGAATCAATGATTCAACATATCCACAAAGACAACGTGCTTTTCGGATTACCTTCGCCCATCGCCATTTTCCGCTTCAGTTATCGAATCAGATTCCGAGGAAATTAGTTTAGATTAGAGTGAAAGTGATATTGCATTGGATGAATAATTTGTTCACGAAAAAATGCATAAATTGCTTTGGCAAATTAAAGTTAATGTATTTGTAACTAATCATTTTTAACATTTTAATTTGAGATATGCATTTTTTGCATTCTTCGTTATAAGATAAGATGTTCCTGATTTAAGGAGCTTATCACCTGTCTAATAAGTGCAAAATAGTTCTTTATATTTTTGATTCAGAATCGAAAATTTGGGTTTTTTCAAGTAGTGGCGTAGAAAAAATAAGTGGGGCTTGGCCATTTAGATTTGCAGCATGAAATTTTAAAAAATCAGTCCTCGGTAATATTTTATTTATTATTAGTTTCTCACTTAAGTCTATTTATACGTAGGGCATTGTTCGTACTAATTCTGCCAAAGGTGATAATTTGTACTTAATATTCATTGACAGTTGTTACGGACCTCTAGCGTATGCGACCCACCATACGCTTTAGCGTTTTGTGGGCCGCATTATAACAACTGCTACACGTCCGTAACACATTTCGCTATTCTCCATGGGAGGGCGACACATTTGTGACACGTGATCAACAGTGAAAACGGAAGCAGACATTTTTGGTTGGCTTGTTGGTTAGTTGTTATTCTGTAAACCTTGATTTTATTCAAGTCATCCGCATGGATTTTAGAATAACCAACTCAAGAAAATTTCCTCAATCCGTTGTTGTTCCGTTTAGCGGAATATTTTGTGTTTGTGAGTAAATTTTATCTGCGGAAGCAGGATATTAAATTACACAAGGTAAGCTAACCTCTTCACGCCATCTTGCCCGTTCTCTACCCACGTGTTTCGCAAATTTGCAGGCTTTCCTGTGGAAATACAGTGTCAACTTTAAAAGGCGACTCAACCCCATTTATCCGACTGTGGCTTCCAGGAGTTTTGGTGGATTGTTCCCTCATCAGTGAGGTAAATTATGTTTCATTTGTAGGTTATGTCAGAATTTCTCACATTAAGCACGCTTCACGTGCATTTCTGACTGTGAATTAAATCGTGATATCTTTAGGGTTCCACGGACGGGGCTTCTACGCACGTCAGTGAAGTTCCACGGACGGGGCATCCACAAACAGTGGAAGGTTCCAGGGCTGGTGAGGCCACGATCAACCCCATCCTTGGGTCCATTTCTTGTGTCCCGAAGGCATCTCTGCAGGGCTTCAGTTCTTCCACCGGACTCGGTATCGTACCACCCTAAATAAGTGTGTGTTTATTATTTTTACTTACCGGGGACCATCTTCAGTGGTTCCGCTGGACATCAATTTATACCTTTTGGCATTTTAACCTGTACATTTTTTAAGTATTTTATGCATATATTTACATATATTTAAGGAGGTTCTTTAAATCAAACCTTTGTGGCAGAATTTATGACAATTCATGATAATATTGTAAACCGATGTGTAGCTACACGAGGCATTTTATGAATGTTATAACTGATTAATCGTGAAATATTGGCCACAACTGTGAACATCGCCAGGTTATATTCTAGAGAACCAATTTTGTAAATTGTTCAATATAGTGCATTTCATTTTTAAAGAAAGTGTCATTATTTCGTCTGCGACCACTACATATGGGAAAACTCAGTGCTTTGTTAAGTAAGTAAACTAATAATTTATCATAGTTTGTGTAAGCTTGGGCTTAACGCCCTGAGATAGTCTGAGCTAGAGAAATTTAATCGTAGGCACGTACATCACTTTCCGGGTAAGTCAGTGCCTACGGTATCTGCTACGCTACAGTAGCCCAAGTGATTTCGTTACGTAATATCTGATAATCATTAAGATCCAACGTATCTATTTGTTAATGTACGTTCAACTCGTAGCAGTGGCGCCCAACTTAAATAGTACAGTTATCTCAAGGCGATAGCAGTGGCGCCTAACTTAAATAGTGAAGTTATCTCAAGGGGATAATAGTATCGCCCCTAATTAAGTTTTTTTTTTGTGATAAATTGAGTGTCCCATTTGTTGGTGGTTTGCATATGAAATAATACCCAGACACATAGTAACTTACGTGACACACGTCAAAAGGTGGTTACTTTGCCTCAGCGTAATCGCTTCGCTTATTTTTGGTAGGGGGGTGACTTCGTTTTTTTGTCTTACTATTTCATGAGCGGATTAGTAAACAATAGTTGTTGCGTATAAACCATTGGAAAGATTCCTAAGTGCAGCCAACAGATTTTTTTATTGTTGATACGTACCGACGCCCAGCGTCGTTTTGCTAATTTACCCGATATTGTCATTTTTACACATTATTAGGTACTTACTAGTGTTAGTAAACTTTTTCTGCGTCCATACAGTTGCCGACGCCCAGCGTCGTTTTGCTAATTTTCTAGATTTTGTCGTTTTTATACATTATTAAGTGCTTATTAGTGTTTGTAAATTTTTTTTACGTACCGACGCCCAGCGTCGTTTTGTTAACTTACCTGATTTTGTCGTTTTTACTCATTACTAAGTACTTGTTAGTGTTGGTAAGTTTTTTTTGTGTCTATATACGTACCGACGCCCAGCGTCGTTTTGCCAATTTACTCGATTTTGTCGTTATTACACATTGCTAAGTACTTATTAGTGTTGGTAAGCTTTTTTTGCGTCTAAATACGTACCGACGTCCAGCGTCGTTTTGTTAATTTACCTGATTTTGTCATTTTTTTCGTGTGTTTGATTGAAAATTCAGTATGGCTAGTTCACAAATTAAGTTAGAGATTAATAGGTTAGTTAGGGATGAGCTTGTTTATGAATTACAAGTACGTGGCTTAGGAGATGGTAGCGACCTTACTGTGGCAGAGTTGCGCACTGTTTTAAGAGAAGCCATACAGTTAGAAAAAACCACTTTGGCTATTAAAAGTCCTCCATACCCGTACCAATTCACTGTCGATTCTGAAGCTCTAACGGCATCCCTAGCTGCTATTCAAAAACTTATTGATGAATTTGTAGGTAGTGAGCACGATAGTAAATATAAGGGGATTGTTTCCAAGATAGCTCATGCGTTGGGTCGTGTTAACAGGTCCATGCCCACTAATGACGAGCAAAAAGGTGTGAAGTCCAGTACTCGGCTCAAATTATTGTTAGCTTTTGATAAACTTAAGGATAAGGCCCGCAGGGATCGTAAGCTTAAAGAGTCAGCCATCCTCGATATGTCGGTATTGCATAATGCCATGGCTCAGGTTCAGCCTGATGCGCATAGCTCTGCAATAACTACTGATTTTAGTTCAGATGAGGAGGAGGCTGCGAAACCTAAACCCGTACCGGTTAGAGACTGGGGCTTGAAATTTACTGGCCGAAAGGGCGACATGTCCTTTGCAACTTTTTTAGAACGCGTCGAGGAGAAACGGAGGTCTCGTGGTATTTCACGCGCACGGTTATTTAAAGATGCAGTAGACTTATTCGAGGGAGATGCCTACAATTGGTATAATCTGGTGAAAGACTGGGCCACCGATTGGCCATCCTTAGTGGAGGCAATGAGGGGACAGTTCATGCCAGAGTCTTTTGACCGCGATTTGTTTGAGGAAATTAAGCGACGTACTCAAGGTAGTCAGGAAAATATAGGATTGTACATCGCTAGTATGATTGGGTTGTTCAAGAAGATGCACACTCCAATACCTATGGGGACCCAGCTCGAAATCATTTTGGAGCGCATAGATCCATACTATCATCCTTTTCTTGCTTTTGAAAATATAACTTCCGTCACGCAACTCCTGCAATGTTGTCGTATGCTTGACTCCAAACGGCAATTGGCTAAGTCGTATGTTCCTCCTCCACCTAAGAGTAAATCTCTTATACCAGAGTTGGCTTATGCATCCACTAGTTCTACTACTTCTCGTTCGACCTCTTGTTCTAGTCTCGTCGTGGATGAAGTCCAACATTCTGGAATCAAATGTTTTAATTGTGATCAAGTTGGTCATGGGCATCGGGAGTGTCAGGCTCCTAGGAAAAGGTTCTGCTATAAATGTGGTAAAGCAGAGGTTACTATTAGGTCCTGTCCTAAGTGTTCGCGTTCGGAAAACTGTCCAGGGAGACGCTAATTGGTCGAACAGTTTCTCCCGGTGTATGTGAGTCGACCAGCAATGTTGTTGACTTAAAGCAACAAATTTTTCTCGATTATGTCATTTCTCATGTGGTTGGTGATCAGCGTCCTTACTTACAACTTTCGGTGTTAGGTTTTCCTATGATGGGTTTGTTGGATTCAGGTGCTACCAGGACAATGGTAGGATCATCTGGTTTTGAGGTCTTCCAGCAGATTGGTTTAAGTTTGAAGCCTTCTGTCAATGAGTGCAGAGTGGCTAATGGGCAAGTCTGTTCCGTTATAGGTTATGTATCTGTTCCTTTCTGCTTGGGTGACAAGGTTCATGTAATAGATGTCCTAGTAGTTCCGGAAATACCGCATAAGTTAATTCTAGGGATAGATTTTTGGGTGGCGATGAATATTATACCAGATTTACGACAAGATGTTTGGCATTTTTCTGAGCAGGAACCACTCGTTGAGGTTAACAGTGTCCTTGACGAAACTTCTTTAAGTGTATCACAGAAACTAGCTCTGGATAGTTTGGTGGATGAAAACCGGAAACTGATGGGTACTTCCCTTGGTCGTACACATCTCGTTTCTCATGAGATCGAATTACTCCCAGATACCAAACCTATCAAACAGAGATACTATCCTGTTTCGCCTGCCAGACAAAAACTTATTGATGATGAAATTAAGAAAATGCTGGAGTTAAATATCATCGAACCGTGTAAAAGTCCTTGGTCTTCCCCAATATGTTTAGTGCAGAAAAAGGATCAAACTCTGCGTTTTTGTGTAGATTACCGGCGCCTTAACGCTGTTACTAAAAAAGATGCCTATCCTCTGCCGCTGATTTCCTCCATATTAGATCAGTTGAGGGATGCCAAATATTTAAGTTCATTAGATATTAAGAGTGCATATTGGCAAGTTCCTATTGCTGAATCGTCCAAAAACTATACCGCTTTCACTGTCCCTAATGGCTTGTATAGGTTTCGTGTTATGCCTTTCGGGTTGTCAAATGCGCCTGCGACTTGGCAGCGTCTTATTGATACCGTGCTTGGAGCTGATTTGCAGCCTTCGGTTTTGGTTTATTTGGATGACATTGTGGTAGTGTCGAAGGATTTCGAATCTCACCTAGAAACGTTGCAGAAGGTTTTTGATCGCTTGCATTCTGCTGGGCTGATAGTTAGTTTTGACAAGTGTCAATTTTGCCGTCCTGAGCTTAAGTACTTGGGATATGTTGTTGATAAGTATGGTTTACGTCCTGACCCAGCGAAAGTAGAGTCGATTTTGAGTGTACCTTCTCCGAAAAACGTTAGGGAAATTCGTAGATTTATAGGCACAGCATCTTGGTATCGAAGGTTTGTACCGCAGTTTTCTACAATAGTGGCTCCTTTGTCGAACCTCACAAAGAAGAATGTTAGTTGGTGTTGGTCGCCTGAGTGCGAGAAATCTTTTAAACTTCTTAAGGAGTGTTTGGTTACCGCACCTATTTTGACCTGCCCTGATTTTGAGCGTACCTTTTATGTGCAGACAGATTCGTCGGCATTCGGTGTTGGTGCCGTGCTCACGCAGCAATTTGATGATGGAGAAAAGGTAATTTGCTATTTGTCCCGTTCTTTGACTAGCCAGGAGCGCAAATATAGCTCGGTCGAAAGAGAATGCATCGGCGTAATTTGGGCAGTGGAGAAGCTACGTCATTATCTTGAAGGTTTCCACTTCAAAATCATAACGGATTGTCATTCTTTGCTATGGTTGCAGCAGCTGAAAGATCCCCAAGGTCGATTGGCCAGATGGGCACTTCGTCTGCAACCTTATGATTTTGAACTGATTCATCGCAAGGGCTCTGAACATACCGTCCCTGATTTTCTGTCTCGTTCAGTACCAGTAACGGTGGAATCCATCGAAGTATTCTCGGTCATGGACCATGCTGATTCTCCCACCGATAAATGGTATTTGAGAATGTTAGAGCGAGTCGAAAGGTCTCCTATGCGTTATCCCTTATGGCGTATACAGAATGGCCAGTTGTACAAGTATGTACGTTTGCGTTATCCCGAGTTAGCAGATCCTGCCGACACTTGGAGACTGGTTTTACCCAAAGAGAAACGCCTAGAAATAATTAGGTCGTTGCATTGTGATGCGAGTTGTGGACACACAGGGGTCCATAAGACTGTGGCTCGAGTGGGAAATAGGTATTATTGGCCGAAATTAAAGGCCGATGTGGCTAAGTTCGTTAGGCAATGTGAGATTTGCATAAGTACTAAACCCGAACAGAAGTCACTTAGGGGAAATTTGTTGAGTAAGACACCTACCGTTGGAAAACCTTGGCAATTAGTTAGTGCCGATCTGATGGGTCCATTACCCAGGACGGCTAAGGGTTATCAGTTTATTCTTGTCGTGTGTGACAATTTTAGTAAGTTTGCCATGGTGTTTCCGTTGAGGTCAGCTACCGCTAATAGCATATCGCAGGTCATTGAGGATAATGTAATTCTCTTATTTGGCGCTCCGAAGACTATAGTGGTAGACAATGGTCGTCAGTTTCAAGGTAACCGTTTCCAAAATCTTGCGAAAACTTACAACATCGAAATAGCATACACCGCAAATTACCACCCTCAATGCAACCTGACTGAAAGGGTAAATCGTGTTGTTAAGACTATGTTATCTGCGTATGTAAAGGATAATCACAGGGCTTGGGATCAATTTTTGCCGAAAATAGGTTTCGCCATTAGATCGTCCAAACATGAGGTTACAGGCCTAACGCCTAATTTTGTCAATTTTGGTCGTGAAATTTCGTTAGATGGCAACAGTGATAAGTACGTACCTTCTGAGTCGGAGTATCCAGTTGTAAATCCTGAAAACCGTAAACTTGCCTTCGCTAAGATTTATAAGGATGTTCAGAGTAGAATATTAAAGGCCCATAAATCCAGTAAGAAACATTATAACCTAAGACGCCGACCCGATAAGTTCGTTTTGAAGCAAAAGGTCTGGAGACGTTCTCACGCCCAGTCTGATGCTTCTAAATATTTCACGGCAAAGTTAGCACCTAAATTTGTGGGTCCTTTCACGATTAGAAAAATTCTCTCACCATGGACTTATGAGCTTGAAGGTTCTGACGGTAAACGTTCGGTGTGGCACATAAAAGATCTGAAAGCACACCCTCCCGATGACAACTAGTTGTGGTCTGTTCTGTTAGTTCCGTTGACGTACTTAGGCATCCGAATAGGCAATGACGAATTCGTTTTTTTTTATGTTGGTCTTAGTAACATGGTTTTAGGTCACTTCTGTCGTTAATTTGGTAGTAACATGGTTTTAGGTCACTTCTGTCGTTAATTTGGTAGTAACATTTGTTTTTCTGGTTCATTGGTCTTGCTCAGGTGGCTGAAACCCACTGAGTAAGTTTTCACCTCTTTCCGCCTCACGGGAGGAAGTGTCTTTGGTTGGATCTCTGTGATGGGGGATGCACGAATACCATCACCGTGGTTATACCTGCGAGGGGTAAAAGTCCCCAAAAATGGTCTTGTGTGGCGCTTGCGTCTTGAGGGACTCCGTCTCGTTGGGGGCGCTCACATTGCCGGCAGCTGCCTTTAAAGGTATCCATCTGGAGGGGCTCGAGCTTGGGAGGTGCTGCTTGGAGGTAGCCTGGTCTAGGCCTGGTTATCATTACCCGGGTAGGCACTACTGGGCTTCAGACTAACCTCGTTGTCTAGCAAGGGTGGTCGTCGTGGTGTGACGGGGAACACTCCCGTACCTCATTGTTTTGCTGGTGGAGTAGCCTTGGGGCGAGCTACTTCCTAGCTGTTAAGTCCTTATGCGTTTTTTTGTCTTTTTTTTCCCTTCTTTTTTTTCTCTATGTATTTTTTTTTTTTTGAGTTGTGTTGTTATGCCTGATGGTAACTTGGGAGACGAGTTAGCCATCCCCGTGCATTTAAGTCTCCTTATTTTTTGACATTATTTTTGTTGTTATGCCTGATGATAACTTAGGAGACGAGTTAGTCATCCTCGTGCATTTAAGTCTCATTATTTTCATTGTTATGCCTGATGGTAACTTGGGAGGCGGGTTAGCCATCCCCGTGCATATTAAGTCTCCCCACCAATTATCCATCCTCTGGTGAGAAGCTAGTAAGAAAAAAAAATCTTCGATTTTTTTTTCCTGCGAGTAAAGGGGGAGTTGTTACGGACCTCTAGCGTATGCGACCCACCATACGCTTTAGCGTTTTGTGGGCCGCATTATAACAACTGCTACACGTCCGTAACACATTTCGCTATTCTCCATGGGAGGGCGACACATTTGTGACACGTGATCAACAGTGAAAACGGAAGCAGACATTTTTGGTTGGCTTGGCTTGGCTTGTTGGTTAGTTGTTATTCTGTAAACCTTGATTTTATTCAAGTCATCCGCATGGATTTTAGAATAACCAACTCAAGAAAATTTCCTCAATCCGTTGTTGTTCCGTTTAGCGGAATATTTTGTGTTTGTGAGTAAATTTTATCTGCGGAAGCAGGATATTAAATTACACAAGGTAAGCTAACCTCTTCACGCCATCTTGCCCGTTCTCTACCCACGTGTTTCGCAAATTTGCAGGCTTTCCTGTGGAAATACAGTGTCAACTTTAAAAGGCGACTCAACCCCATTTATCCGACTGTGGCTTCCAGGAGTTTTGGTGGATTGTTCCCTCATCAGTGAGGTAAATTATGTTTCATTTGTAGGTTATGTCAGAATTTCTCACATTAAGCACGCTTCACGTGCATTTCTGACTGTGAATTAAATCGTGATATCTTTAGGGTTCCACGGACGGGGCTTCTACGCACGTCAGTGAAGTTCCACGGACGGGGCATCCACAAACAGTGGAAGGTTCCAGGGCTGGTGAGGCCACGATCAACCCCATCCTTGGGTCCATTTCTTGTGTCCCGAAGGCATCTCTGCAGGGCTTCAGTTCTTCCACCGGACTCGGTATCGTACCACCCTAAATAAGTGTGTGTTTATTATTTTTACTTACCGGGGACCATCTTCAGTGGTTCCGCTGGACATCAATTTATACCTTTTGGCATTTTAACCTGTACATTTTTTAAGTATTTTATGCATATATTTACATATATTTAAGGAGGTTCTTTAAATCAAACCTTTGTGGCAGAATTTATGACAATTCATGATAATATTGTAAACCGATGTGTAGCTACACGAGGCATTTTATGAATGTTATAACTGATTAGTCGTGAAATATTGGCCACAACTGTGAACATCGCCAGGTTATATTCTAGAGAACCAATTTTGTAAATTGTTCAATATAGTGCATTTCATTTTTAAAGAAAGTGTTATTATTTCGTCTGCGACCACTACATATGGGAAAACTCAGTGCTTTGTTAAGTAAGTAAACTAATAATTTATCATAGTTTGTGTAAGCTTGGGCTTAACGCCCTGAGATAGTCTGAGCTAGAGAAATTTTATCGTAGGCACGTACATCACTTTCCGGGTAAGTCAGTGCCTACGGTATCTGCTACGCTACAGTAGCCCAAGTGATTTCCACCTTGACTTGACCAAAACCACGTGAAAGATTGATGATCTAGGTTTTACGAATTCATATACTTCTTATAAAGGTTCCACTTATTGGTGAATTTTATGGAGTACCTGAATTAAGGAGTCCCCATCTATTGTATTCCTACACAAGAATAATTAGTGGATATAGGCATATGTCTTCTGCTTAACTCTCTCCTGAAAATTTCCTTATTAGAAATTTCGTTACTTCATATAACATGCCCGTGCTTCTTCTTTTTGCCTTGAAAAAGTTATAATTGCTAGATTTATCTGAAATGCTCAGCCTATATTATCTGGGTATCTAGAGTAATCAATACCGATTAATTACTTTAATTATTCATTAACATTTTAATTACTTCATGACATTGAAAATTGCACAAGAATAGCTGAGAATCTTGCCAACTCTTCTCAACACTGTGAGATTGTATAAATTATAACTGTAATTGATATTTTCCCGCTTCGTGTGAAAATGAAATCGGTCTACCTTAAAATTGGGTGTAAATTAAATTAATTACCTTGGGTCGTCTGCCCCATCAGTTTGTTTTAATTGCCTAGTTGAGAAATATCATCCACCGGATTTGAGGAATTACAAAAGTTACGGAAACATTAGTTTTAACGGTTATTAAATAAGCAAATTTATTTTTCTTCTACGCAGAAAACATGTAAGGAAAAAGATTATTTTTCATATAATTGTCGAAACTTGACGCATATAACTTGATGCGACATTTTTTGATAGCCGTATACTAATAACTGTAGATTTAAAATACTACAAGTACAGGCTGCTTTTACAGTTTTTTAAAATAGATGTCCATAAAAATCCAAGCATAGTGGTATCGATGGATTCGTAAAAAAAAGGGAAATTTACACACACACATACACACTCACACACATACACACACACACACACACACACACACACACACACACAAGGAGCCACCACCGTGCCATTAGAAAAAAACGAGTTATTTAAAAAAAAAATGAATTACTTGCATTAAAACACCTACAAAATGGTTAAAAACAGTAACAATGTATAAATTATCTTTTTCTGTAGAAACTAAAATGACAAAGTATGTATTTTTTTTTATTTCATAGCAGTCTAGATCAAAATTTACAATTGCTACAAAAAAATAGCAACTGGTCAGAAATTTATAAAAATCACCACACATATTTAAAGATTCATCCTGAAACAAAAAATGTAATAATACACAGGGTGTGTCATTTCATATGTCAAAAAATGCAGTTTTCTGAATGGCCAGACCCCTTAATTTCATTTCCGCCTCACCGCCTTCAGCGGTTTCCGCTTTAACCTTTTATTCCCGTTACCAGTTTTGTTCAATAAACTATTACTATTATTTTCTTCCTACGCACAGATCCGCTGGCATTTTTTCATTGCGTTACCTGGGCCTTTAATATCCCCGGATAGAGTAAAGTAGTGTTGCTCCACTTCAAAAAGGAACTGGCGCCGGGGGTCCGGCTCTAATCGTCTGGCGTCTAAGAGATCGATCAAACCCTGCAACCCCGAGCAGTGTCGGTCACAAGCGAACTAAGATGAACTAAAGAAAAATAAATACCTTAATTTAGCTTATACTCACCCATTGTCCAAGATCTGGAGCTTCGGCCGTTTGTACCATCCCGCGTCGGCTGGATCGTAGTCAGTCGCATCTCTGATCAACAGGTTTTCGTGCTCGGCTGCAGAGGCATAGAGTTTCTTCGCTCTGTCCTGGATTTCTTCAGTAACTGGGGTCTATCCCAGATCCCTAAAGATGTTGGCGTTTCTGACGAACCTGCTACGTCAAATTTCAAAACTACAATCTGACGTAACTAGTTGGTCGTCGTCTGTTGACTAACGGTATTTGCCGGCCGACTGACAGTGGAGATTGTCGGGGTTCTAAATTACTTTGATGTATCAGGGCGCCAAGTAAATTTTTTTTTTCTCTCCAAATACCAGCTCAAGTACAATGTAACCTTAAATTTACTAAATAAATTACTTAGCGAGACGATAATGAAAAATTCAAATTCAGTTTTATCTTTTAATAACAATAAACGAAGTAGGTTAACTTTATAACATTCAACAGTACAATAACGTAGGGTATGGTAGACAAATTCACACAAAAAAAATATACCTATCTAACTGGGTATACGCGTCTTACGTAAGTGCTTAAACCCCCAACAAATATCATAGATGTTATAATTAGTTGACAGAATATTTTCATAAAATGTTTAGCAAAATTTTAAAAAATATATATACATATATATATATATATATATATATATATATATAGGTACAGTGGTGAAATTTTTTTTAGTAAAATTTATAATATATTTAAAAAAAAATTCAATGTATATATGGCGCAAGAAGGATACAAACTACAGGCAGCAGGGCTTCAGCTTCGGCTCAAATTTCAGGAATGGCAACTTCCAGCCTATCAATTAACCCAGAAAATGGATGGCTCCTCCACAAAAAAAGAAATTCCAGTCCAGCAAGGAGAAGTAACATAAGTACGTGTAGACCAGTGGAAAAAAAAAAGTTGTTTGTTTCAGGGGAGACAAAAAAACGTAGAAAAACTACGAAATCCTAGGCGAAACCGTAGGTGAAAAAAAAAAACCCTAAAAATAAATTTTTACCATTGAACGATTTACTACAAGTGATATTTTGCTAGTTTGAATATAAAAATAAAATAATTACCTCGTTTCGGAGGGTTTTCTTAGAAAAATGTTGTTGACCTTGGATGTCCTTGGCCTCGTGTAAATTTGGCAAAAATGGCTTTTACGTATAGATCCTTCCAATGAAGACAATCGATTTCCAATACCATAAAAATATGCCCTCGTCCAAACATAAATGGATAACCGAAAAATATAACGTTGCGAATATATCCCAAAATGGTGAAATTACTTGTTTCAAAAATCGCAACGAGCACGTAAAAATACCACTTAATAAATTGCCAAGCGTTCGAGCAAACTACACGTGAAAAAGTGACAGACTACCGGAAGACAAAACCTAAGCCAAAAACTATTGTGAAGAAATAAATCTGTGTTACCGATCGTCAGTAGGTTATAGGAATCTACCTATAAACTAATTAAAAGTTATTGGTTGCCTAGCTTAAGAATTACAGAATAGAGAGCCTAAGTATATGCAACACGCTACACAACAAAATATATAATGCCATGTCTACAAGTGCAACAGATTCCTTACAATTGCGGGTTTATATAGACAACTAAATAATAAATATTACGCGTGACGACGGATAACACGAATTTGTTAGACATTAAATGTAAGAGATAAAGCAATGAATTAGAGATTTTTTTTAATAACGTATAAATGTTAAATTGAACTGTAACAAACCATGGGGCGTTGACGGCACACTGGAGTGCGACGTTTTCACCGCATGGATCTTCTTGAGGTAGGTCCTCGCTTGGTTTCCCTAGGCCACGAAGGCATAGGTCAGTAGCGGTCTAATGAAGCTCCTGACAAGCGGGAGCTTGTGTATCAGGTTGAGCTGGCTCTCTCAGCATTGGGTAGAGTACGGCGCGCCTTATCTTCGCTTTCTTGACCGTGGCCTCCGTATTCGCATTTAGATAGATAGATACATAGATATCTTTATTTGACCACTATATATATATATATATATATATAATACATTTGTGGCAAGTCATAAATTGGTACAGAATACAACAATACACATATTATAAAATAAAATATATATAAAACAACTGCATAATACATATAAAAACGTAGAATAGAACTACAAAATATATACACTGACATACATATAATATATGCGCTTACAATACACAGACGTATGATGTATACTAGTGTACACGCAACCACACATACTCGTCAACAGAATAAAAACAGTTACTCAATAAGAAGGTCTTAATTTTATTTTTAAATTGAATATTATTCAAAATTTTCCAGTCACTAGGCAGTTTATTGTATAAATTGAGGTCCAAGGAATTGTTCTTAGATTTGGACAGCCTATACTTAGGGACATATAGATTACCTTTATACCTAGTATTATGGGAATGTATATCTGAATATGTCTGTAGTTGACTTCTTTTACTATGTATTTGTAGTAAGCTATTGTATATGTACAAGTTTGGCAATGACATTATTTTTAATTTAGTGAACAATGGCTTGCAGTGCTCTAGAGAGGTATAGGGCGTCGGCAAGAATTTTTATAATTGTTTTTTGAAGTATGAAAACCCTTTGTGAACAACTAGAGTTACCCCAGAGTATTATCCCATAGTTCAAGTGGGAATGAAATAAGCCATAATAAACTGATAATAGGGTATCATTATTTATAAGTTTACTCAATCTTTTGATAACAAAGATTGTGCTAGATAATTTCTTACATAGCTGATCAATATGTACATCCCATTTCAGGCCGTCATCAATAGTTATGCCTAATAGTATCAGTACTGATAACTAAACTTTGAGTTTTGTTTTTATTTAATTTCAGTTTATTTGCAGAGAACCACTGTTTAGATTTTTTGGTAGCTACGACTTCATGATCTATCAGTTCTTTTATATTTGTAAAAGAGTTTTTTAGGGTTAAGTCGTCAGCGAACAACGTACATTTAATATCGTCAAGAAAAGAAGACAGATCATTAATATAAATAAGAAAAAGAGTTGGGCCTAATACGGAGCCTTGAGGAACTCCATGTTTAATGATTTTAGTGTCAGATTTTTCATTATTAAGGGAAACGCACTGTATTCTGTTTTCAAGATATGATCTAAATAAAGATAAAAGTAATCCTCTAATACCATAAAATTCAAGTTTCTGGATTAATATTTCATGAGAAACACAATCAAAAGCTTTACTTAGATCACATAGTGTGATAGAAGAGTAAAGACCTTGCTCGAGCGCTTCGATTACATCATCTATGACACAAGAAACTGCATTTATTGTGGAGCAGTTTTTTCTAAAGCCAAATTGACAAGGATTCAAAATTTTGTTGACTTCTAGGTAATTGACTGTCTTGTTTTCAATAGAAAACCTTGTCTCTCTCCATATCAGGCTACGATTCATGAGCACGTCGAGGTATTTGGATGTCGTTCCCGTACATGGTCACTTGCAACGTGGGTACCTTCTTGACTCTCCTGAAGATTGTCGCCTTGCTCTTTTCGGCGTTGATGGCTACTTTCCACTTGTTACATTATTCCTGTAGTAGGGATGCGGCTTCCTGAAGATAGTGAGTGGCTAACGCTGACTGGCTGGATCTTGAAACGATAGCCGTGTCGTTTGCGTAGAGTGCCAGGAAAATCCTGTTCGTCCTCGGTAGGTCGCTGGTATAAATGATGAACAGATCTGCGGAACCTCTGGCTCCATGGTCCTGTAGGTGCAAAGATGGTTGACTACCTTCACTCGGAGTTTCCTTCAGTGTAGGTAGGACCTCACCAGCTTGACGATTCCCACTGGGTACTCCAGGTTCAGCATCTTCACTATGAGGCCGTCATGCCAAGCACGGTCAAAGACTTTGGAAACATCCAGGAACACTACTTCGGTGGCTTGTCTTCTGTTTAACTTCTCGGTCACGTGACCGGTCAGGCGGAGCACCTGGAGTGTCGCGTTCCGTAAGCGAACTGTTCATCGGGGATAATTTCCTCTGGAGTGGAAGGAGCGATGACGTACTGCTCTGGCATGCGGTCCAACCAGCGGACTTCACTCTCGCGCTCCACGAATTTTACCCAGTCCTTGTCTCCATCGTCGATCTGGTTCCCACTACACTGCACTTCAAGGCTGTCGGCGTGAGCCTTGGCCTTAGCCTAGCGTGTAGACGAGTCCCTTTGCGCCGTGAATCGGAGGTATTGGTTTCCGCCTGTTGCGCAGAGCCTTTTAAGTGCTTCAAACGCTTCTGTCCTGGAGATCCAGCGATGTCAAATGACGTTGCCATCTGCCCTGGCGATGTTCTTATACAGCGGTTTTGATCCTTCGGTTAAAACGGTTGAGTTGCCGTCTGTTTGCCTCGGGCCTCCGCCACAGGACTCGCCCCTTGAGCATCTCCTGTACCTTATGAGTTGCCTGGTGTCCTCTGGGAGTTCTTCTATTGGCGCTGCAACTCGCTCAGCCACAGTCTCCGTAGTCATTTCCCTCAGCACTGCTTGGATTTGTAATTTCAGTGAGGTGATGGCCTTCTCGATGTCCTGTTCGTTCTCGATCCTGAAAATCTGTGCTGTGTCTTGTGGCAAGGCCGCTCGAAACCATTCCCAGTCCATCCTCTTGACGAAGGCTTCCTCTTCAGCTTCAGGTAGATGGGGTTGTGGTCGGAGGATTCCTCTGGTACGGTGAAGATGTCGAAGTTGAGAGTGATCTCTCTGAGCAGCGTTATGTCCAGCACATCGGGAGTGCGTCTTCCGTCGTCGAACGTGGGTTCTTCGGGTCCTACCGCCAGAACGTTTCAACGTTTCTCACCAGAAACCGTAGTATCTCCCGTCCGCGGTCGTTGAGTATCCTGCGGTATTTGGCGTTGAAGTTTCCTTTGGCTACGGTCCATTGGCTTTCCGGGAGGAAAGCTTCCAGTTTCACTTCCAACAGTGGTCTGCGGAGTGGGTAGCACAAGACCACAGTGATGTCTCCGTCGGCACTACGGAGGTAGTCTCGATGCTTTCCAGTTCCGGCGTGGCTACTTGGTGTTGACGAGCAGTGCGACTCCTCTTGCTACTGCCTGTCTGTCACTTTTGTAGATGGGGTAGCCCGGGAAGTGAACCTCTACAGTCGGCGTCAATGGAGTCTCCTGTAGTGCTATCACGTTTACGTAGTGCTTGGCGAGCAATTCCTCTATCTCTATCTTCCTCATTCACAATCCATTGACGTTCCATGCGACTATCTGTAAAGACCTCGTCTTTGCCTGTACTGGCATTTATGGTAGGGGCGTCGACATTTGAGGCCCTCATTGCTAAAAAATCCTCTGCATCTATTACCCTCGGCACTGGGATGCGCGTACTCGAACTTGGCTTGCGCATTGTATATGCTCTGCGCGTGGCCGAATCGCTGAGACCGGTGACACTAGGAGGGCTCCGTCGTGGCGCACTGTCACTCGATCCTCACCACGAGAAATCAGCACTTCAAGGATCTTTTTCTAGGCGAGGGATACCTGGACCAGTGTATTTTATATGTATATTATATATTTTTTGAGTTGTATACGTAATCTATCCGCAAAACAAATTCGCTCTACACAGAGACATCTGGTCTCTTATCTGTGAAAATAAATATTTTTAGCAGTTCCTACAATAACACGCCCACCAATGTCATCATTATCCTGCTTTCATGGATTGAGTGCAGTGTATGTGCTGAATTTACAAGGCCTATCTTCTACTGACAAATTTTTAAAACAGTATGGTATTTATTTTTACAATTTATTCCTCAATAACATGAAAGCTTTGCCTCCAACAAAATTTAGGTCTACAATTAAACAGTGCTTTTCTAAAAAATGCACCATTCTCATTAGAAAAAATTGAATGTGCAATTGTAGATAATATGCAAACGTGATGATATATTAAACTGCCATTTTGCCAAATTTGTACAATTTTTGTTTGTCTATTTTTTTTATTAATAACTGTTACCTTTTTTCAAATATTATGCTTATATATTATACTTGTTATATTATGTGTGTGTATTTACCTATGTAAAAACTTTTTATGTGATGTGGGTATATTTTACATGAGATTAACATAAATCGAGACATAAATTATTTTTATTATCACTATTATTCAATATTTGGCTTGAAATGAAATTAGGTTTTAGTCATCGACCGTATCTTTAAGTATATGTGTATTTTAGTGTATCTAATAATCGTTATATTTTTATTCAGATGATTGTAAGAGTATTTGGCGATGGAGCTCCAACTGAAGTCCCTGTTACACCAGAAACGACTACTTCTGATGTTATCGAATGTTGTCGTGATCCAGGCGAAGAATCGTGTGATTTGATCGCGGTTTGTCCAGAACACGGAGGTAAGTTTCCCGATAAACACATATCCAAAATTACATTCTTTCTTTACCTGTACAGGGTTGACCGTCAACTTGAAAATATTGCTGCAGCTTATAGTATAATATATATAATCATTATATTGAAACGTCTCCCCATGTATTATTTATTTATCTCAATTCTACGTAAGGATAAATAAACAAATTGACCATTTACATGGCCATCTAATAATAATGCGCACATTTTAATTTCATGATAAAAAATATTTTCAAAATGTTACAAAATATTGTACCTACGTAATTATAGTTAAATGTATATTATGCACATGTGTTATTATGATGTCTTTTTTTTGTCTGGAATGATTATGAATAATTAACATATTGTTAATAACCATTCCAAGAACAACAAAATAAGACGTACGCAATTTCAGGACGCATTTGTGATATATTATTTTCAACTAGATAGATATTACTAGTACATATTTTGATATATTTAATATTATTGACTAGTAACGATTTTATGAATTAAATGCATTCTCCTATATTAAACTCCGTCGAAATTGTTACAAACAATTAACATAATCATCGTTCTAAAAATGACATAATGTAATTTAGATAATCTTGAAGATAATTTTATGATGCATAAACTACGACTATCATTATTACGTCATTTTATCCGGTCGACACCACTGAAATTTATATATATATATATATATATATGTTAGATAGTGGATTACTTGATTAACTTTTTAAAAACTTTATTTATTACACTTGAGCCAACGTTGACTCGTTTTAATAAGATACAATAATAATTTTGAAGTAGTTTAATCTGAAGTGAGTATAAGACTGATTACAAAAAGGTTGTTGGTAATATTTATAATGTTTTGAGAACAAAGGAAACAGTGTTGCTGATTCAGCACAATCAGGATTACTTAGAATTGAAATACAATGCCCATGCAGCGTGAGCGGTTATTGAGAAGAGCTGTTACGCAGTATGTAATACGATATGTTTGAGAAGGTTAAGCCTGTCTCGATAATATTATATATCATAGTATATTTCTAATATAACAGCTTCCCCCTTATAAAAAAAGTTGGTGTTTTATGCAGCAACTTTTGAAATGAATATAAAATGTATATAAAGGGTAATGGTGCAATTTGGAAAAATATAAAGAGTACAAAAATGTTAAATCGTAAGGTTTAAAATACAGAATATAACCTTAGCGTCTAAAATATGAAATGCAAGCACAATAAGCTTGATTCATAAAAATAAAATAACATAAAAATGTTAGAGTTAAAATATAGCTTTGGCAAGAAAGCGTAAAATACAAACATACTAGGTTTGAATTGTAAAATGGGATAAAATATTCCCAAGGTTAAAATATAGCTTTACTGTGAAAGCATAAAATATAAGCATGATGGGTTTGAATGAAAATGACGTAAAAATGTTAATAAAATTGAAATTAACAAATGATAGAAAAATAATGAAATATAATGATTAAACAAATGAAATAAAATTCACTGAAGAGTCCAGCACTAAAAGTCAGTAAAAAGGCACAAAACAGTTTGTCTTTATGTAAGTTCTATGTCTTCGGCTTCGTTGTCTTCTCTTCTTAAGGTAGGTCGTCTTCGTGAAGGAAATAGGTTAGCAAATGTCCTGTAGGGTTTGCTAGGCCTCGGTGGAGATGGGGGTGATGCAGAAACATCGATGGCTAGTCTTCGTCTTTTTGTTCTGCACTTACAAAATAGGTACAGAAATAACAGTCCAAATATTAGCACAATGATAAAATAGGTGAACCAGGATATGTGTTTTGTTATAAAGGGTTCGTTGATCAAATCATCTAAATCTCTGGAGTATTGGTCCAACTTGTGTTTGGCAACTTCGAGGTCTTCCGTATTGAGATTGTTTAATTTTAGTGGTTTAAGATTTGGAGCTCGGATTTTGTCTGGAATATGTTTACAACATTCAAATGGAATTTGGATTGGATGAGTGTCGTCTTTTACATCGGTTACTTCATTGGTACTGGCTTGAATTTTTGTGATGCCTATGAAGGCGTAACAATTTGGTTGTAATTTTACTATTGAATTTTTGTAGATGACTTCAGTTTTTGAATTTCTTTCTGGACAGTTGATGGTTGTTTGTAGAGGTTCTGCGTTAATAACTAACCATGTGTTTTCGTCTATTCTTTGGACGTTGTAGCCTTGGCTGATGATAAATGACGTCTGGCAGTTTTCTGGCAGAGTTTTGAGGTTCTTGAAGAGACGGGCTTCGCATATGGCATTGTTGTCAATAGGATATGCAAATAAATTTGGACATAATTTGGTGTTGAAATAAAGTGGTTTGCATTCTTCAAGGTTCGAGATAGGTATGTACATTAATGAATCATCATCTCTCGCGATATATTTTTGAGAAGTTGATAATACATGATATAAACCAGTTCTATTATCCAAAATAGGAATAGGGTATAATTGAAATACTGAATATGTTTGAGGGTCTATTAAAGGTATGTCTAACACAAATATTAGATCCGAATTTGTTTGAAAAGCTTTTAGTTCTATAATGTCTAAGTACTGTGCAACCTTTGATAGTTTGATTGGAAGCGGTAAATTGTTCCTTTGTAGGTTTTGCGAAATTTCCTGTAGAGAATTTATTAAGTCTTTTGGATTTATAATTGACCTGTGAATTATTTTAAGCCTCGCGAAAGTGATGGAATTTAGGATGTCATTTAGGTTATCCTCGATAAATAAATAACTTGCCATAAGTTGTTCGCAGATTTCGATAAATTTCAGTTTTGCATGGACGTTTTCTATGTCTTTAGTCATGTCTAAAATTGAGGTTTCAATTTCTTTAATATCCTTATTGAAAGTTTCTTCGTCAACTTGCAATTTTTGAATAGTTGCGTTGAAATTTTTGATTACTGAAGTTGTAACGGATATTTGGTTTTTAATTAGGTTTTCGAGTTGGTGTTCGTCATTATTCAATTTGTTGATACAATCAGAATAATACTGACCGTCTTCTGCGTCTAAATTTCCGGTTATTGATTTGAAAATCGTTCCGATGCCATTTAGTATTCCTCGTTTGTATCGTTTCGTGTCAAGGTAAATTTCGTCAAATTTTGATTGTATTGATTGGGAAATTTGCGTCAATAAGCTAAGGTGAGTTTTTACATCTCCTGAAAAGACGTTCATGTAATGATATGCTGGGTTGAGTGTGTTGTATAGTGTCTGTAAGATCTTGTCGTTTTTGTCGAAAGCTGTCTTAAAGGTAGATATGTTTTTGTGTACCAGTAAAGTCCATTTCTTGTGAGAAATCACAATGTCCGTGTCTTGGTGATAATATACTCCGATCGTATTGTTAATAGGTGTTATTTTAAATTGAGCAAGTGCTGATCCGATCAGCAGGAGAAACCTGAAAATAAATTTAATCTTCAGTATATGGTTTCATTCGATCAAAATTTACTTTGGTTGTTTGGTTTGTTTCGAGATTTAGTAATGTAGCGGAATTTTGAAAGATTTCTGTAATTTCAAAGGGACCGTTGAATTTATTTTGCAGTTTATTTTTTATTTGTGATTCTTTGACGTACACTTTGTCGCTAATATTATATGTGTGTCTATTTTCGGGAATGTTCTTGTCGAATCGAACTTTGGCTTTTTGTTTTTGTGCTTCTGTTCGACTTCGCGCAATTTTGTAATAATGGGATATTCGATTATTTAGGTCTCTAACGTATTTGGTGATCAGGTCTTTTTGGTTGTAAAGAGTTTCAGGTGGTCGGTTAGCTGTATGTCCGAAAATAAGCTCGTATGGCGTAAAGCCATGAGTTTTGTTTACCGAGTTATTGTAACATATCACCGCATAGGGTAATATAGTAAAGGGATGTTCGTTGGGATTTTCGGTTTTGTGTATTCTTATCATTTCTGCTAGGGTGGCATGGAATCGTTCGATAGATCCGTTGGATTGATGATGTCCTACGCTTGAGTATGTTAGTTTTATGTCGTAAAGGGTGCAAAAGTCTTTTAATAAATTATTATCAAATTCACCGCCATAATCGCAATGAATTCTTAGTGGGGTACCATAATGCTGAAAATAAAGCAACAGGGTATTTACGACTGATTTTGCGCTCTTGTCTGGGACTGCGTAAGCTTGAGTAAATTTGGTTAACTCGTCGCGGATGCATAGTTTCGCGTGGGAAATTCGAATAGATCAATATTAACTCTCTCAAATGGAGTTTTAGGGGTTTCGGTAATCACTAAGGGATTGTTGAGGTTCTTGCGACAGACTTTTGTTCTTTGACATGTTTCACAATTTTTTATAAAATTTTCGACGTCTTTTGTTAAGCCTTGCCAATTATATTTATTTTTGATTCTACGTATCGTTTCATTTATTCCACGATGTAAATTATTTTTTCCGGTGTGATGCTAGTCGAGAATGATCGGACGTTGGTCCTCGTCGGGAGTTCGTACTAAATTTTGACATATGATTAGTTTTAAGTCTTTTTCTGAAAAAATAAATGATAGGATTTCGAGAATTGGAAAGTCTAGATTGTTTTCAACATGGTAAGTTTTGGAAAGGTCTAATTTGTTCCGGTGTTTGTATAATGTTAAAAATAAGTGTTCTATCACAGACTCTGGGTCGAAGGGTAGAGCGATAATGTAATAATTTCTTTGTCGGGTCGATTTACTGGAAACGATATTGATTGTATTGTTATAGAATTCGGGGTTTTCCTCGAAAATATCCTCGATAATTTGATGGTGAAGGTCTGTCAAGTTGTTTTGTTGGAAAAACGTTATGATATTTTTATTTTCTCGATCTAATAGTTGTTTATTTGTGATTTGAATTTTGGAATAGTCTATTAGAGATTTGGTTTTGTAAAGTCGGGAAAATGTGTCAAATTCTCGGGCGATTTGTTCGTCGGCAATTTCGTCGTCGTTGTCTGGAATTTCGTCTTCATCTGAGTCTTCGTTTGAGTCTTTGTTTGCGGCTAGAATTTTTGAATAAAATTTGGAACATTCTGAAAAGTGATTGATTTTTATTCTGGACAACGCGTCCGCGTTTTTATTGATCTTTCCGGGTTTGTATATTATCTCGTAGTCGTATTCTTCTAGTTTTAAGCGCCAACGCGCTAGTCTACTACCTGGGTCTTTTATGGAAAATAACCAAGCGAGTGGTCGGTGGTCGGTGACGAGTTTGAACTTCCTTCCGAATAGATATGGCCTAAAATGCTTTACACTCCAGACCAAAGATAAAAGTTCACGCTCAATGGTTGAATACTTAGTTTCCGCGCCGCATAAAGTTCGACATGCGTATGCGATTGGCAAATCTTTTCCTATACTTCCTTGTGAAAGTACAGAACTTATTGCAAATGCACTAGCGTCTGTAGTTAGGACAAAAGGTTCATCAAAGTTGGGGTAGATCAATATCGAGGTAGTTGTCAAAGTTTGTTTTAGGGTTTCGAATGAATTTGTACAGTCATTGTCGAAATTGAAAGGTATATCTTTTTGTAGCAATTTAGTCAAGGGTTTTGAAATTTTGAAAAAATTAGGAATGAAACGTCTATAATAGCCTGCTAGACCTAGAAAAGATTTAATTTCTTTTTGATTTTTGGGTTGAGGAAAATTTAGAATTGCTTCGACTTTGGCAGGGTTTGGTTTTACACCATCCTTTGTAATAAGATGTCCTAAATAGGCGACTTCCTTGCGAAGGAATTCGCATTTGTCTGGCTGAATTTTGAGGTTGGCTTTTTGTAGACGTTTGAAGACTTCTGTTAATCGGGAAATATGTTCATGGATAGTAGGGGAATAAATAATAATATCGTCCATGTAGACGAGACAGCGTTCATTTTGGATGCCTAATAGAATATTGTCCATGACCCTCTGGAAAGTGGATGGAGCATTTTTTAGACCGAATGGCATACGTACAAATTCGTAGTGGCCATTCTCTACCGTGAAAGCTGTTTTTTGGATGTCCTTAGGATCGATTTCAATTTGGTGGAAGCCAGAGGCCAAGTCTAGAGTCGTGAAATATTGACATCTGCCTAATTGGTCTAGAAGATCAGAAATGTTGGGCAAAGGATACTTATCACCTATCGTTACTTCGTTTAATTTTCGGTAGTCAACTACGACGCGCCATTTCTGTTTACCAGAAGCGTCTAGTTTTTTGGGGACTACCCAAACTGGGCAGGACCAGGGAGAAATTGAAGGCTGGATAATGCCTTGGTCGAGCATTTTTGAGACTTGTGATTTTACCTCTTGTTTATGAATTTGGGGGTAACGATAAGATTTAGTGAAAATTGGTTTAGAATCGTTAGTGTCTATTGAATGTTTGATTTCATTGGTAAATGTCAAGTTGTCACCTTCTAACTAGAATATGTCTGAAAAGTCTAAACAGAGTTGAGTAATTAGTTCACTCTCCTCATCGTTCAAGTGATCTAAGCGTAATTGGTTTCTTATTTCGTAATTTCTGTCTATATATTGGGAATCCGGATTTTGAAGATTTACGTTAAATATTGATCTAAATTTTTGAACGGGTTCGAGTTTAAGATTTGAAAATTTTATTGTTTTCGGAATTGCATTTGAGTTTATTACTGTCGTCAAGAATTCACCATTGTTGTCTACTTTGACAATGGCGTTCGGTAAACGTACCTTTTCGTTTTCTTGGGCTATTAGTATAGCTTCGGTATTTTGTAAATCGCATTTAAGTTTAAAAAATTTTTCTGTGCGTGGTTCGATAGAAATTACATTTTGGTTTTTGACATTTAAATTTGGGTTTGAAATTCTAATACCTGGATTATTGTTTTCGTTAGAATTATTGTGGTTCCTGATTGATGTTACCTCAGTCACCTCGAATAGCGATACGGTTTTAAAATTCGTAATAAGTTGATTATTTTCAAAGTCCACATGACACTTATAATATTTTAAAAAGTCTGCACCTAATAGTCCATCGAATTCTATATCTAGGTCGTGAACATAAACCTTGTATGGGTCATTTATATTGAATGGTATTAGTACAGATTCGGTGATATTAATTTTTTCATCTGTTATACCCTGTATAATTATGTTTTCAGGATATCTTTGTTTGTACCTTTCCGCTGTTTTGGTTTTAAATACAGAAATACCTGCACCTGAGTCGACAAGAATTTTGAAACGATTTGTGAAGTCTTTTATGTAAAATAGATTTTTGGAATTTACGACATTTAGTTTGTAGCGGGGTGTTTTTACATGAATTGGTTTTCCGAGAAGTTCAGGTTTGGGTCGAAACTGTCCTGGAGGTTTATCGCTTGGACTTGGCGAGAAATTTGGTCTAGTTCGTCCGTTTGCTGTGTTGGAGTACTCGTGGAATACTCCGGGTCTATGCAAAAATCCGGAGGATTAGCAGTATAATCCTCGTGCTGTTGAGATTGAGAATTAGCAGTATAATTCTCGTACTGTTGGGGTTGAGAATTAGCAGTATAATTCTCACATTGTTGGGTTCCAAAATCGTAATCATAATCATTTTCGTTAGAATAATTGGGAGAATAATTGGTAGAATAATTTACAGGATAATTTTCATATTGGTTTGGGCTATCAGTGTAGTTATCATAAGATTCTTGATTTAGGTGATGTGTCTTTTGTTGATTGAATCGATTAAAATTCGGGTTCGGTTGTATGGCAGAAGGTCTCTGCTGGTGGAAGTTGGGATTTGGCCTGATAGCTGAGGGCCTGTTCTGCTGAGAATAATTGTGTTGCTGATTAGAGAAATTTTGAAAGTTTTGTGGTCTATGGTTAGATGCACTCTGGAAATGTGGCCTTGGAGGCTGTGCTTGATTAGAATAAGCATTTGGTATGAAATTGGGAGATGGGGACTGATAATTTTGCCTTGTGCGGCATTCGTTAACATGGTGCCCATTTCTTCTGCAAAATGTACAAAATGGTGGGAGATTTGGGCGTCTTTGCTGATTTTGAACGGGATTTTTGTTTAAAGTTCTATTTCCAAATTTTTGGGATTCGAAATACGATAGTTGTAATTCTCGTTTGATGCGATTTATTGCATCTAGCATATTGTCGGGTTACCAGCCCTAATAATTTGACCTAATTTTGGTTCGAGTCCAGTGAGTAGAGTAGTTAACGTCATATTTTCTATTAAAGTGGATTGCGCGGTTTTTTCCTCTAAAGTTAAACTTTGTTTTTGTATTGCCGCGTGCATTTTTGCATTATGTGTTTGTAACCTGGACACAAATATTAAAGCTGTTTCGTTAGGTAATTGACGAATTGTTTGCAAGTCTTGTATCAAGGCTGTCAAGTCACGAGAGTCACCAAAATGTGATTCGAGCAAATTTTTTATTTCTGCCCATGTAGCAGGGTTTCGGGAATTTATTAATTCTGCGGCTTTTCCGCGTAATTTATTTTTTATGTGAAGCGTTAATAAGATGCGCTGATCATCAACAGCGATCCCCTGAGCGGTTATACAGGCTGAAATAAATGTTTGCAAGAATATGAGGTTGCCGTCAAATTCGGGCACTATGGAAAATATTTCGCTTAACCTATAAGGTTCAATATTTATGGTTTCGTTTGCAGCGATTGAATTGCTGGCATTTGTAGTGATTGAGTTGTTTACATTGGAATTTGTAGCGGTAGCCATTTTATTTATAATATTTAGATAATTAAATAACTTAAAACGCCTTTTTCCAATTTAAGTTAGCACGCTACTGGTGTTTAATAAGAAATTTTTATATGAAATGTGCAAGAATTTATTCTGTAATATTTAAAATTTATATTATAGAATAGCTAGATTAATTCGAAAAACGCGTTTGGTTTAAAAAGCGTTTTGAGTTTGGAAATAGTATATCTCTGATAATTTTATGTTTTAATTGTAATGTAATAGTATTGTAGAACATAAGCTTTGTCTTACGGCCTTAACTTTAACCTTTTATGTGGTATGCAATATTATATTACGATAAAAATGCAAAGATAACAATGGTACGTGATTACAGTTAATTAGATAAATTCGCATTTAAAGAGTATATGATATTACCATAAAAATAATGTTACGATAGGAGCAGTGTATGATTACGGTTATTTATATAGGTCACACAAATTATAATCAAGATATTTTGTTTCAAGTTTAAATAAAATTACTATTTTAGATATTAGAACTGTATGTAACAATGCAATGTATTTTGATAAAATAGAATGTAAAATTATGTCGTTGTTTGCAAATAAATGTTTGCGAGATGATTCAAAAATGACTTACCCTAAATTTTTCATTCCTCGTGGTCCAGTTGAATGCGACTTCGTGAGCTTAGCTTCACCAAAGGTCTCTCTCTGCCAGGGGCGTCACTGGGTGTTCCTTCCACAGGGTTGCCTTTGATGCCGAAGACACCAACGATGGGACGGGATGAAATTCTTACTTGCTAATTGTTGAATCGTGTTGATTTGAAATGTTGCTTTGTTGCTTGTATTTCTTGATAATTATTATTGTTTCGCTTCTGTGCGTTTGAGAATAATGTAGGTTCTTCTGAACAACGGATTGGGATCCACCACCACAGCTAAGAAGTTCTCCTTGTTCCAGAAGCTCTTTTCGTCCGGTTAGGCACCTTTTTCAGATGGACTCCTTGTTCCCTCGGATATGTTTGCTACTGGTTAGGCTCCCGAACTGTGCGTGTTTTTCAGATCCGCCACGACTGCGCCAATGTTAGATAGTGGATTACTTGATTAACTTTTTAAAAACTTTATTTATTACACTTGAGCCAACGTTGACTCGTTTTAATAAGATACAATAATAATTTTGAAGTAGTTTAATCTGAAGTGAGTATGACTGATTACAAAAAGGTTGTTGGTAATATTTATAATGTTTTGAGAACAAAGGAAACAGTGTTGCTGATTCAGCACACTCAGGATTACTTAGAATTGAAATACAATGCTCATGCAGCGTGAGCGGTTATTGAGAAGAGCTGTTACGCAGTATGTAATACGATATGTTTGAGAAGGTTAAGCCTGTCTCGATAATATTATATATCATAGTATATTTCTAATATAACATATATATATATATATATATATATATATATATATATATATATATACAGGGTTACTGGTAATTCGATACATTCCTTTGGAGATGTGATGGGGCATGATCTAAGAAGTAAATTTAGCCCTAACATATATTATGCAAAACTCAATAGTTTTTGAGATATTTAATTTTTTTGTTTTTCTCAAAAAGTAGATCTTAATGTCCTAAAAGTTAATTTTCTAAAAATCTATTTGACATTTTTAATTTTTTTTTACTGGATTACTTGTCCAATATTATAGATATCCGTTTGGAATGAAAAATATCTGAAAACATTTCGATCATGTGAACATCTGAAATAAAAACTTTAAAATTTTTTTTTTTAAATCAGCTATGACATTTACCTATTAGGTTTTTTCAAAAAAATATTAACGTAACACATGTATAAATTATTATAAAAACTGCCTTATTTCAATAGGTATCTAACAAGGTACAAATGTTCAATGTACCCTTAATAGTTCTAAGAAAATACTAGTAAAAATAATACAAGTAGTACGAATTTTATTTTTAGATAAACAGTAGAAACATTTTAAAAGTAGTTTAATTCTTCATTAATTTCAAAGTTGTATTTTATTTTTTATATGTCTTGCTCAAAATGGGAGCCCCTATTCCGTATACAGACACGGCAGCGTCTTCTTATTTCCGTCCTTGTTACTCTGGTTGTCAGATTATGCCTTATGTGTTGGGCAGCATCGACTATCCTTTGTCTAAAGTTTTCTATAGTATTGACTGGTGTGGCATAGACCATCTCCTTCATATGACCCCATACGTAATAATCAAGGGGTGTTAAGTCAGGGCTTCGCGCTGGCCAAGGTATTGGGCCCGCTCTTGCAATCCAACGGTTAGGGAAACGTTGATCAAGTAACTGTCGTACTGTCAGCCGATAATGTGCTGGACCACCGTCGTTCTGAAACATCATTCGCTGTCTGACGGCGAGAGGAACATCTTCTAAAATCACCGCCAGATCTTTTCTTGAAAAATTTTCATAATTTCCCCGTTTAAATTTTGAGGAAGAAAGTGTGGCCCTATTAAATAGTGGCCAATGACTCCCATCCACACATTAATAGAAAACTTCATTTGAAAACTAGTTTCACGTGTTAACTTGGGATTTTCCTCTGCCCAATAATGTAGGTTGTGGAAATTTGTTATACCCTCGCGATTAAATTTCGACTCGTCCGTCCATAAAATACTTGTTAAAAAATTTGCACTTTCTGCATCTGAATTTAACATAAAGCGGCAGAATTCCACTCTCCTTCCAGGATCACCTTCCTCCAAGCCTTGGACAGGGGTATAGTGGTAAGGATGACATCCAACTCTACGTATCGTAGATCAAACTTTCCATTGTGACGCTCCGGTTAGTCTTGCGACTTTATTAGTTGAAATAGTTGGGTCTTCCTCAAAATACCTCAATATTTCTTCCTCATCATCTGGTTCATAAACGGGAGGAGCACCAGCGTCACTTCTTCTACATTCCACGGAGCCAGTTTCAGCGATATTTCGACATGCCGTACTGAATACACGTGCATTTGGTAAGCGGCGGTTAGGGTACCAAAGACCATATTCTCGGCGAGCTTCAGCGGCGTTGCCGCCACAGTATCCATAGACAAACAAGATATCAGCGTATTCTGCGTTGGCATACGCGGCTATGGCACAGAAAATACAATAACAACAACTACGAGCAAAATCAAAATCTTCGATAACTAATTTAACAAGACCAACAAACTTAAGGGACACGGAGATAAGAATGTCAGTTAATGACATATATACACAAACGTCAAAGTCAAGGACTGACTGATTAGTCGTTTAATAAATTCCGCCACCAGCATTATCTTTACTAATTTTTTATTAGAACTATCAAGGGTACATTAAACATTTCTACCTAGTTAGATAGTGTTGTCGAGGCCAAAAAAGGCCTTTTAAAACAGTTAAATTCAATCAAAAAGTCACAATTTGTAGCTTAGCATCATTATCCATTCATATCTCAGCTCTAATTAAATACAACGCAATAAACGCGCTTAGTGTATATCGACGTTTAGATTCCCGTCCGCCTCGGCATGACTGGGCGGGTCCGACCGCTCATTCGGCACACAGCGTTCCAAACGCCAGCCGACCTAACGTTCAGAGCTCCGTCCGCCCCGAAATTTACAGTATCGCGGCGGGGTTTCGACAGCGGCAGTTATAGTCTGTCGTCGTCCTCGCTCAGAGACACACGCATTCTTACTAGCAAACACACACACACACACAAATATAATAGATTAACGTGAAATACTGCCGAAGTTCACTTCTCTGAAAGGGGACGGTATTACGCCAGTGCTAACGCCAATCTAAAAAACCATAAACACAGCACCTACAAAAAACGTCAACACCATCCCACAAAAAGTAAAATGATAAGGACGCCGCAAAAAAAGCCGCCTCGTCGCAGGGCAAGGATTGTCACAGGAAATGCTGAAAATCAAGGAAATCTCGACCTCTCAGACGGAAATACCACCGACTCTTCCACCAGGTACGATGCTAACACCTCTGGGTCATCGTCTAAGGTCTCTAACCCGGCAACTAACCCCCTTAACACCTCATACGTGTCGAGTTATATCACTAACCCTACAATAGATACCTCACAAGCCTCAAGTACATCTAACTATCAAACCCCCTTGCCACTAACTACGCCATTAACACTAACCCCTCTAAAATACACTGCACGACCCCTAAATTTCAACAACCCCTCAAATAGCTCACCGTTTCAATACACTCTTACCACTACGACAAACACAATAACCACGACTAGTACAATGACCACAACCGCCACCACGACCACAATAACAGAAGCACTAATACACTCCACCCCTCTAACAACCCCTATAATAGAAACATCAGATAATAATCATAATGAAATAGCATCAACCCCTTCTCCTATCAGCATTGAGAATACTAATATAAACACAATAGTAACATCGGGAAATGAGCACGCCAACGAAAAATCTGGCTCGGGTGAGAAACACAAGTCCAAAGCTGAGAGGAAGAGGGAAAAGAAAGAAAGGAAAAGACTAAGCAAAATAAAAGATAACTTAGACGTAATCACGACAATATCCCCAGAACAGGAGCAAAATAAATTACCCCCATTAGTTATAAAAAGATACGAACCTCTATTAAAAAGGAAAAGACAAAACTCTCCGACACCCCCCAAAGACTCCCCCAGACAAACACACAAAAAACCCTCGACCACGGACTCACCAATAAACGCACCTGGACCATCACATACCCCCACCTCCCCAACGACCCCCCCCGTACGCAACCCCCCAGTCAACCCCAATCCTACAAAAAAACCACCCCCAATACACATATACACACAAAAACACGCAGAAACAATTAGACTTATAAACACACAAATTAGTCCAACACCAGCATTTAAATTTAACAACAATACCCTAATCTGCCACCCCGCTGGGCCGAGGGAACACGGCAAAATAATAAATATTTTAACCAGTCGAAAGGTCGAATTCTATTCCTTCAGTATTAAAGAGCAAAGGCCTATCAAGGTCGTAATTAAATATTTACCCCAGGACTTGGAGCGAGAAGAGATAGAATTCGACCTACGAATGAAAAATCTACCCCATCTAAACATGGCCAGGCTTATGATGTCCAGAGACGGAGTACGCAGCCCCACAAACATGATCTTAATGACTATACCAACTGAGGCGGCCGAGGCCTGGTACTCGCTTACGGAGCTCTGTTCACTCAGGGTAACCGTGAGCGAGTACGTGAGGCAGGGCCCGCCCCAGTGCCATAACTGCCAGAAAATAGGGCACTCCTCGGAGCTGTGTAACCGCATCAAACGGTGCGTGAGATGCGGCGAAACACACCAGGCTGGCCCCTGTCCCGCAGAACGGTGCAAATGCGCTAACTGCGGGGGGGACCATCCTGCGAGCTACAGGGGGTGTCCTGTCCACCTGGCAGCTAAACAACGACTAGCTACAAGACCCGACAGACAAGGAAACAGACAGACGCAACAACCAGAAACAAACACACAAATCACACCGGCACAGCGACAGCGAGACAATAACGAAAGGCAACCGACACCAGACCGCGACATTCAGTTCCCACCCCTCTCTCAGGAAACTGAAAATATCATTAGTGAAAAAAACATACAAGCCTGGAGGAAACACAGACAAACCGAGACACAGAAAACGCAACCCCAGACAACACAACCGAGACAACACGAGACTAGACAAGAAATAGATGGACCGCAAAGCTATGCAGAAAATCCTATAAAGGAAATATTAGAAATATTCAAACAATTTGACCTGAAAAAAATATGGGCCATAATAAAGGCCACAGTGGCAAAGCTCAAAACAACAAAGGACGCCACCGAAAAAATATTTATCATTATAGAGGGCTTAACAAATCTTTTTTAAAAATAACAGGCAAAAACAAAAACAAAATTACAACATTAAAATTCCTGCACTACAACGCTAACGGACTAAGACGACAAAAACCTGAATACGAGACACTACTACACGACCTAGACATAGACATAAGCGCAGTATGCGAGACTAACCTCAACGACAAGACGACGTTAACTTTCCAGGGCTACAAAATTTACAGAACAGACGACGGCCGAGGTACGGCACTCGTCGTCAAGCAAAGCCTAAAACATTCCGAGACAGCCATTAGAGGACTTAAAACTCTGGAAACCACAGCCATAACATTGACCACACAACAACGACAAGACATACTAATAATTTCCGTATACTGCAGACTGCAGACGACCTTAGACATACAAGACATCAATATAATAAAGACATACAATCCCAAATTTATCCTCCTGGGAGATCTCAACTCCAAGCACCCCCACTGGAACCTGTACAGTAGCAACATAAACCCCTCGGGACGGGAGCTCTTCAGGTTCCTGGTGAGCAATCCTACAGCCCAAATAATAGCCCCCAACGAACCCACCAAACCCCTACCCGCCTCGTCCATCATAGACGTAATAATAACACACGATATACACTGCCCAACAAAAACCGAAGTGGTCTCGGCACTAAATAGTGACCACAATCCGGTCTTCACTACATTTGAGTTAAAGCCTAGCTATATACAGGTCAAAACCAGGAAAAAAGAGGCAGACTATGATTGGACGAGGTTCTCCCAAATCCTCCAGTCCCTTCCCTACAACCCCTCCTGTAATAATCCCAATGAGATCGACCAGGCCGCCTCCCACATAACCAACTCCATATCCGAAGCACTATTCCTTAGCCAGAAAGACATCCCAGCCCATTCCTATCCTAACAAGCTCCCGCCAGCAATAATTTCCCTCATCAAGGACAAAAACAAATGTAGAAAACAATTCCAAACTAGCAGAAACCCTGCACTTAAAACAAAATTTAACCAATTAAAAAAGCAATTAGCGCAAAACATCGCAGAACATAGAAACAAACAAATTGCTGATACGCTGGCTTCCCACCCTGAAGATCCCTATTTTCTCCCACGAATTCTAACTAGGAAAAAACAAACCATCCCTCACCTCCAAACATCCACCGGTCGGGCCGTAACCGACCATGAAAAGCTGGAATCCTTTTCCCAACAATTTGCCACCCAATTCTCACCCAACCCCATCCACCCCCGATACCAGGCCAAGTCCGAGGGGTTCGAGCAATGGCTCACGCGGGCAGAGCTCGAATCCACGGACGAACCCATCCCGATAACCCCGTCCCAAGTCTTGGAACATATCAAAAACCTAAACCCCAGAAAGGCACCAGGATTAGACAACATCCCTCCATTCGCCCTAAGACACCTTCCCCCCCAAGCAATCCTATTTTTAACCAAATTATTTAATTCAAGTATCCAACACACCCACTATCCCATCCCCTGGAAAACTGCAAAAATCGTCCCCGTCCCCAATCCTAAAAAACCAAAAAACCTTCCCTCTAGTTACCGTCCCATCAGTCTACTTCCCGTCTTAGGTAAAGTCCTTGACTCCATCCTGTTATCCCACCTGCTGGAGGGAGCTGGGGGCGGCGACGCCCTCAGCGATTTCCAGTTTGGTTTCCGGTCCCACCACTCCACTACCCACCAGCTGTTCAGGGTCGGCGAAATCTTGACCACAAACGCCAATCGGGGTCACCTAACAGGGATAGTCTCCCTGGACCTCGAAAAGGCGTTTGACAAAGTCTGGCACCCCGGATTGCTTTATAAGCTCCATATCGCGGGAATTCCGACTCGTATTATCAAAATAATACAGTCATACCTGTCAAACCGCAATTTTCGAGTAGCAATCGACCAGGCGTGCCACCATTCCTACCCCATACCTTCTGGCATCCCCCAGGGGTCATCCCTTGGTCCCGCCCTGTTCCTTTTTTACATCAACGACATCCCCACCCCCAAGGACCACAGACTTACATACGCAATATACGCCGACGATACTGCCATACTTTGCACATCCAAAACGC
Source organism: Leptura quadrifasciata (assembly GCA_963675555.1). Classification (NCBI taxonomy): domain Eukaryota; kingdom Metazoa; phylum Arthropoda; class Insecta; order Coleoptera; family Cerambycidae; genus Leptura; species Leptura quadrifasciata. The sequence goes on along the minus strand of OY776678.1, from coordinate 57,568,014 downwards.
CGACCTACTTACAAAACTCACACAAACACAGACAGACACAGTGACAGAATACTTTGAAAAATGGGGCCTCCTAGTCAACCCCAAAAAAACCCAAGCCATAGTAATAACCAAAAGACTAGCTAAAACAACCCCTACCAAACAGATCAAAATACACAACACTAACGTGACCTGGTCAAAGGACATCACCTACCTGGGCATCAAAATAGATAAACACTTAACCTTTAACAAACAAGTAAAAGCAATAAAACAAAAAACATATGCTCGCTCGGCCCAACTCCGGCAGATCATAAAAACCGCCCCCTCCCACACCGCCTCCATCCTCTACAAGTCCTACATCCGACCGATCCTTACTTACGCATCTCCAGTATGGCACCCCCTCCTTTCCGACTCCAACAAACAACAACTCCAGACAATACAAAACAGACATTTACGCTGGGCCACAGACCTACCACAAGCCACACCGACTACCTACCTACATAACATCACAGGAACACCGACAATAGACGAACACGTTATTCTAGAGCTAATCCCATCCTTTGCCGATAAAATCTCCCGCCATCCCAATCCCCTCCTAAAATATACACAAATCCCAAAATTTAGTAAATCCCCCAAGCACCGCTCCCTCAGCCACCAGTACTATCCCGCCATAACTTAACCCTAACAAATCCGCGCCTACAATCCTAACAACATTCATAACTCGACACGTATGCATCCCAACTACCCCACCACCTCCACCCCCTCCCCCAAACCCGCCCCCCCCCTTCCCCAAACTCACGCCACTAACCACCACCCCGCAAAAAGACGAGAGATAATTAAGAGAGTCAATACTGCCAACCCATGGTAAGCGCCCCAGGGCGGACACCACAAGTAGCCGAAGAGGCACATTCACCTAGTGCGACAGCGGCAGTTCACTCCGAGCCTCAGTACGCGCTACTACTACAACTACCAGTTCACTCCCAGCAGTCAACATCTACACTTCAGTCCGAGCGCGCAACAAGTCAACATCAGTAAGCAGTCCAGTCCACTACATCTACAAGCTTCCAGAACTTCAGCATACCTGACGAACCAAGACCTGTACGGCGTCGTAGTTGCCAGTGCATCTACACCCTACAGCGTGGAGGAGAAAGGCCAGCCTACAACAACAGCAACCTACAATCGTGCCGCGACTTTTAACTCGCTTCGAAATAACCAGTGTTAGTTCAGTATTGTTAGGGATTAAATTCATAAAACAAATTGTGCATCGACCAGCGCAAGAGTTCTGCTTAGAGTTACATATTTTGGTATCTCTGACTTTTATTTCTCACCAACGAATCTTACCAGGCAACAGCGCCTGTCTACATACTCAAAAGTTGGGGTACCTGGCACCAAAAGCGGTGCTTGTGTATGTCAGCCGGCGAGACAGTAAAGGGGGTAGTAGCTGTACCCACCGATACTCTAAAAAATCGTTAACCAGTCTACAAATTCCAAAAATCGACCCTGAGAGCTCGTTCAACCACCAGAGCTACGAGAACACCACCTTCGAGGCTGCTGGCGCCCATCAACTTAAAAAATTTGCAGTCTCCGAATAAAAACATTTTTATTTTTCACAACTCAACCCTAGTTTTCGTAGACAATAGCTATTGAAATAAGGAAGTTTTTATAATAATTTGTACGCGTGCTACATTAATATTTTTTTGAAAAACCTAATAGGTAAGTTTCATAACTGATTTAAAAAAAAAAAATTTACAAATTTTTATTTTAAATGTTCACATGATCAAAATGTTTCCGGATATTTTTCATTCCAAACGGATATCTATAATATTGGGCAAGTAATTCAGTAAAAAAAAATTTTAAATGTCAAGTAGATTTTTCGGAAATTAACTTTTAAGACATTAAGATTTACTTTTTTGAGAAAAACAAAAAAGTTGAAATATCTCAAAAACTATTGAGTTTTGCATAATGTATGTTAGGGCTAGATTTACTCCTTAGCTCATGCCCTATCACATCTCCAAAGGAATGTATCGAATTACCAGTAACCCTGTTATATATATATATATATATATATCACATGTGATAGTTATTCATGTTCATTTTGTTATATCTATTTTAATCATGGTTTTAATCCTTAATTTTAAATAATCAGTAATTGTTTACCTTAAATTGTGTACCTGTAAAGGAATTTGTGTATGAATTTTGTCTACATTAAGTTAAAAAATGCGACTATTTTATAATACATGTGACCTTAACTTTTAACCTCAAGTTAATGTCTTGATAAAGGGAATAAATAATTTCCGAAAGCTTGACAAAGTAACAAAAGAGTTTTTCTTTTTCTGTTTTGTGGCCGTAAACTTTTCACCTCTGACTGCAACCTCAAGATACACCACGTGTGTTTAATTTTGGTTTTCTTAACTAGTCAGTCAAGACTACCCTTCTTCTTTATATATATATATATATATATATATATATATATATATATATACATATATATATAAAGTGTTGTTGTACTTCCGGGTGTTCTCCCGCGTCGATGGTCGACTCCTCCAGGAGTCATGGTTGTCTAAACGACGTTTCGGCAGAATCTCCTGCTGCTCCTCGTTGCAGTTCGAGCAACGAGGAGCAGCAGTAGGCAGCTTTCAGTGAGAACCTGAAGATGGCAGATGAGATTCTGCCGAAACGTCGTTTAGACAACCATGACTCCCGGAGGAGTCGACTATCGACGCGGGAGAGCACCCGGAAGTACAACAACACTTCATTTAACACCCGCGAAAACCTAAAAAACAACATATATATATATATATATATGGTGTTATTATACATGATTTGCAGGAAACAACTACTCAGCGGGCAAATACCCCGACCTGCATTGAATTACACCTTACAAATCATGAAAAATTGGTAGCCAATGTCATTTGTCTACTCTCTGACCAGACATAGACCGGTTTCGAACTTATTAGTTCTCCTCAGTATGCCATAGGTCATGGAGCAGACAAATGACAGTGGCCAACCTGCTAGTCTTATACAGACTAATGTAAATGGTGTAGTGGTGAGAGGTTAGTGAATCCTCTCATGCGGTCTAATGCTACTATACACCAGACATCATAGATGTCTCCATGGTGCATAGCGACTTGCCATTTTGCAAGTACCGAGAGCGGCGACCTTCAGCCCTTGGTGGACTTAACCTATATACTGTTATTATACATGATTTGCAGGAAACAACTACTCAGCGGGCAAATGCCCCGACCTGCATTGAATTACACCTTACAAATCATGAAAAATTGGTAGCCAATGTCATTTGTCTACTCCCTGACCAGACATAGACCGGTTTCGAACTTATTAGTTCTCCTCAGTATGCCATAGGTCATGGAGCAGACAAATGACAGTGGCCAACCTGCTAGTCTTATACAGACTAATGTAAATGGTGTAGTGGTGAGAGGTAAGTGAATCCTCTCATGTGGTCTAATGCTACTATACACCAGACATCATAGATGTCTCCATGGTGCATAGCGACTTGCCATTTTGCAAGTACCGAGAGCGGCGACCTTCAGCCCTTGGTGGACTTAACCTATATACTGTTATTATACATGATTTGCAGGAAACAACTACTCAGCGGGCAAATACCCCGACGGAGAGGATTCACTTACCTCTCACCACTACACCATTTACATTAGTCTCTATAAGACTAGCAGGTTGGCCACTGTCATTTGTCTGCTCCATGACCTATGGCATACTGAGGAGAACTAATAAGTTCGAAACCGGTCTATGTCTGGTCAGGGAGTAGACAAATGACATTGGCTACCAATTTTTCATGATTTGTAAGGTGTAATTCAATGCAGGTCGGGTATTTGCCCGCTGAGTAGTTGTTTGCTGCAAATCATGTATAATAACAGTATATAGGTTAAGTCCACCAAGGGCTGAAGGTCGCCGCTCTCGGTACTTGCAAAATGGCAAGTCGCTATGCACCATGGAGACATCTATGATGTCTGGTGTATAGTAGCATTAGACCACATGAGAGGATTCACTTACCTCTCACCACTACACCATTTACATTAGTCTGTATAAGACTAGCAGGTTGGCCACTGTCATTTGTCTGCTCCATGACCTATGGCATACTGAGGAGAACTAATAAGTTCGAAACCGGTCTATGTCTGGTCAGGGAGTAGACAAATGACATTGCCTACCAATTTTTCATGATTTGTAAGGTGTAATTCAATGCAGGTCGGGGTATTTGCCCGCTGAGTAGTTGTTTCCTGCAAATCATGTATAATAACAGTATATAGGTTAAGTTCACCAAGGGCTGAAGGTCGCCGCTCTCGGTACTTGCAAAATGGCAAGTCGCTATGCACCATGGAGACATCTATGATGTCTGGTGTATAGTAGCATTAGACCACATGAGAGGATTCACTTACCTCTCACCACTACACCATTTACATTAGTCTGTATAAGACTAGCAGGTTGGCCACTGTCATTTGTCTGCTCCATGACCTATGGCATACTGAGGAGAACTAATAAGTTCGAATCCGGTCTATGTCTGGTCAGGGAGTAGACAAATGACCTTGGCTACCAATTTTTCATGATTTGTAAGGTGTAATTCAATGCAGGTCGGGGTATTTGCCCGCTGAGTAGTTGTTTCCTGCAAATCATGTATAATAACAGTATATAGGTTAAGTCCACCAAGGGCTGAAGGTCGCCGCTCTCGGTACTTGCAAAATGGCAAGTCGCTATGCACCATGGAGACATCTATATATACAGGGTGTCCCGAAACTCCCGCATTCCCCTTTAGGTGCTAATTCTCCATGCAAAAATAGTAAGAAAAGTTCCTATAAACATGTGTCCGGAAATGCTTCCTAAGGGAGCTACGGCCCTCTAAAGATGGCGTAAAAATAGGAGTTTTTACTAATTATCTCGGAAATTATTTGGGACAACTTTATGAACCTTGGTTAACTATTTTAGATTATTAAAGGTTACAGTATTAGCCTAAATTAATTTTTTCCAGGGGCGGAGAAACGAGGGGTCGGTGTTCTTTGTTTCTACATATTTATTTTCCAATTTGACATTTTTTTTATTTTAATCCCTGATTATGATTCCCTGGTTAATTCTGCAAAAAAAGGTCCTCTTTACAATTAGCCATATGGCAAGCCGTTTTCGAGTAAAAGCGGTCTAAACGAAATACTGCGTATTCGGTTACTAAATGCGCATTATTTATTTTTCAAAGTAGGCGTATGTCATTCAGTAACAGAAATGGCTGAGTACACCTCACAGGAATATCTCGATATGATTATCTGTTATGGTATGATTTCCTAAAAGGAACTATTTTCAATTATTTGGTAATAGTGGTAAAAGAAACATTGTGCAATAGTTTAATGAACATTTATGATTTAAAAAACAACCTGAATTAAGTTTATTATTATGTATTACAAAATGTGCTCAAAATGCCTTCCTTCCTGCTCAATGCAGGTCTCAGCATGGCGAACAATATTATTTGTGGCTCTTTTCCCTGGTAATAGTGTCAAATGCCGCAATTATGTCGAATCGCATGTCGTCCTCACTAATTGTCTCATTAAAATGAACCAAATTTTTTATATGACCCCATATAAAATAATCCATCGGATTTAAATCCGGCGATCGAGGAGGCCAACTTATTGGGCCACTTCTTCCTATCCAACGCCCTCGAAAAACTCGATTCAAATGACGCCTTGCTACCCTACTAAAGTACGCCGGAGCCCCATCGTGCATAAAAATCATATTCAAGAGAGAAAGCAGCGGAATTTCATCCAGTAAACCGGGTAGTTGTCTCTGGAGAAATCGTACATAATTCGGTCCATTAAGTCGTGCGGGAAGAAATATGAGACCAATCTGCAAAATTGGTGGTAAATATTATTTGAAAGTTTTACCTAACCTATTAGGTACCCAATGAGAATGTAAATGTACTTACCATTAGGTTTCCTATTTGTCCCGCCCAAACATTAATTGAAAATCGGTATTGAAAATGTGTCTGTCGAATTAAATGAGGATTTTCATGGGCCCAGTAAACAAAATTCCTTGAATTAAATACTCCATTTAGGGTAAATGTCGCTTCATCAGTCCACAATATCTGATTAAGAAATGAAGGATTGACCAAATGATTTTCCAAAAAATCTGTGAAATTAAAAAAAAATCGATCGGTTTAAGTGGTAGAATATTTTGAATTACAAATTTATCACATTTGTTTAAAATTTGTTTTTTATTTCATGTAGATGCTGCATACAAAATTCAGCTTACTTGTACAGAAGATCATTCGATAACGATAACAATGTTGATTTTCACGTCGAAGGATTCGATGAATACGTGTTCTTGTCGTCCCCAGTAGTCTAGCAGCTCGCCTAGCACTCAACCTTGGCTGATCAACAAATGCATCAAGAATCATCTCTTCTTCAGCTACTGGAATCCCTCTTGGGCGACCGTTACCTCGTCTATTAGGTGGGACATTTCCACTGTCCCGTACACGATTAAGGCAGCGCGTGATAACATTTGCGTCAGGAAAATTTGCTCGTACGTACAATCGTGCGACTGGTACAGTTTGTTCATGAGCCATACCATAACAGATAATCATATCGAGATACTCCTGTGAGGTGTACTCAGCCATTTTTGTTACTGAATGACATACGCCTACTTTGAAAAATAAATAATGCGCATTTAGTAACCGAATACGCAGTATTTCGTTTAGACCGCTTTTACTCGAAAACGGTTTGCCATATGGCTAATTGTAAAGAGGACCTTTTTTTGCAGAATTAACCAGGGAATCATAATCAGGGATTAAAATACAAAAAATGTCAAATTGGAAAATAAATATGTAGAAACAAAGAACACCGACCCCTCGTTTCTCCGCCCCTGGAAAAAATGAATTGAGGCTAATACTGTAAAACAATAACCTTTAATAATCTAAAATAGTTACCCAAGTTTCATAAAGTTGTCCCAAATAATTTCCGAGATAATTAGTAAAAACTCCTTTTTTTACGCCATCTTTAGAGGGCCGTAGCTCCCTTAGGAAGCATTTCCGGACACATGTTTATAGGAACTTTTCTTACTATTTTTGCATGGAGAATTAGCACCTAAAGGGGAATGCGGGAGTTTCGGGACACCCTGTATATATTAAATCAATTATAACATTATTTTTAAAATAGACACTTCTAATCTTATTATTTTAAAAAACTAATATTATTTTTAATAATTCATTTTCAAGCTCATCCCTAAAAATATTAATTATTAAAAATATTCAAAAATATATATACATATGTATATAAATAATATGTCTAGATTAAAAATATCAAAAGTTATGTAATATCATATGTAGATGATACAGCGATAACATTTTGCGAAGATTCATGGGAGGAGGCGTACTGTAATGCAGAAAAGAAGCTAAAAATTTACTTTGACTGGTTAAATAAAAACCTCCTAAGCCTCAATATAGATAAAACAAAATTTATCTCATTCTCCCTCACGATAAAAGATCAGCCACAGAAAAACAATTTAGCTATACACAGTAGGTCATGTGACAATACTGAAAAATGTGTTTGCTCTGCTATTCCTCAATCAAATATTTAGGAATAATGATTAATCAATTCTTACGCTGGCTGGAGAGAACATGTTCAATACACCATAACAAGACTGAGAAAATTAATTTCTAAGTTTCATGAATAAAAAAACATTTCAAACAATAAACTCATTCTTATTGTCTACGGCGCCTTGGTAGAATCTATTTTAAGATATTGTATAATTGTTTGGGGTGGGCTTTATTACTTCACAATTTGGATATTCTTCAAAACACATTACTAAAAATGAGATAGACAATATTCCACGGTGCTGTTGTATAATGAAATCGAAATACTTAGTATAAGAAAACTATATAGTCACAAATGTTTGCTCTGGATGTTAAAGAAACCCTTACATTATACACCTCATTCGTATAACACTCGAATGACAGTCTACTAACAGATGTTCCATTGTGTAGAAAAAGTGACACCAAAAGATTCATATTCTTTATTGGCCCCAAACTGTTTAATCTACTACCCAAACGAATAAAAACATAATGAAAATACATATATTAAAAAGGAATTTGGGGCGAGCGTGGGTGCATCTTTACTATGCACCACGGTGTTAATATATTAGGTGGTCCGACACGCAGCACTTGCCATATTAAGCGACGGCTTTATAAGTGCTTGATTTCTATTTAATTCAGTAGATGGCGCCCGGAATATACCCCTGCAATTATCTAGGCATAGATCATGGCATAGATAGACGGATTTCCTTTGATGCATGTAGTGTTGCATATATACACAACTAAACGGCAAAACTAAGACAAAAAGAACGAACTAAAAGGCTCCTTAAATATAAATAAAACAAATCTACAGAGCATTAACTACACAGAACCTGTAAAACTGTATTTCTAATATTTCTATACGTAAGTAACGACGAGACTTTATTTATCCTGCCATCTATTGCATTACACACAACTAAACACCTCGAAGCCATTCGTATGGGTCTTGTCGCAACACCTAATATACTACACCATGCTATGTACATACTTCGATATGCGATGTAAAGCAACGTAAGGCGCGGTTAGTAGTTGGATGGGTGACCGTTCCAATGTTGTAGGGTATGTCCCCTACAAGTCTAAATTAAAAAACAAAAAATTCTAAAAAATATAAAAAATCAGATAATCTCATGCCACCTGGCAAACTAGATAAAAAAAGTCAATCAGACACCATTCACATCAAAAAACCACAGTTAAACTCAAAAAAATCTGAGAAAATTAGCTGATACTCGATAATTCATAAATAACTTAAATTCACTGAACTCCAACCTCAAACATTTATTTACACTCATTCATAACCGATTCATCACGAAAAACGTCACTTAAAAATACAGCCCCCGTATAATCATCAACTTAATCAAAATCACCATCCAAACCCATATTTTCATCTTCTTATTTCAATACATCCATTTTCTACAAGCAATTCCCTTTTCAAAAAATTCAAACTTCTTGACCACCCCTCGTATACGTAACTACGTTTAAAATTAACCTTCGAGTCCGTTTCCCAACTTTCTTAAAACCATTTCGCATCTCTCCGTTCTTACGTTTCGATCAACCCCTGTATACTTCATCACGTTCCGTGCCTCGAGTCTTAAAAGTCCAAATGCCATTTCTCCAAATTTCCGCCACTCAATTGCTATTATAAATTTCACCCATTTTCGATCACCCCTCGTATAATAGCATACAAGCATACAATATCTTCGCTCAACTCGATTCGTACCCATTAGGAACATTTTTAATATCTTATCTTCATGCGCTACGCACCTATCGGGAACATTTTACCGGCGTTACAGCTTTTAATATCGGACCTCCGTTGATATCTTACGGGGTCGAGCCAGATTTTACCTATAAAACTTCAAATAACTTCTAAGCCAAAATACATCCAACATTCATTCTAATTTTAATAGATTCCCCTTTGCATTGCCGATTTTTACATATAAATTTCATTTTCAAATTCAAAAAATTTCCAGTATTGCGCAACATGTCGCAATCTATGACTCATCCTTGCCCGCACGGAGCGATTTCAAGCCTTTCCAGCTCTTCGCGAGACTCGACGGGGCGAGAAAAACGAAACTTTCTCGAAATAGTATAAATACCGGCATGCAACTAGCCGAAGTTAAGTTCAGTTTCGGCAGTGACTCCTATGTTTAGTTTTCGCGACGTGATACAGTGGAACAAGTTTCTTAAAAGTGATTTTAGTGTAATAAGTTTATGTGCTAGTGCTTCCGGTCCGGTTACTATTTAACTAAAGTTGTAGATACCCACCGTCTAGTTAGGCTTTCTTAACCACCTATCCTAGCAACTTCTCGTGACCAGCTGTCCCGATCTAGCTTCCCAGGCCGAAACCTGGTTAAAAAGAGTAGTTATTTTCTTTTTAATTTTTTAATATTTATATTTCGTCCCAAGTGACAATTTTACTCTCGCCGTTACGGCCAAGTTGAATCCCACACCAAGTGAATTTTTTCAGATTTAATAAAATAATTAAATATTTCAATAAATAATTTCGATAAATTCTACTGACGGAATTTATGCTGTCGAATAGTTTCAAGCAATAAAAAGAAACTTTGTAAAATAAACTCTGTTCAAGAAAAGTTTAAATAAATAATTGTTCTTTCGTTTTAATACAAAGTGTTATTTTTTGGAGAACATTATATACAGGGGTGCAGTCGTTGACCCTTGTAAAAAACTTTAAAACTATACAGTGTTAAGTAACAAGAAGGTTGACACCACAGTGCTTCAGCCGATCCAGAATACCAATATACAGGGTGTAGCGTTTGACCCTAACCATCACAACAGAAATAGAACCAGAAGACTTCTCACAAAAAAAAAATGTGCGCGAAAGCCCTCCAGGGTCTCAGCTCTCAGTATGATCAACTTGGCAAAACATATAAAAAAGTCACTAAAGCACCTGGGGAACTCAAAAACCCCAATTTTTATATAATATTTCTGAGAAAATTCACGCCACATCTATAATTCTTGAATAGTCTAAATGTAACGTCAAAAACCCCCAACCTCAAAACTCATCAAATTATCGACAGAAACTTACAAAGGATCGTCCTAAAAAATACAGCCCCCTCATCATCTTAGTTTACTTTCAAATAACTCCCCAAATTCCAATTTAGAATAATTTATTTCACTGCCCAAAAAATTCTACACGTCCCTTTCGCTTCAATTCAAAGTCCAATTTCAATTTCCAAAAATATCTCAAAACGTATCTCATTTATCTCCCCAGTCAGCCCATAAAACGCTCATTTAAAAAAAGAGTCCAATTTACGTGTTTCCACCAATTGCTAGCAACTCGTCCCTATCTTCATTCATATTACCCTAAATCTGGATCCCGCTCTGCTCGACGCAGACAATCTCATACCCTCTATATGGCTTAATATAACATGAAATATGGATTAAAGTTACGATCAGCAACGCTACTTCACGGGACCAATTCAAATGTTAACCAATTTTCAGACAGTTATAGCTCGTATTTCTTAAATCGAATTAGATTCCGCTGACATTTTATTATCAAATTATTTCCTTTTCAACAGCCGATTTAATGATATAAGTTTCGACCCCATTTTCAAAAATTTCAACAACTATTGCACAATATTTCATAATTCGAGCGCCATATGATGGCCTGGGTCCTTTTCCGGCTTTTCCAGCTCTCAGCGTGAGTCGTGCCCCATCACTAGTATAAATACGGGAGCGTGCCAAGCCCCGGCAAGCTGTGTTCCCGGTGCATCTACGAAATAAATCTTACTATAATACCCGCGTTACCCTTTGGTCGCCACAGAGCCTAAACCCAAAGTTGTGTTCCCGGTGCATCTAACGAAATTTAAAGTTGTGCCCGCATCCTCTTCCTAGGTAGCACCTAGTAAAAAATCGGTTTTAATATTATTATTCAGCCCCAGTGCTACATTTTAAATCGCCTTCGCGGCCCTAGTTTTAAGTGAAATAAAATCGTCTTCGCGACCCTAGTTTTTAAGTGAATTTTCTCATTAATAAAAAATCAAAGTTAATTAAACAAAATACAGCAAACCGGACTCAGGCAAATTTCAAGTGTCGATACGTTAAAAGAAATTTTTGCGAATAAAAATTTGATTTTACTATTTAAATATTCAACTGTGTGTGTTAACCAAAATAAATCATTTGTTAATTTCGTTCTAAATTAAAGTGTTTAATTTAAAAATCGAGCTACTATACTATCAGGGTGTAGCTTTCGACCCTGCCAACTGAAATAAAATTCAGTAAAGTGTTAATTAAATTAAATTAGATTAAATTCGAGTACAAAACAAGCTCTGACAATATACAGGGTGAAGCAGTTGGCCCTTTTCAACCTTTTCAAGTTTATCCACCCCGAACTCAAATCAAATAAAATTAAGTGTACGGAAGGCCTCAAGGGAAGAGGTTCGGCAAAATACCTGGTTGTGGGTAGGTCGTCTATTGGCGTCGGTGTTAGGCCTCAGTAGCGGAAATAGGCCGACGTTAAATAAATGTATAAAAAAAAGGAATTTAAAAAATATGTTAACGACAATTTTAATAACATATAATCCATTTTTTATATATAATGAATATGATAGGTTTCCTAAATATAAATAAACACCGTGTATATACCTATTTTATCTAGCTATCTATTTATTCTTGTATCTACATGACTGTCTCTTCCTCCATGCTCATGATTATTTTAACAATGATATATATTTTTGACACTGTCAAATTATATTAATAAGCACATTTATCTTACTTCTCGTATATTCTCTATATTTAATTAAATTTGGCAAACCACTAAAATATATGGATAAATCCTAAAACACAAGTTTTGCTAAAGTAGGTTATCCTTACAATATTATAATTGTATTTAAATTTTTGTACCAATCATTCAACCGAAAATAAATTTATGTTCATGTTTATATTAAGAACTTTTAAACAAACTTGAATAAGGTATTAATTAATTAATTTCATTTTGGCAAATATGACAATATTAATATAAACAAGATTAATTTGGAGCTATTTACATTTTACTAACCATATAAAGTGATACACAATGTATGTACTTGTAAAATAAATTTAAAATTACATTAAATCTAATACAAATGTTTAAATTATTTTAACTAGATAGTCTTTTGATACATGGTTACGATGGTTTCATGTATTTGATAATATTGGCTTATAATGAGGATAAAGAAGGGGTTTACCACGCAAAAGGTAGTAAGGAGATGAAATTTGATGGGATCTTAAAATTCACCGCCCTGATCATAATCCTGAGTTTGCAACATTGGGGGAAGACCGCTCGCGTTTTTGCATCTGTCTCCTTAAATGTGGGCTAAGTGATATGTGCAAATTAATTTCAATATAAATATCTATTATTATCAAACGTATTGACACAGTTTTCTGCATTATATTTTGTAGGGACAAGCCTACTTCCTTAATGGGTACGATATTTATCATTTCATTTTGTAACTCGTTTCCACACCACCCTGGAGATAGAGCGGTGCGTTTTTTTAAACGTGGTATCTTCCGTAGACCCAATCCACAAATTCGTTACTTTTAAGTACGTTTTGGACGTTTTGGTTGTGGAAGTACTGGTGCATTATCGTCTGAATCTTCTTTATCGTTATAATCACTTTCCATAGCATTTTCATCTGATATTTCTAAGAGATTCGTCTCTTCTATATTCACTTCACCTTCCTCAAGCACAACCCAAGCACTTCGGAATTGTTTTCGCAGGAGGATACATTGGAATAACAGCAAATGGCGGAACATTTTAGGCTCGTTTTGCGACAACCACATGCTCTTCCACAGCCCATTTTGCACTTGCAAGAAATAGTTTTAAGAGAGGAATTCGGAGCAGGTCGTTTAGTGTTTCACACAGCATCGAGTCCTGTCTGGGTTTTCCCCACACAACAGATACGTTTAAAACTATATTAAAATATAATATAGTAATATATTTCTACATACGATCATATCACTATACAGTTATCTACATATTAGTAATCATATAAAATGATACAATATGTATAATGTATGTAATTTTGAAGTAAGTTCTGGTACATATATGTATAGCTATATACATATGTCATAGTAGTCAGAATATATTCTAGAACAGTAGGGTTTCCTCCAACTAATAATAAAATTATGCTGTTTGAAAAAATATCGCTTATAGGTATATTATTATAGGTATATATCGCTTTAGCATATAGTTTATTTATTCACTTATTTAATAAATAGTACCTACTACTGAATTTCAAAATCTTCTCCAGAAAATTCCTTCTCAAAATCATGTGGTAAACAGACGAAAGTTCACATGCCTCTATAATTTGATTAGGTTGTCATATGATTTACAATAGTAATAAACTAGTTGGGGAGAGCAATAAACACGTACAAGCTCCGGATTTAAAGCTTCAATAAAGCCGGTTAAAATAATAATAAAAAATATGTCAAAAATCAATTTGATTATCGCTAAGAGGGTATATTGTGTGTGTAATATATGACGTGATGTCATGGGTTGGGATGTGATGTGATGTGATGTGATATATGATGTATGATGTATGGTGTATGGTGTATGGTGTATGATGTATGATGTATGATGTATGATGTATGGTGTATGATGTATGATGTATGATGTATGATGTATGATATATGATATGATTAGGGTAGAACTTTAAAAGTTGAGGCATATGTTCATGGTATAATTAGAAAAAGTGACAGTAAGCCAACCATCACCAACAAAGCCTATAATTTATGACTAAAATTAACATATTTTTAAGTAATAAAGAATAAGACATCAAGATGTATTAAAATTGTTGGCGTCCTAGTTAGGTATATTAGTAAATATTATATAGTTCTTGAAAACGGCCGCTTAGTTTTTAACCAGTATTTATTGGTTTCACAAATTATATAGATAATATAAGTATGGAATAATTTTTCACTAGTAAAATTGTTTGCGTGTGGGTAGTAGTAATTAAGAGAAAATCAATTTTTTAAATGATCAACGTCAAATGAGTCACTTGAGTCAAGTCAATGTTAAAGAATATGCCTAATATAACATACAGGTGTCTTTGTTTATTACTGTTTATGTGTAAGATGTAGAATATCTAGTTTACAACGAAAATCTAAATTAAATAGAACTTATGTTATCTAAAAGTAAAAACAAAATGTCAAAAACGCCTCAACAATTATTGTACTATTGAAATTTATAAATGAAGTTCACCTGGCGAATAAAAATCTTTTATTTTTACAAACTAGAGGCTAAAAAATATGTCTTTATTGTTAAATTTTTTAATGACAGGGTAATTGTACTTCAAACGCCAAGAACAAATTAATTTAATTTTAATTAAAGACGTCTTTTAATTAACCTAGAAACAAATCACGCCTAGCCGACCTTTGTAGTTACCTAATTAACTATCTTTGAAAACTCGTCCGCTACGACTAATTCTAGTTTGTCTTATTCTGCAACAAGGAAAGTCGTAACTTCGTGTGATATATAATACGTTCCTTCTGCTCGAGTCAAATATCATTAATCAGCGAAAAAAGTCTTTCAAAGCTGGAAAAGTTAGACAGGCCTGGTGTTACGAGAAATCGACAAAAAACTTGTATGATTAATATGTCTGTACTAGTTAGGTTCTATACTTACGTTGAAGAAAATGTATCTTATAAAGTGTATCATATATAAGTGAAAAAGTTTTCAGGATTTGTCGGAAATTGAGACCACAAAAACCTAATGTGGCTCTTTCTTATATGGTATTATACTCAGGAATTAAGATAAAGCTCAATCAGTTACTTCTTTTGGCTCCTTATTATAGAAAATACAAAAGACTAATAGAGCGTGAAATAGGAACTATAAACCTACTCCACTTAAAAGTGTCAAGTGGCAAGTTAAGAATGTGATTATGAATGGGTAGCTTAACCTCACGAACCATATAGGCTAAGAGCTAAAGAATATTTTTCTGTCGTATTTTAATTAGACTCACTCATTTTTCATACATTCCTAGGGTAGTTAAATGAGGCAAAGCGTTCAAAGGGGATCAAAGTCCTTCAACGAGGACATCCAAAATTGGAAAGTACAAATTAATTATTACTTTGATTTAATTTTAAATTATTCGAAATAATAACTATTTAAGTTTTTTGGGGGATTACATGAAAACAACGGATCGACATTTCCAGATTTTCCTTTAATTGAATATTGAGCTCTCTTCTTGGAAACATTTTCTGAAAGAACTCAGACTGTCTATGACGAGGTTACCGACAGGTATAAAATGCCATTTATCCTTTTTCCATGAAAATATCTCCAAATCTTCCTGTTTCAGCCATTATTACATGCGTGACATTACATTCGACGTCGGGCAAAATTTATTTTTCATTACTGTATTTTATTCTCTTGTTGCGCTATTGTTTGGGCTGATTCGCGTTTTTCGCTAATTTCTTTAGACTACTCAATGTGCCGCTACGCTCTTAATGACTGCTATTCTGCATACTTTCCAATGTGCTGAAAATAATCCAACTTATGGACGAAGCAAACGATATTAGTTAGTAGTTATACAGCACACAAATGACTCCAGACTAATTTTGTTAAAATACACCGCAGAAAATAAATATAAATTAAATTACTATTATATTAAATACATATATTGAAAAGATCATGACCAACTTGCATGCAGAGAATCATGGCAGACAGTAAATAAAGATTACAATAGCATTGATGCCATTTCGCTTCTTTTAGGAAAATTTTTAAAAAATCCATTTGGATATTACTTAAATAATTGTAGAGGCTCTATCGTCCAACTAAGATAAATGTTGCTTTTCATTTTCAATCTATAATCTGTGAAAAATTACCATTGATGCTGCAGATTGTTTATTTAAATTATTAAATTCGATGGAAACATAACTTGCCATAGTCAGTGGAGAAATATACGTAAATTCGGCAACGGGGTTAGGACTTGACCAAATTTTATCACTAGAGATTGGAACAGAATTAAATTTCAGAGACGACTTTTGCGTATAAATAATAATATAGTATGAACGTGTGAAACCAATCCCAAACAAAATAAAAACGATTAAATGATCAAATATTTTTAAATATGTACCATATAATAAATATGTTTTCCTTATAAAAGTCTTAACAAGAAAGTTAAGGAAATCTTACATGATCTTTTAAGGCCCTTGGCAACTATGGAATTTTAACAAAGAAATCATGAAATTTTATGAATTGGAAACTATGGGATATCAAAATTAATTTAAATTAGAAAGTCTTAATCATATTTTTATTAGTTAAATTCATTTACTTGCTTATAATTTAATAAATAAAATTTAAGAGGATATCAATCAGGTCGAACGGGAACCAAATAGAGAAAAAATAAAAATAAAATAAAAAAGCTTTTATTTAAAAAAATGCTCTAAAAAGTAGAAAATAAACTTTGAAGTAAATCAAACCCATCATTTTGTTACATTATATATTTTTTTATGATATAAGAGCTTGTCGCGAAAATTTCCTGTGTAGAGGAGATTGCTCGCGACAACCTTTTATATCATAAAAAATTATATAATGTAACAAAATGATGGGTTTGATTTACTTCAAAATTTATTTTCTACTTTTTAGAGCATTTTTTAAATAGAAGCTTTTTTTTTATATATATATTTTTTTATTTTATTTTTTACTTTTTAGTCTTTTGAAATTCTGTAATCCCCAGATATCGATTTTGAGTCGAATCGGATCATAAACGATAAAGTCGTCCGTCATCTTGAAGCCGCCATCTTGTTCTTTCTTATATGAAAATGTTAAAGTGTATTGTCACCGAACTTATACACATATGCAAAATTTCAAAGTTCTAGCTTAATTAGAATTAATCGAAGTTTTGATTGCAAAATCTGCCCTAAACCAACTGACAAACGTACATTGCAAGTTAAATAAAAGCCTTTAAAAAGTAACGTATGTCATAGATAGTATCGAATTAAGACAAAAAGCTCTCCGAATAGGTCGAGCTCTATATGAATTTGACTAGTACTGTGCATTTGAGTTGGTTGTAAACATTATATTTCCTAAGAACTTTAATTTATTATTATTGTAAATTTTGACATTACGTTCATAAAAATGGTTTACTGAAACTACTATCCTTAAAAAAATAATAAAATTAAGTTAACTTTTGAAAATTTAAATCTAAGCGAGGACTGCAAGCAAATGCCTCGATTTGGTAACTGCATCGAAAAGTGTATTTTGGGAAGTGAATCGAAAACTGACTTGAAATTAAATAAAAATGTAATTTAGGGAGGATCTTAAAATTTTTAATTTTCGTTTTGGGAATTGTACTAAAAAAAATCCAGAAAATTATAATTTAGGAAGTACTATGAAAGTTTTTAACAAATATTAATTTGGTAATTTTCGTGATTTTGATTTGATAGAATTGAAAGTTGATTGCTATGCTATATAAATTAGTTGGCCTTCTGTCAAATTAAGTGAAACCATGATTTTTAATTATGTTATTTAAAAAAATATTTTCGGTAACTATTTCAAAAATGAAAATTGGGGACAGTGTGAACGATCAATGTTTTGTTAGTCTGAAGGACGTCTTTTCTGCTTTTTAAAACTTAGAAAAATTTAAAAAAATAGGAAAAAGAAAAAATTAATTTTCTTTTTCCTCAACCTTTTCTTAACTCTAAATAAATAAATATTACGTTCACAAAATTTTTTAATATTCAACACGACTGTTTCAGACGGAGAATAATGTAAAAAATCCTACTTACTGTCGTTTATGCTTAACTGTTGCTCTAATGGTATCAATTGGACGTCGTAACACTATAAACCTAACACTGTCTGTACCACACTTTCTTAAAATTAAACCTGAAAAGGAATTTTGTTAGAAAACACAACTAAAAGACAATATAAAGTTCAAAATATATATATTAAATCTTTAAAAAATTATGTTTTTACAACAACTTTTTTTTTAAGAGAAAATGTTAACAAACACTAGTGTGGCCCGTGTACAACACATGGTGAGGAACGGAACGATTCATAATGTACCAACTACCATCCAATATGCGGTTTAATAAGCTAACGATGCACAAAAATATTCAAGAAAAATTCAATGTAACTGAAATTTTGGTGGGCTTTTGCTTGCCTGTCTTATAAACGTATTATTAAATTCACATGAATTTTGGTCGCTACTCGGAGCTTAAAATTGCTTGAAGCATCTCTACTTCGATTGTATTCTACAATAACAACTTTTTACGTTCAGGCAAGGCGGATCCCATGCACGTGTGAGTACATGGTATAGATACTTTTTTGACTCCGAATCACTGAGGAACCGGTTTAGGGCAAACCCCGTCAAAACACATCATTTCCCCGTCAAATCCGACTGCTAGGAAATGATGGGGGTCCCATGTCGCTAAGGGCTATTTTCGCTATAACTTCCGATATACTTTGAATAGTCGTTGGACTAACTTGTCCTCATATTCAATACCTCGTAAGAGTTGCAGTGCTTGACAACGTGGATTCGTAAAAGGGTTTTTAATCTTGAAAATTTCGAAGTTAAAGTCTAATTTTAGTGCACTTTCTAAAATTAGGTGGTCGGGGCGACATTACGTCCCTGTGCAGCGACATTTGTTACACTTTCTAAATTAACGCTCCTTGAAGAGTTAGCGAAAATTTGGCATAAAAAACGCTCCGAAGAGCAAAAATATGTTTACAAGTATTAAAAACCTCTTCCACGGCGTTTTTACTTGAAGCACGCTTTTCGTACGAAGTATTTCCTAAGTCGGATTTTGTTACAACATCGAAAAGTATATCGGGGTTATAGCGTTCTTTAACAACAGCAACGAAAGTATGTGTCGAAGGGCCAATTATTGGTAAGTATTCTAAAAATCAATTTTTTATATCATGCTTTTGTCATTTTCTTATGATTTTGAAATAGTAAACAACTATTTTATTATAGTTTGAAAATCAAAACTATTTTATTTATTTGGCTATTTTTAGCGTTTCGCATTCTTCTTTAGGCGCTTTAACATTCTCTGGAGAAATACCATCTAAATAGTGCATTCTGTGAGTCGGATAGAACCTCGAAAAATATGAATTTTTTTCTAGCCTAACGAGACTATATCTTCCCCTCCCCCGTTTTCGAGGATGCTGAACACGATGGCGGTGGTAAAATTTCTCTCCGAGGTCAGTCCTCCCTCAAACGGTCAAAACCATCCCTGAAAATGGTAAACCGCGTATCCGCCTCTCCTACCAGCCAAACCTGTGTTGCCCCCGTTTTCGAGGATGCTGAGCACGATGATGATGTCGAGACCCCGCCTCGATAGCTCCCGTTTTCGAGGATGCTGAGTACGATGTTGATGTCGAGACCCCTCCTTAACCCCCGTCAACTCCCCAGACGGCTAAAAACTATCCAAATTTTTACCTGGGTAAAAAATTGCAGATCCGACAAAACGCACCGATCTGCTGAACGTGAGATTTTTTACCGAGGTTGGTTGATAATTGCCCGGTGCCTTTACTCAACGTGCTCCTGTATGTACTCTTCGCCGCCGAGAGCCAGCGTACTTTTAAATTAAATTCTTCCGTAAAAAAATCAAAAAGTACGAGTATAATGATAATTTTGCTCGTTTAGTAAGAAGTAAGAGTGTAATGATATTTTTGTCCGTTTGCTGAGCGAGGAGAGGTCGCGATATTTTTCATGCTCAGCATCCTCGAAAATAGGGGGTAATGTTAAAGAACGCTATAACCCCGATATACTTTTCGACGTTGTAACAAAATCCGACTTAGGAAATACTTCGTAAGAAAAGCGTGCTTCACGTAAAAACGCCGTGGAGGAGGTTTTTAATTCTTGGAAATATATTTTTGCTAACTCTTCAAGGAGCGTTAATTTGGAAAGTGTAGTAAATGTCGCTGCACAGGGACGTAATGTCGCCCCGACCACCCAATTTTAGAAAGTATACTCAAATTGGACTTGAACTTCAAAATTTCCAAGATTAAAAACCCTTTTACGAATCCACGTTGTCAAGCACTGCAACTCTTACGAGGTATTGAATATGAGGACAAGTTAGTCCAACGGCTATTCAAAGTATATCGGAAGTTATAGCGAAAATAGCCCTTAGCGACATGGGACCCCCATCATTTCCTAGCAGTCGGATTTGACGGGGAAATGATGCGTTTTGACGGGGTTTGCCCTAAACCGGTTCCTCAGTGATTCGGAGTCAAAAAAGTATCTATACCATGTACTCACACGTGCATGGGATCCGCCTTGCCTGAACGTAAAATTTGTTATTGCATAATACAAACGAAGTAGAGACGCTTCAAGCAATTTTAAGCTCCGAGGAGCGACCAAAATTAATGTGAATTAATAAATACGTTTATAAGACAGGCAAGCAAAAGCCCACCAAAATTTCAGTTACATGAAACTTTTCTTGAATCTTTTTGTGCATCGTTAGCTTATCAAACTGCATATTGGATGGTAGTTGGTACCGTATGAATCATCCCGTTCCTCACCATGTGTTGTACATGGGTCAGACCATTGTTTGTTAACATTTTCTCTGAAGAAGTTGTTGTAAAAACATAAATTTTTTAAAAGATTTAATATACCTATTTTGAACTTTATATTGTCTTTTAGTTGTGTTTTCTAACAAAATTCCCTTTCAGATTTAATTTTAAGAGAGTGTAATACAGACAGTGTTAGATTTATAGTGTTACGACGTCGTCCAATTGATACCATCAGAGCAGCAGTTAAGCATAAACGACAGTAAGTATGATTTATCCATTATTCTCCATCTGAAGCAGTCACGTTGAACCCTAAAAATTTTGTGAACGTAATATTATTATATAGAATTTAAGAAAAGGTTGAGGAAAAAGAAAATTAATTTTTTCTTTTTCCTATTTTTCTTTAACTTTTCTAAGTTTTTCGAGCAGAAAATACGTCCTTCAGACTTCCATCAAAGCATGGATCGTTCACATGGCGCCCGAGCAGGGACCATGCCGTCCCCAAACCCAACTAATCCTTTCTCATTCATGGCGGAAGACTCCGAGGGGTCGACCCCAAGAGAATTTTACGAGCGAGTCACCGCGCCGCTCGTCGACGACGGTTCTAGAGGGATAGAACCACAACGACTGCTTCCAGAGGGAAATAATGCAAATTTATCTGCTTCACAGCCACAAACTGCTAATTCGATGGAAAGTATGTTTCTGAAAATGGCAGAGGGCTTCGTGCAGGCGATACAGAACGTGTCGGCCTGTACGCCCCATGAGAGACAAAGATGTCCGAACGTGACGTTCCATGAGCTTGATCATGAAGATCCAGAAGCTTTTCTGAAAATTATGGAGGAATATTTCGACAGAGCTCGCATAAGCCACGACTATGATCGCCTCCATAACGTAACCGGCCAACTCAAGGGCGAAGCTCAACGATGGTCCGAACAGTTTAGGACGTTGACAACTTCGTATGCCTTATTCAAGGAAAGATTCCTTACGAGATTTAATTCTCCCGACATACAGTCACGAGCTATTGCTCAACTGTATGCCGTCAAACAAACGTCTTTAGACGACACGGCAGTGTTTATCACAAGGAAAACCTGTTTTTTCGATCGTATTGATCCCTTCAAATCCGAAGCCATCAGAGCTCGGGTCATCATGGACCAACTGCGTCCAGAAATTAGGTCACGCTTGAGAAGCAACCTAATTTCATCCACAGAGATGTTAATAGCAGCGGCTACTAACGTCGAGCGGGATTCAGCTGACGAACAGACGTCGCTAATCCAGCTTATCGATCAACGTCTGTCCCGCGCGTCTTACTATCAAGAGCCGGGACACATCAGTCAACAAAATTCTAGTAACAGGAGCAATGGAAGCCCAACTCCGACAGCACCGAGGGTGCATTTCCGAGAGGATGTCTCTCGACAGGACGGTCCAGGTAGAGCACCTGGTCGTCCTTTTTTTATGCCTAATTCTTCAAGCGGATCAGCGAATCCTGACCGCAGGCAAAACAATTTTAATGGCGGATCGGGGAAATTCCGAGTACCCGACCGACCGGCAACCCCGTGCCGATACTGTACAGACACAGTGCAGTGG
Organism: Leptura quadrifasciata; assembly: GCA_963675555.1. NCBI lineage: Eukaryota > Metazoa > Arthropoda > Insecta > Coleoptera > Cerambycidae > Leptura > Leptura quadrifasciata. The sequence continues at coordinate 57,545,428 of OY776678.1, read as the reverse complement.
CACTTCCATAGCCAATGCCCGAATAACCCTCATCTCAACAGGAGACCGGGAAACTTTCGAGGGGCCAGAGACCCAGGCCAGGGTCCATCTGCAAGATCCCCGGCACAACGGCCGAACCAAGGCGGCAGCAATGTCCAATAAATTTTTCCGATACTCATGACCACTACGACGCTCCTCTGCACAAGACAAAGGAAGCAATAAATTATATGAGCGAAGCGTTCCCTTTGCCTCGTATAAAAGTTCAAATTAATGAACATGCGGTCGACGCACTGATTGATTCAGGCTCGACACGAAACGTTATCCATCCGAGGATGTTGGATAATTTTAAAAATCTCACGACACGTCGATTTGCTATGGCGTGCGGAGATCGAATGGTGGACTCTCTTGGAACGACAAAATTAAAAGTAATAATTTCAGGCACTTCTTTTGAAATTGATTTTCAAGTAATCGAAAATTTGAACGAAACAATAATATTAGGATCACCATTCTTATACATGAATAATGTCGCATATGATTATGGCCGAAAATGCCTATATGCCGGCACAGAAGAGCGTATTACCGTCTTCTGGAATCAAGCTTCTCAGAGGGAGAGACAGCAGGCAAAGCTTCCTGAAGAGCTTGTTATTAAAGACAAATTTCTACGGCCGCTGTTCGAAGAATTTGTCGATCTGTTCACTGCGGAACCGACTCAAGCAACCACAGTGACTGTTAAACACAAAATTATAGTAAAAGATACAAAACCATTTAATATCAGACCATATCCGATGTCTCCGAGTACGAAGAAAATTATGTACGACCAAATCGAAGAGATGTTGAAAGCTGGCGTCATCGAACCTAGCACTGCCCAATATAGTTCACCACCCGTGATAATAAAACGCTCAGACAAAAAACCACGTTTTTGCATCGACTATCGCCATTTGAACGAAATGACTGAAGACGAGGCTTCCGTCTTACCAAAAATACACGAAAGTATTAAAGATTTAGGAAATTCGAAGATTTTTACTGTGTTGGATTTAAAGAGTGGATATTGGCAAATACCGCTCGATGAAGCATCAAAAGATTTCTCAACTTTTACCACTCCTGATGGGGCAGCTTACAGATTTAATGTCATGCCTTTCGGTCTCAAGACAGCTCCCTGTACCTTTCAGAAATTCATGGCAAAGGACGTTTTAACGGGTTACCTGCACCATTTCTGTAAAGTGTATTTAGATGATATAATCGTTTACAGCGTAAACGTGAAGGAGCATATGTCCCACTTGAGGTTAGTCTTTGAAAGACTACGTCTGCACAATCTAAAAGTGTCACCGGAAAAGTGTGTAATAGCGACGAATGAAATCCAATATTTAGGCCACACAATTAGAACTGATACTTCCCGACCATTAGAAAAACATGTATTACAAATTCAAAATTATCCCGTTCCAGCCACCAAAAAGCAGCTACAAAGTTTCCTAGGACGTTGCAACTGGGTAAGAGAATATCTACCAAATGTGGCGATGATCACGAAGCCACTAACGAAACTTCTTTCGAAGGAAAATCGTTTTCACTGGAACCATGTATGCGATGAAGCGTTTAGAAAATTAAAAGAATTATTATCCGGACCGCTGGAACTCCATCGGCCGGATTTTTCACGTCAGTTCATTTTACAAACCGATGCATCCTTACAAGGTCTTTCGGCCGTATTATATCAATTAGGCGACAACGGCGAAAAATATATCGTTTCGTATGCAAGCAATACGTTATCTCCAGCAGAGAGACGTTACCACATTAACGAGCTAGAATGCTTGGCGGTGGTGAACTATATTAAAAAGTACAAGATGTACTTAGCAGACAAACCGTTCTTGGTGAAGACGGACAACAGAGCGTTACTTTGGTTAAACAAACATAAGGACGACAAAACAAAATTTACACGATGGTCATTACTATTGAAAGAATAGAATAGAAGAATATGCATTCAAAATTGAACACTGTCCAGGAAAGGAGAATTTATTAGCAGATTTTCTCAGTCGTAACCCACAAAATCAGTATGTCGAGACAGACGATGAAGAGGAAAGAATGTTCCTACCAAATTATAAGTGTCCAGAACGTATTTCTGTTTTAACGCATTCAGAAATATACGAAGATATCGTACAGGCTCAATTGAGTTCAAGAGATATTCAAGACAAGATCCGCCGTTGGAATGATCTATTTCAACAGGAACAACGTTCCGATGCGGATCTTATTTTTATGAAAAATTTTCACGTCCAAGACGATGTACTTTTGAAAGATTACGATCAAAATTTTAAATTGATAGTTCCAAAGAGGAAAATAAAGGAATTGATTTACCATTATCATGACCGAGATGAAGCATGTCATCCAGGAAGAGACGAGACTCTCAGGAAAATAGCAAAACGCTACTATTTCAATAATATGGCCAGGATCGTAGGCAGATATATAAACGACTGTCTGATATGCCAGTCTGTAAAGACAAGACAAGCCCAACCCAATGCTCCACTTAGAAGTCATGCACCACAAAATGCATTTGAAACCTTGAGCGTCGACGTAATTGGCCCGCTGCAGAGGACTAAAGACGCCGAAAACAGATACATGATTATCGTCGAAGACGTTTTCAGTAAATGGATAGAGACAAAGGCATACATTCAGGTCGATGGCAGAACGATAGCCAAATTTATAGACGAAGAGATAGTAGCAAGATTCGGAGTCCCTCGAGTCATAATTTCAGACAACGGTGGTCATTTCAATTCCGAATGGTACATCACATTTTGTGAAAGAAACGGTATCGAACGATACTTAATTCCGGCATATCACCAACAGTCCAACCCCGTGGAACGACGGGTTCAGGAATGTAAGAAAATTTTAAATACTCTTTTATTCAAAAAGCCAAACGACACTTGGGATCGCTACGTGCATCAGATGACTTACATCTTAAGAAATCGTAGGAACGCCGCTACAAATCAGACACCCAGCATGATCGTGTTAGGATATGATCCAGCCGAAAGAGGCGAATGGGATTTGTATGCCTGGAGGCAAGAAAGAGCCAAGCAACAAACGCTTCCACGATACGAGCGAGTCAAGGAAGCCCGTCAGGCTCAACAAAATTACAAACAGAAGTACGCGCCCAAAGAGGCCGTCACTCCAATCGTATTCAAAGTAGGAGACAGAGTCATGAGTAAAAGAAAAAGTAAGGTACATACCTTCACGCCGTCTTGGTCAGGCCCAACCAGAATTCTGAAGAAGTTTTCAGACGAAGTGTATCTCGTGCAAAAGGGAAATGTAACGACAAGAGTACATGTAAATGATTTGAGACCAGCTCCGCCAGAGGAGCACAACTTGGAAATCGAATCTTCCGACGAAGAAAATGCTAGTCCAGGCGGAAATGATTCCCCGTTCTCAGACGATTCCACAGAACCTCCACCGCCGGAGCAAACGGTTGTACAAATCCATGCACCGCCACGAGATGCTTCCTCTTCGGATTCAGAATCAAGTTCTGGTTTTACATGTCGCTATTGTGGAAATACCGGGATGTACTATAGTCAAAGGATTCTCATGTCGGTCGTCGCATACCTACCTTGCACTGACGAGAGCCAACAGCTCGAAACTGCAGTCTGCAAGTGGTGTGTGACGACTGGCAAGGGAGCTCCTTTAAGTAGGATCAGTCTTTCGGCTGGTATTTGTTGCAATCGAAGCATTAGCGTTTTGATGGTAATATGCAATTATTACACTTAACGCGCCAGATTTGTAACTTTGGTTGCAGTCTGGTTACTTTCCTTATAGTAAAATAAGGATTTATAGAGGAGTTTGCGACTAAAAATATTATGTTTAATGTCATAATATGTTCTTCTAAAATGACCCTAGAAAATAATCGGTTAATTTTCTTTCTTTTTGTAAATTATATGTTTTAAATTTTGTTCGATTTATTTTACGTATAATGTTTAATTTTACCCAGGAACACTTTTTAGAATTTAGGCCACATTGTATTCAAGTCGACCTCAGCAATTACATTTTTCTAAATAGTATTTCAATTATATATTACTAACTTTTTCAATAGTATTTTACTGATGTATTAAGAACTGAAAAATAATTGAACTTTAACGCAGTTATCTTATTACTTTCCCTTATAACTTATAAACCTCGTGATAAACTAAAACTCACTACATTTTTTTCTAGTCTGGTTTATAAATTGATTAATTCAAAGGATATTTCAGTAGTACATATCGAGAGATAAGAATAAATATATTCTATTTTATAAAGTGATACACCTTTCTATTGCTAACTTCCTTCACAGTACTTTAAATTTAAAATTTCCGGTAAGCACTGAATCAGTTTAAAAACAAAATTTATTTTCGAGCAGATATTTATCTGCCCTCTCGTATTGACGCTATCTATTTTGAAAAGCTTTTAAGAGATTAACTTTGTTTAGCTTTGTTTTATATAATTTTCTTTTGTATTTTTATTGAGGGCGTCGTTCTTTTATGTGTATAGGTTAATATAAGTAACTGTCATTGTCAATTGTCAGTGCTTCTTAAGTTATATTTTTATACATTTTTTATTTAATCAGATATTACAACCCAAGAAAAATGTTTAATAATCGTCATAGAATTTTTTTTCATTCGGATTGATTTGATTTACCAGCGCACGGTGGGCATTATGGCCACTTTCGGAAAACAGATCGGCGGGGCGACTACGTCTACGTTGGGTTGGACTGTGGTCATGCTTGTTATGCGAGAGACACATTGCGCAAAGTACTGGATTGGAAGATGGGAAGTTGTAGGTGTTTGTGAAATTTGTTTTCGCATTGCGTCGTGATATGGAGTGTTTGTACCCCTGTTTGTGTTTTCTTTCTATAGACAAAATAATAGGTAATTTTCTAAGAGCTTCGAATGCCTGACATATGTAGTGGAGAAGTTGAATGTTTCAAGTTAATCTGTTCTGTTTTAGCGCGCTCAACCAGAAACAATACTAAATAAGAAACAACTGACAAACATATTGCACTAGTAGAGATAAAGCCTTGTATAAACATTCAGCAACGCCCTCAACTCTACTTGAATTTAGTAATAATAAATCTTTATAACGTACTCCTCATTACTAGCCAGTCCATAAATATTTTAAAAGGTTCTGGCGGGTTACCCTCTTCCAGATAATATTCGGTCAATTCGAAACAAGACTTAATATAACGATCTAGGCACAACAGAGGAACAGAGCCGCAGAGACGGATTTCCCAAACCAATATTGTAGATCGAAATCACGTAGCCACCTATGACGGCTCATGAATATCAATTACTTTATTTCTGTCATTCTGAAATGCAGGCAATAACTCCATGATTCTGAACTCATATCGTAATTAATTTTGTATTACTGCAATATTTACAGACAAGAACATCAGTAATTTCTGCTTTAGTTATACATCACAATCTATATAATTTTATATTTTCTTCAGTCACAGGTTTACTACTAATAATAGAGTAAAAATAGCCCAAAATAAGGCGATAGAGAAAATTTTACATGAAGCAACGCGACATAAAAATAGAAGTATATAATATATTATATTATATTAGGTTTCAAGAGGAATACGACGAAATGTGCCTTTGTGCATTTTAATATCTATCATTCCTCTAATTGACTTTATTTGTCACATTTGCCTTAGTCGAGGCTTCTTAAAGTCTTTGTGGCAGATGCCGTTGGAGGGACCTATTTGTACTATTTGTAAGTCACCGATGTGATGTTACTTGCAATGTATATAACATCAGGAGACCGCAGCATGGTCAGTGTCTTGGTCTGCTCTGCACTAATGAGAGCCAATAGCTCGAAACCGCTCTGTAGATGACTCTGGATATTGACGATGCTGCGGAACTCCTCTGTTTTAATAATGGGTACCTTCACCGGTATCTCCTATAAACACTTTATTGCATTTCTAGCAATTGGTAACTGAAATACCATTCAGAGCGCACATCCGAATAAAAATATTAGGTTTCAAGAGGAATATGACGAAACGTGCCTTTGTGCATTTTAACATATATATATATATATATATATATATATATATATATATATATATATATAATACTGAAAAAAAATAACTCTAGGTATGTCTGCGCAATTTTTAAAATATACAGAGAATGAATAGCACAGAGTAGAGTTGATGTGAATGATTTGTTTTCGGCGACAACTTTCCAGGGAAAATTGACGCACATAGCCTTGATATTTGACGAAGGATTGAAAATTATATTTCTTCCGCCATTTTTGACCGATATATTTGACTTACAACCTCCCCGTTGGATGCATTCGATTTAATTATAGATGATAATAATAATAATAAGCAGGAGGGGCTAACTTCCATCTATTAAGCCTTTGGTGAGTAGCGCCACCACTTACTCCAGCTAGGGGTGCAAAACCGAACCGGCAGCCCTAGCGCACCCGGGAGGGGAAAGCATCTTCCCCTCTGGTGTCGGTCGTGGGCCTGCTGGGCTAACCACCCACAGGCCCTAAACTTTGGTTCCAACAGGTTCCAACAGGTTTGGATAGGGGTCAAGGGCAAGGTGGTGGGGACCAACCGGACGGGCCGCTCGTTGACGAAATGGGCAATGTCCAAGGACGCTTTGAGTAGACAGATGAGCTGAGGGATGAACTTCTGCATTGCTATGAAAGCAGTGAGCCCGCGCGGAGGGGATACATGTCGCGGATGCATGCTCTGTGATGTGAGAGGCTACCAGAGCATAGCGCCTTCACGCCACAAAATCTGCGTGATTATGTATCCCACCTTCGTAGTAGGGGCTACGTGAGGGCTGCTCCTGGACCGGTGAATGAGGTGGCCGAAGGACCGCCGCATTCACCGGTTGAGGACGTAGTTCTCCTCGTTCCGCCAATACCAGAGGGTCTCAGTACCAGAAGGGGGTTACACCGTCTGAAAACCCCCGGGCCACAAGACCTGGCCAGAGTGGTCGCTGAACTTCGCACAGCGCTACCAGAAGAGGCTGACATCTGGCACATAAATTGTGTCGTGTATGCCACTGCTCAACGCTCGTCTCAGGTGGAGTGGCGAAATACCTCTTCCCCACAGGAGAGAGCGCAGCGGCGCATACAAAAGATGGAAGCCAAGATCCGGTCGGCGAGGCAACACGCATCCCGTATCCAATGTGTGATGGACTATATGGCGGCCAACAAGGCCGTTCACGCCTAAAGTGCGTAGATTAGCTGCCAACCTAAGACACGTCTATCACACACTCAATGAGGCAGTGCTGCGAACCACCAAACAGCACTGTCTCGACAGGATACGGATGTTAGTGACTTGTAAAAAGTCACTAGTGAGGCGGGCGAGAGGGCTTGCGGAAAATAAACTGTTCCGCGAGAAGCCCTCGCGCCTTTTCCAACCACCTCCGCGTGTTGTAGACAATCCGCCGACTGCAGATCAGGTGGAGAACTTCTGGAAAACGCTGTACGAGGAGAGGCTTCCACTCAACCGAGATTCTCCTGCCCTTGCACACTTTGAAGCCTTTTGTCAAAGGCTTCAGCAACCACAGGAAGTGTGCGAACCAATAACCCCAGAAGAGGTTCGTAGGGCTCTTGAGGGCTCTAAGAACTTTGCTGCTCCAGGTCCCGATGGGATAAATAACTTTTGGTGGAAAAAGTTATCGAGCACCCACCACCATTTGGCCAGAATTTTTAATTCCTGGTTGAATGGGGAGCAGCAGATCCCTTCTTGGGTTGTTGAGGGGCGGACAGTGCTGATCCCAAAAGAACGGAGATTTGTCCAACTCAAAGAACTACAGATCGATAACCTGTCTAAACGCATGTTACAAGGTGTTTACACGCATTTTGTACATGGGGGTGCTCCACGCAGTTGAACCGGTTTACGAACGGATATATGAGCAACGAGGGTCGAAGAGAGGTGTCGCTGGCTGCAAGGAGAACCTGCTGATCGACAGATGTATCACGCAGGACTCCATTCAGTATAAGCGGAACCTCTCTATGGCCTGGATCGACTACCGCAAGACATTTGACATGACATCACATGAGCTCATTGTTCACATGCTCCGATGTCTTGTGGTACCCGGTCCCGTAGTGAGATGTATTGAAGAACTGATGCCGCTCTGGAGGACTCGCTTTACCATAACATCGGGTAACGATAGAGTCCAAACAGAGTCGGTAACATTCAGAAGAGGAGTATTTCAGGGAGATTCCCTCAGCCCCCTTCTGTTTTGCATCTCACTACTGCCGTTATCCGTCTCGCTCCGGAAAACCCGTGGCTACAACTGCGGTACCCCCGGCGACAGGAGGCATAAGGTCACCCATCTATTTTATATGGATGATCTTAAACTTTATGCCTCTGGAGAGAGGGATCTCCAACAGTCCCTTAGGGTGATACAGGAGTACACGCAGGCTGTCGGTATGCAGGTCGGGTTGGACAAATGCGCACTGATCCATCTCAAGAGAGGACGATGCGGTGACTATGGAGAGGACGCGCAGCTCGTGGACGGAAGCATCTTACACCATCTAGATGCCGGAGAGTCGTACACTTACTTGGGTGTCGAGCAACGCTCCACCCAAGAAGTGAGTGTAGTGAAAAACACTCTCCGCGGCGCTCTCCGGCAAGTATCAGCACCTACTCCGACAGATCTGGTCTTCACAACTGTCGGGGAAAAACAAGGTGTCTGCTACAAATATGCTTGCCGTGCCGATCCTTCTCTACTCTTTCGGAGTAGTGAAGTGGACTAGAGAAGAGCTGCGTCAACTCGATGTAGTAACCCGGAAGAAGATGCATCTCAATAGGAGCTTGCATCCTAAATCGTCCGTTCCACGGTTATATCTCCCACGACATCGGGGAGGCCGTGAACTCTTGAGCTTGGAGAGTCTCCATAGCAGGATGGTTCTGGATGGAGCATGTAAGGTCATCAGGAGTTCGGATCCCCTCCTCTGCATGGTCCGAGACCATGAAAATGCAGAGGTAGGAGCTTTTCTCTTTAAGGCAGCACGGAGAGCAGCCGATGAACTTGGTCTCATCTTCGACGTCGAGCGGGTAAACCCCGACTCTGTCACCGAGTTGGAACCCGTTGGACTAAAAGCCCACATTAGAGCTGGAGAACACAACATCCTTCTGCAGCTCCATAAGGATAAGCCATTGCACGGGGTTTTCTATAAAAATATATAAGACCTCGGCTTATCCGAAAGGCTGACCTTCGCCTTCTTAAGGTCAGCTGGGCTGAAGTTTGAGACCGAGGGATTCATAATGGCTTGCCAAGATGGTGTATTTAACACTCTCGTCTGTCGACGTCGTGTCATGGGTATGGAGGTCCCTGATGTCAGCTGCAGGGCCTGCCGCAGGGCGCCGGAGACTGTAATGCACTTACTGTCTGCTTGCCCGGCATACGCAGTCTCGGCCTATATTCATAGACACAACGCAGCATTACGAGTGCTTTACTATCATCTAAGGCACTCGTATGGGATAGACGAAACACCAGTGCTGCCTTACGTTCCGGGGGATATTGAGTCCGTTGTGAGGAATGAGAAGTGCCTAATTTATTGGAACTACTCGTTTCCCACCGTCAGGCAAATACAAGCCAACAAACCTGACATAGTACTCCTCGACCACCAACTCAAGACAGTGTATGTCGGGGAATTCTCAGCTCCCGCTGAGAGCAACATTGTCTTGAAAGAGAAGGAAAAACTTACAAAATATCGAGATTTGCTCTTCGAACTCCGCAGGCTTTATCCAGGCCATTCTGTTAAAATAGTGGTACTGATTATAGAAGCCATCGGTGGAATGAAACAGACGCTGCTTTCAGAACTAAAGATCATACCGGCATGCCGAGATTCGGCAGAGATCTTAGCCGGCAGAATGCAGAAGGCTGTCATCCTCGGTTCATTGCGTCTACTCAGGGCACACGATTCGCGGACCCGGTAGTCACTCACCCCACGGGCGTGGGGAGTGGCTATTGGTATTACCAGCTCCCCTCTGTGAGGGTCGTCGGAGCCACAGAGTAAGGTGACTGGTTTTTTGTAAAAAAAAAAACAAAAAAAAGGGGTCGAGGGCGAGGGGTCGGTGAATTTTTTCCGGCTTCGGCCGAGAAAGTGCACGGCTTACGTCGATATAATAATAATAATAATAAAGGTCTTTATTTGTCTGACAGTAATTATAACACGACATGTTAAATAATCTAATTTGTAGTTGTCGACATAAGGGTGAAGTTCAGCAAGAGCTGTTCTTACACTTGTTTGATATATTTTATTTTTACCAACGTTGGTGAAATCACTCCCTCTTATCGTAAAGATATTAGACTTTGAATTTTTCGACCATTTTTTATGTTTTCATTTATTTATTTATTCGAGAAAGTGGATTGACCTTTGAATATATGAAGAAATTCATGGCGAATAAGCCGGTATTTTTGTTATTCCGATTCGATTACTAGAAGGCGATGTATTACACAAATAAGTAGAGAATTCGTACAAGCGTATCAGAACATGCACATAACATTTGAGCTCCATCTACTTTTTGAAGAAAACATTTTTTCGTAATCAGGAGGTCAAAATACATAAGAATCGTCAATAAAATTTCCCCTGGAAAGTAGTTGTCAAAAATAATCAATTTCATAAATAATAGTAATTTCAATAATCATTTCAAAATATGTTATTTAATTTCTACATTACTTCATCATACATAAACATACCTAAAAGGATATTCAATTTACCACTTCTACAATACTGTTCTTAGTTTATATCAAATTTTGTTCTACTGTAGGTAACTACACATAACGTCTGCAATTTGCGTGTAAAAATCTTTGGCGTTCTATCGACTTCAAATTAGACGCGGTAATTTACTGTTTTGAACTTGCCTTGAAATGGTAATTAAGTGAATAATTACTAAAATTACCCAAGATTTTGTGTGTATCTTGCTTGTAACGTGGGAAACTTAAATTGCGTGTTGTACCTTAAATCTAATGATTGCGGATAATAGACAGGTATCTACAGGTTTGGTAATGACCTTCTGTTAAAAATAATGTAATTGCTAAACTGAAATGTAATGGGTAAAATGAGAGTAAAACATATTTTAATAATGCTGTTTACAATTTTCCAAAAATCAAGACCAGCAATAAGATTTTTTAAAATTTATTATTCGAAATATCAAATCAAAATATTATACAGGGTGTATTTATTCTTCTTGTACTCTCGCTAACAGCTCAGAAAATTAGAAAATCTTTTCATATAAAAAAATTGTGAAAAGTTGATAAAAAATTAAACTGTTGAAACTTTTGCAAACGGCTGGCTGTTCTCCTAGACTAGCCCATTTATTTGAAAATCGTAAGTTCTAAACGAGCAGCAGCAGATTAACCATATGGTACACTAGGCAGTGTCTAGGGCCCCCGATTCAGTTGAGGGCCTTGGATAAGTTGATTTCAACTTAAAAAGTACCACAAAACATTTTTTTATAACTAAAAATAAATATTATATTTTATTATGTTATTATGTCTGGTCGATAGCCGAGTGGGTTAAGGCGCGAGGTGGCAATCGCGATTAATCACACGGCCATCGCACCACCAGATTCGAATCCTGGCTCCGGCACTGGCACTGTCTGAGGAAATGGTTGTATGTCTGCGTTTTTTCAATGTGTAGCCCCCTTCCGCACAAGCCCTGGCTTCTGGAATTGGGGGTTATCTAATTTCTGTGGTGTTTATTTATTTATTATTCATTTATTTAAAAATACAAACCTTACAATGAAAGAAAGAAAAAACAGATACAAATACTTCCCCCTCGGATAAATATATTCCGAGGATCACAATTACAAAGGATTAGTACATGCGAAAAAAAATTTTTGTTAATCATTTTGCAGTTGTGCATATAGAGCACCTAAGTGATTAAACACTTGTATTGTGCTGTGAACAAGTGTGAATTTAGCTATTGAATTTATTTTCTTAACTACAGAATGGGTAGTGTACAACTAGTGAATGATATACGTATAGGTAACAATTTCTACAACTTAGAATATAGTATTTATACTATATAATTGTCTAATTTTTTTTTAAATCAGAATAATTTTGAAAAATAATTCTTTTTGACAATGATGAAATTTTTTTTACATTTTTAATGTGCCCGATCTCTGTTGGCAAAAGATTACAAACTTTTGGCAATGTATATATTAATAATCTATGACAAATATTTTTATTGAATTTTGGGGTGGATAGAATCTCATTAATGGTGCTACGCGTGTGATATGTTGAGAAATTTTTTGTTTTTAAATGCATAAATACAAAGGTTGTGAAAATATAATGATCGGATCTTTAGTATAAAGCAGATTTGTATACCACCTTTGTTTCCTAAATATAATTTTTAATATATAATTCTGGGTTACATTTAGTTTTTGTAATGAGTTTCTATACATTCCTCCCCACACTAGGGTACCATAAAGGATAAGTGATTCGACAAGGGTCTTATAAATAAATAACAATAGTTTTCTTGAAAGACATTCTCTCAATTGATAAAATTTATAAATAGGTTTCCTTAATTTATTCGTCAAATAATCTACATGGTTACTCCATTTTAGATGTTTATCAATGATTATACCAAGATACTTGATCTCATTTGTTTCCCTAATTTCATCTTTCTATTTGCTTCAGTTAATGTAAATGCCAGGTAATGCGTCTTATTAGCATTTAAAAACTGGCTAAATGTGTATCATGTAACAACATGATACACATTTAGCCAGTTTTTCATTCTTTCTATACCTAATTGAACGGCAATTTTAGTTTCAGTCAATGAATTCTCACAAAAGATAGCAACCGTATCATCTGCATAAGATACCATTTTTGCACTTGTTTTTAAGGACAAAAGTGAATTTATATAAGCCAGGAAGAGTATTGGACCAAGAACTGTCCCCTGAGGTACCCCTATTTTCACATTTCCTGCTTTTTATTTTAGTTCATCTCATTTTTACATATAGCCGATAATTCGTATAACTTCCAATGTGCTGAAAATATTCGAGCATAGATATAAAGAAAACGCATACTATCAGTAAACCGGAAATGTCTTGCTTCGTTTGAGCATAATTTAAAATATTAGTTGGGAATCGGGAGCCGCAAATTCGATCATAGGAGGTGAACTCGAAGGTATAGTTTTACAAAAATAGGTACCTTATGTGCAATAATCTTGCGGATCTAACTGTAGAGGGCGCCATTTTGTCCGCGATTGCAAAAAGCGTAAAAAAATTTTTTCCGAAAATTTTTCTATTACTGAAAATTGATTAATTTTATGTTTACACCGTGTTTCAGGGCTTATTTTGTAATATTTCTTAATGGCTTTTCACACCAATCGAAAGCTTGTTTCTTCTAGATTCAAATGCTACCAAACTATTCTCGCAATTATTGTTAACAAGTACTGCAGAATTTGTTTAAACAGAAAGTGTAGTGTAAATTTCAGCATTGAGACATTTTTGAAACTATTACATATAGATGCATACTTATATGATATGAAATATGCAAAAATGGATGGAGCAATTTTTAGTGAAAGAACTATCTACATTGCTTTAATGTTGTAAAAGATTCAATTGTTTTTGCACAGCACTTCGTTGTTTTTCGCTGAATTACATGCATATCTCGCGTGCTCTAGCCGAACTGAGTATATACCTGCTTAGACACTAAGGCCCAGTATAATAAAACAAATCTCATAAATAGCGTACAAAGTAACAGTTGTGTATTGTTTATAAATTTAAGTGAAATATTCAACGTTCATTAGCAAAAAATGAAACGATCTCAGCTCCACATGAAAAGTAAAATAATTTTTATATTAGTTTAAACAGTCTGTTATTTCTATTATTATTGCAGAGTATCTCAATTACGTCTTGTGCATATGCCAAGCAATTTCTACCGAAACCGTTCAAAAATTAACAAAACAAAAATATCCTGCATTAAAAAGTGCAGCCAAAAGAAAATTTAATGACATTTCGATTATATTGAAAACCGACATAGTAAAGGAGGATGATTTTTTGGCGCGAAATCCACTATATAATGCTCAATGTAAACGAAAGTACTATAATATGTCAGAAGATTATGTTACAAGCCTTGGCAAAAGGGCAAAACTAAATACCATGCGATCTCGGGGTGAATTTACAGTTACGAAAAATTCCTGTTTCATATGCAAAAAAAATCGAGACATTAAAGGCAATCAAATATTGATAATAATTTCAATTTTATCGAGACGATGATATGTGAATACAGTGATGCGAGTCAGGAATTTTCCCAGTGGGTGGGTAAATATAAATCGGGAAAATATGAGAAATTTTCCCCGATAATATTTTCCTATTTTCCCACTCGCCAAACAAAACTGACACTGTCTAAATCTTACTTAACCTAACCTGACCAACATGTTAATATGTAGCATTGTTTTTTATTTACGTTTATTTTTTTTGTTACTTGTTTATTTGTTAATTTACATAACATAGAATATGATGTATATTTTTTAATCTTATATTTTAGTTATAATAATTTTTGTTCACAAATAAGTTATCCTTTAAATGTATCTGTTTTATTTTCCATGATAACAAATAATAATATTTACGCAAATGGGTACATTAAGAATGCATTGTAAAGGTTTCGTCATTGTCACAGTATATCGTCAATAGTTATTATTGCTCACTGATCGGTCAGAGCGCGCGAGACTTGCTGATCTATATATTGCGCACACCCAAAACGATAGCGAAAACAACGGAGCGCTGTACAAAAATAATCATATTTTTTATAGCGATAAAGTAATGCAGATAATTCTTTCACTAAAAATTACTCCATTCTGTTGTGTATATTTCGTATCATAGAAGTATGTATCTGTCTGTAATAGATTTAAAAATCACTCGATGCTGAAATTTATGCTACACTTTTCTGGTACGCATTTTTTAAACAATTTCTATAGCATTTATTAATAAAAATTTTAAAAATAATTCAGCATTTGACTATGGAAAGAATAAGCTTTCAATTGGTTTCAAAATCATTAAGAAACCTTAAAACATTAGCGTAAAGACAAAATTAATAAAATTTTCAGTAGTCAAAAAAATTTCGGAATTTTTTTTAAAGCTTTTTTGCAATCGCGAACAAAATGGCGCCCTCTATATTTAGATGCGCAAGTTGTTATTTAGTGATGAGACTATTATTAAAACTACCATCGACTATTAATCCATATTTATAGATCTTATTACAGGTATACAAATATAGTGACAAAACTTGGTTTAAATTAAATATTATAATTTATAATATACAAAAATGTATGAAAACTAAAATAAATAATCAATCACAGTTGCCACCAATTCCGTATTTCATTTTATTTTTTTAAATTTTAATGCCTTGTTTATATTTACGTCCTGGCGGAGTTTAGCAACAGCTACTCTTCCACTCGACCAGGACGGCGAAATGAGATGAACACGGTGAAATAAAAAAACTGGTACGTTGGGGGTTTAGAGCTGAGACCCTAGAGGCGTTCGTGCACTTATTTTTCGATGGGTAAGTCTCAGGGTTGATTTCTTGGAGTGCTTGTTAGGGTCAACTGCTACACCCTGTATATTGTATTTTGCACTACTTGGTATTCATTTGATTTTAATTATCACTGATTTGACTTTTACAGCTATTTCGGGTCAACGGCTATGCCCTGTATGTTGTCTTTTATTGAAGTTAAACACTGCGGTTTAACGGACAATATAATATTATTTATTCAATTATATTGAACAGAGTTGAATAAGGATCCATTTTATTTTACAAGTTTCTTTTTGAAATTGTAACTAATCGACAACAGAAATTCTGTCTTAGATTACTTTAAAATATATTTAAAAAATGTTTAAAAAAAATAAAATTAATTAAATCGAAAAAATTCACTTTATGATTGAGCCTCGTAGACTGAGGGAAAATTGGAAAGGGGGGGCCACTTAAGGCGATGAATTGTATTAAATTGAAATATAAAAAGGGGCCACTTAAGGCGAAGGGTTCCTAATACTAAAGGGGGCCACTTAAGGCGACGTCTTACAAACTAACTCTTTTTAACCAGGTTTCGGCCTGGGAAGCTACAAATGAACAGCTCGTCACAAAAAGATTGCTGGGACTGGGAATAAGGAAACCTAGCTAGACGGGAGTATCTACAACATAAGTTAAATAGTAACCGGACCTGTTCAATAGCGTCAGCAGTTATTACACAAAACTTCACTTTTGAAACTTATGTTTTCCCAAGAACACTACGCGAAAATTTAACACTGGAGTCACTGTCAAAACTGAACTTAGCGTGGGCTTGCCGCACGCCGGTATTTATACTGTTTCGAGAAAGTTTCATTTATCGTGTCCCGTGAGCCTAGCACGGACGTTTTTACCCCCCCTCCCCCTTTTAGGTCTGGAAATGACACTGTCGAGTCTGGATCGGCACGATTGCAACAGATTACGCAATATTGCGCAATAGTTTACTAAAAGTTGAAAATTTAAAATGAAATAGATAGAAAAATCGGCGACGAAAAGGAGAATTTTTTTATATAAAAAGAAAATTTGAATCGATTCGGGTTTTGGAGATATTTGAGTTTGATGGACGGTTAATTTTGACGATATGAAAGGATCCTGTAAACGTGTCCCGAAGGTCAGACGTTTCACAGTTGAAATGACATGATAATGCTCCCGATAGGTGCGAGGCGGCTGGAAATAAGATATGATAATGCTCCTACTGGTTACGAATCGAGTTGGAGCGGAGATATCAGTTGAAAGGGGAATCGAGATATTGTATGCATTTTACGAGGGGCGATTGAAAAGTAAGGGAAATTGAATAATTAATTGAGACGCTGGAATTTGATGAAACTAAATTTGATATGATGACTCGAGGCGGAGAAGGTGATTTAGTGTATACAGGGGATTGTCAAAAAGTAATAAGATTAAAAAATTTAAACAGACGCGAGAATTGAATGAATCGAAGTTGAATGGGGAGTTTTAAGGTAAGTTGAAGTATACGAGTGGTCGTCAAAAAGTAATGAGATTTGTAATGTAAAAGTGGTTTAAAAAGTGAATGAAACGAAATGGACTATTGCTGTTTTGGGTACGGATGGTGGTTTTGACTGATTTGATGACTGTGAGGGGGTTGTATTTTTAAGGGATGTTTTTCGTGAAAATTCTTTTATAAATTTGCCAGATTGAATGTTGGAAGTGTGTTTTGGGTGATTTTACATTACTTGAGAATTATAGTGTGTTCGTGAATTTTTTCTGATTTTTTCGACCTTGGATGTAGTTTTTTGGTGTAAAGTAGGTCTGGTTGATTTTTTTACCATAGTCTGCCATGATGCTTGAATTGATCTGATTTTTTAGCTAATTTTACATTTTTTTGTTTATGACTTATAGGGGCAATACCCTATAACAGAGATGCCGTTCAGCCATCCAAGTGACGGCCTCGACCAACGCTGCTTACTTCGCTGATCGAGATCTCAGCGCTGAAACCGATGACGGTACCTGAGATCAAACGCTATGCACCTTATTCGTTGATCGAATGCCCAATGTCTGATTTTCCTTACGAACATTTATATTCTTTAATAAATTAATTTTAGATTTCTAAATGCTTGAAAGTGGGTCCCCAACATTGCATGTCGTTTCTTTTGTTGAATAAATCTACCAACTCCATTACCCGTATTATCTATATTCGCAGGCAAGGGCGAGAAGGGTCTTCTCCTGAAATTTTCCAAATGTAAACTTCCTACCAAAAAAAAATTATACACAAATTTATTACATAATAGTAAAAACAATAAAAATTAAACATTGTAACTCAAAGCGGATCATATTATCAAAATAAATACACACACAAAGTATTTGAATTTCAGTTTTTAACTTGTTAAAACTTCAAGAGTTTGAGTAATTTTTGCAACTATATTAAATAAAAATATATTTTTGACGAAACCTATTTTTCGAAGAATTTGACTTCGAAAAATACGAAATTTTTGCTTGCGGCGCATTAAGACAAATCTTATCCTTGTAAGTAGCCACAAAATATGTCTCGTATTTTAGCATTCTTAGTCAAGCTGTAATACAGAACATTATCTTAACAAATTATCTTTAAACCCTGAAGTATGCTCCGATAATTAAAATGAACCCACCGGAGCAAACCATGATCAATCATCAGGTATGTCATTGCTACTAAATGAAATGAACTTTTCCACAATACAAATTTTGCCTCCTTATCAAAAATTGTCTACCAGTTACAACGACTGAAGGTAGATGATCTTAAATTATTATTATTGAATATTAATACTATTGGAAATAATGGATTGTGATTAAGTTTTGATAATAAACTCTAAAACTAAAGTATTCGTTTGTTAATGGAGTCTTATGTCTTGTGTTCATTGTTTTCTTATTTTTTTAATTTAGATTTTAAATAGATTCTTCTCATTGATGTCAGTGATAAGAGCCAAAACATGAAAAACAAGCTGTATCTTAGCAGGGAGCTGGGAGGGACAGTTGTTGATAATTGAGAAGGTCCAAGATGGATGCGCTTTAGTGAATTATATTTGCCATTAACTAAAATATGTGTTAAAAAATATGGTTCATGTCATATTCTGTAAAACTCCTAGATTGAGCCTTACTGTAGAATGTACGGGTGTCTACGGAGATGTGAACTGTCCGCAATTTCATATTTAGCGAGTTAACTTTAGTTTTAGTAAACATGTTCGCAGCTCTGTGTGTATTAATAATCGCGTACTATTTTCCAGTGTGATATTGCTACAAAATTACATCAAAAGTGGTCGTGATCCGGGAGTGAAGAAATATCGTTCTTTAAGTAGTTAGAGTGATACCTCATCCTCGAGTAGTCACAAACTCCCAGGCAAAAGAAATTTAAAGAAAAATCGGTGAGAACAATTACCACTGACTGAAATTCCTTATTACTGTTCTTATTCCATTGTTCACTTGTTCGTCTAATATAAAACTGTCCTCAGTGTGCTTGGATCAACTCTATATATATATATATATATATATATATATATATATAATAATAATAATAATAATTTATTTATTTACAAATTATAAGGTAAAGGTAAATACATATACATATAGATATGCACATAAATATATATAAATAAATAACAGATAACGTACATAAATTGCATAATATACATATATTGCTTATATATAATATAATAAATTATAGTAAATAAATAAAGATACTCGATAAGTGTATAGAACACTTGTTTCGAGAAGAGCAAAATAAATAAATACACTCACATTTTAAATATAAGTAAACACCACAGGCATAAAATATGAGCCATAATAACCCATAAGCATAATAATATATTACATTTAAATAAATGGTGAATAAGTGGAAAATAAATAAATAAATGGAAGCAAAAACAGATTTATTGAGTACAGAGAAAAATATTGATATTATGGTGAATACCTAATAAGTTTACCAAATTTTTTTAAATTTCATCATATAATTTATATGGCCTATATTACAACACAAAGACTTCATGTAACGATAACAACATATATATACATATATATGCGCACATATACACATATACACGTATATACACACATACACATACATACACATATAATATTTTAATGGATTAGTTAATTTTCATTTCGATATAATTTTGAATTATTTCTCTAGATGTGGATAGAATAAACGATTTCAATTTGGCTTTAAAAGAAGAGATGGTTCCCTGCTTTATTACTGTTAAAGAACGCTATAACCCCGATATACTTTTCGACGTTGTAACAAAATCCGACTTAGGAAATACTTCGTAAGAAAAGCGTGCTTCACGTAAAAACGCCGTGGAGGAGGTTTTTAATTCTTGGAAATATATTTTTGCTCTTCGGAGCGTTTTTTATGCCAAATTTTCGCTAACTCTTCGAGGAGCGTTAATTTGGTAAGTGTAGTAAATGTCGCTGCACAGGGACGTAATGTCGCCCCGACCACCCAATTTTGGAAAGTATTCTAAAATTGGACTTGAACTTCCAAATTTTCAAGATTAAAAACCCTTTTACGAATCCACGTTGTCAAGCACTGCAACTCTTACGAAGTGTTGAATATGAGGACAAGTTAGTCCAACGACTATTCAAAGTATATCGGAAGTTATAGCGAAAATAGCCCTTAGCGACATGGGACCCCCATCATTTCCTAGCAGTCGGATTTGACGGGGAAATGATGTGTTTTGACGGGGTTTGCCCTAAACCGGTTCCTCAGTGATTCGGAGTCAAAAAAGTATCTATACCATGTACTCACACGTGCATGGGATCTGCCTTGCCTGAACGTAAAATTTGTTATTGCATAATACAAACGAAGTAGATACGCTTCAAGCAATTTTAAGCTCCGAGGAGCGACCAAAATTTATGTGAATTAATAAATACGTTTATAAAGACAGGCAAGCATAAGCCCACCAAAATTTCAGTTACATGAACTATTCCTTGAATCTTTTTGTGCATCGTTAGCTTTTTCAAACTGCATATTGGATGGTAGTTGGTACCGTATGAATCGTCCCGTTCCTCACCATGTGTTGTACACGGGTCAGACCATTGTTTGTTAACATTTTCTCTGAAGAAGTTGTTGTAAAAACATAAATTTTTTTAAGGATTTAATATACATTTTTTGAACTTTATATTGTCTTTTACTTGTGTTTTCTAACAAAATTTCCCTTTCAGATTTAATTTTAAGAGAGTGTTAAACAGACAGTGTTAGATTTATAGTGTTACGACGTCTTCCAATTGATACCATCAGAGCCGCAGTTAAGCATAAACGACAGTAAGTATGATTTATCCATTAATCTCCGTCTGAAACAGTCACTTGAACCCTAAAAATTTTGTGAACGTAATATTTTTATTTAGTATTTAGAAAAGGTTGAGGAAAAAGAAAATTAATTTTTTCTTTTTCCTATTTTTTTTCAATTTTTCTAAGTTTTTCGAACAAAAAATACGTCCTTCAGACTTCCATCAAAGCATGGATCGTTCACATGGCGCCCGAACAGGGACCATGCCGTCCCCAAACCCAACAAATCCTTTCTCATTCATGGCGGAAGACTCCGAGGGGTCGACCCCAAGAGAATTTTATGAGCGAGTCACCGCACCGCTCGTCGACGACGGTTCTAGAGGGATAGAACCACAGCGACTGTTTCCGGAGGGAGATAATGTTAATTTATCAGCTTCACAGCCACAAACTGCTTCGATGGAGAGTATGTTTCTGAAAATGGCAGAGGGCTTCGTGCAGGCGATACAGAACGTGTCGACCTGTACGCCCCATGAGAGACAAAGATGTCCGAACGTGACGTTCCATGGGCTTGATCATGAAGATCCAGAAGCATTTCTGAAAATTATGGAGGAATATTTCGACAGAGCTCGCATAAGCCACGACTATGATCGCCTCCATAACGTAACCGGCCAACTCAAGGGCGAAGCTCAACGATGGTCCGAACAATTTAGGACGTTGACTACTTCGTATGCCTTATTCAAGGAAAGATTCCTTACGAGATTTAATTCTCCCGACATACAGTCACGAGCTATTGCTCAACTGTATGCCGTCAAGCAAACGTCTTTAGACGACACGGCAGTGTTTATCACAAGGAAAACCTGTCTTTTCGATCGTATTGATCCCTTTAAATCCGAAGCCATCAGAGCTCGGGTCATCATGGACCAACTGCGTCCAGAAATTAGGTCACGCTTGAGAAGCAACCTAATTTCAAACACAGAGATGTTAATAGCAGCGGCTACTAACGTCGAGCGGGATTCAGCTGACGAACAGACGTCGCTAATCCAGCTTATTGATCAACGTCTGTCCCGCGCGTCTTACTATCGAGAGCCGGGACACATCAGTCCACAAAATTCAAGTATAAGGAGCAATGGAAGCCCAACTCCGACAGCACCGAGGGTGCATTTCCGAGAGGACGTATCTCGACAGGACGGTCCAGGCAGAGCGCCTGGTCGTCCTATTTTTATGCCTAATTTATCAAGCGGATCAGTGAATCCTGACCGCAGGCAAAACAATTTTAATGGCGGATCGGGGAAATTCCGAGTACCCGACCGACCGGCTACCCCGTGCCGATACTGCACAGACACAGTGCAGTGGCACTTCCATAGTCAGTGTCCGAATAACCCTCATCTCAACAGGAGACCGGGAAACTTTCGAGGGGCCAGAGACCCAGGCCAGGGTTCATCTGCAAGATCCCCGGCACAACGGCCGAACCAAGGCGGCAGCAATGTCCAGTAATTTTTTCCGATACTCATGACCACTACGACGCTCCTCTGCACAAGACAAGAGAGTCGATAAATTATATGAGCGAAGCGTTCCCTTTGCCTCGTATAAAAGTTCAAATAAATGAACATGCGGTCGACGCACTGATAGATTCAGGCTCGACGCGAAACGTTATCCATCCGAGGATGTTGGATAATTTTAAAAATCTCACGACACGTCGATCATTTGCTATGGCGTGCGGAGATCGAATGGTGGACTCTCTTGGCACGACAAAATTACAAGTAATAATTTCAGGCACCTCTTTTGAAATTGATTTTCAAGTAATCGAAAATTTAAATGAAACAGTAATATTAGGATCACCATTCTTATATATGAACAATGTCGCATATGATTATGGCAGAAAATGCCTATATGCCGGCACAGAAGAGCGTATTACCGTCTTCTGGAATCAAGCTTCTCAGAGGGAGAGACAGCAGGCAAAGCTTCCTGAAGAGCTTGTTATAAAAGACAAATTTCTACGGCCGCTGTTCGAGGAATTTGTCGATCTGTTCACTGCGGAACCGACTCAAGCAACCACAGTGACTATTAAACACAAAATTACAGTAAAAGACACAAAACCATTTAATATCAGACCATATCCGATGTCTCCGAGTACAAAGAAAATTATGTATGACCAAATCGAAGAGATGTTAAAAGCTGGCGTCATCGAACCTAGCACTGCCCAATATAGTTCACCACCAGTGATAATAAAACGCTCCGACAAGAAACCACGATTTTGCATCGATTATCGCCATTTGAACGAAATGACTGAAGACGAGGCTTCCGTCTTACCCAAAATACACGAAAGTATTAAAGATTTAGGAAATTCGAAGATTTTTTCTGTGTTGGATTTAAAAAGTGGCTATTGGCAAATACCGCTAGATGAAGCATCAAAAGATTTTTCGACTTTTACCACTCCTGATGGGGCAGCTTACAGATTTAATGTCATGCCTTTCGGACTCAAGACAGCTCCCTGTACCTTTCAGAAATTCATGGCAAAGGACGTTTTAACGGGTTACCTGCACCATTTCTGTAAAGTGTATTTAGATGATATAATCGTTTACAGCGTAAACGTGAAGGAGCATATGTCCCACTTGAGATTAGTCTTTGAAAGACTACGTCTACACAATCTGAAAGTGTCACCGGAAAAGTGTGTAATAGCGACGAATGAAATTCAATATTTAGGCCATACGATTAGAACTGATACTTCCCAACCTTTAGAAAAACATGTCTTACAAATTCAAAATTATCCCGTTCCAGCTACAAAAAAGCAGCTACAAAGTTTCCTAGGGCTTTGCAACTGGGTACGAGAATATCTACCAAATGTGGCGATGATCACGAAGCCACTAACGAAACTTCTTTCGAAGGAAAATCGTTTTCACTGGAACCATACATGCGATGAAGCGTTTAGAAAATTAAAAGAATTATTATCCGGACCGCTGGAACTCCATCGGCCGGATTTTTCACGTCAATTCATTTTGCAAACAGATGCATCCCTCCAAGGCCTTTCGGCCGTATTATATCAACTAGGCGACAACGGCGAAAAATACATAATCTCGTATGCAAGCAACACGTTATCTCCAGCAGAGAGGCGTTACCACATAAACGAGCTAGAATGCTTGGCGGTGGTGAACTATATTAAAAAGTACAAGATGTACTTAGCAGACAAACCGTTCTTGGTGAAGACGGACAACAGGGCGTTACTTTGGTTAAACAAACATAAGGACGACAAAACAAAATTTACACGATGGTCATTACTATTGCAAGAATATGCATTCAAAATTGAACACTGTCCAGGAAAGGAGAATTTGTTAGCAGATTTTCTAAGTCGTAACCCACAAAATCAGTACGTCGAGACAGACGATGAAGAGGAAAGAATGTTCCTACCAAATTATAAGTGTCCAGAACGTATTTCTGTTTTAACGCACTCAGAAATATACGAAGATATCGTACAGGCTCAATTGAGTTCAAGAGATATACAAGACAAGATCCGCCGTTGGAATGATCTATTTCAACAGGAACAACGTTCCGATGCGGATCTTATTTTTATGCAAAATTTTCACGTCCAAGACGATGTACTTTTTAAAGATTGCGATACAAATTTTAAATTAATAGTTCCAAAGAGGAAAATAAAGGAATTGATTTACCATTATCATGACCGAGATGAAGCATGTCATCCAGGAAGAGACGAGACTCTCAGGAAAATAGCGAAACGCTACTATTTCAATAATATGGCCAGGATCGTAGGCAAATACATAAACGACTGTCTGATATGCCAGTCTGTAAAGACAAGACAAGCCCAACCCAATGCTCCACTTAGAAGTCATGCACCACAAAATGCATTTGAAACCTTGAGCGTCGACGTAATTGGCCCGCTGCAGAGGACTAAAGACGCCGAAAACCGATATATGATTATCGTCGAAGACGTTTTCAGTAAATGGATAGAGGCAAAGGCATACATTCAGGTCGACGGCAGAACGATAGCCAAATATATCGACGAAGAAATAGTAGCAAGATTCGGAGTCCCTCGAGTCATAATATCAGACAACGGTGGTCATTTCAATTCCGAATGGTATATCACATTTTGCGAAAGGAATGGTATCGAACGATACTTAATTCCAGCATATCACCAACAGTCCAACCCCGTGGAACGACGGGTGCAGGAATGCAAGAAAATTTTAAAGACTCTTTTATTCAAAAAGCCAAACGACACTTGGGATCGCTACGTGCATCAAATGACATATATATTAAGAAATCGTAGGAACGCCGCTACAAATCAAACACCTAGCATGGTTGTGTTAGGATATGATCCAGCCGAAAGAGGCGAATGGGATTTGTATGCCTGGAGGCAAGAAAGAGCCAAGCAACAAACGCTTCCACGATACGAGCGGATCAAGGAAGCCCGTCAGGCCCAACTAAATTACAAACAAAAATATGCGCCGAAAGAGGCCGTCACTCCGATCGTCTACAAAGTAGGAGACAGAGTCATGAGTAAGAGAAAAAAGAAGGTACATACCTTCACGCCGTCTTGGTCAGGCCCAACCAGAATTCTGAAGAAGTTTTCAGACGAGGTGTATCTCGTGCAAAAGGGAAATGCAACGACAAGAGTACATGTCGATGATTTGAGACCAGCCCCGCCAGAGGAGCACAACTTGGAAATCGAATCTTCCGATGAAGAAAATGCTAGTCCAGGCGGAACATCACTCGATGGAAATGATTCCCCGTTCTCAGACGATTCCACAGAACCTCTACCGCCGGAGCAAACGGTTGTACAAATCCATGCACCGCCACGAGATGCTTCCACTTCTGATTCAGAATCCAGTTCTGGAGATTCAATCATCTTTTTATAACATTTTTCAACCTAGGCTAAGTTTTAACTTAGTGCTAGGTTTATTTTATATCAAAATTTCCATACCAACTTCTTGTCGTGTCAGGCAAAAGTTGGTATTTTTTATGCATTTTTTACAAGTTATTTTCATCTGAGGATATTGTATCCACATACAAGTCTTCAAAATTCACTGCAGCAACTCTGACCGTGTCCGGCAGAGTTGGTATTTTTTATAATTTTTTCAAAGTCCTCAAATGTTACTAAACATTCATCTGTAAGCAGAGTCCGACCCAAAGGGTTCAAACAAATGTTCCATTGGCACGGCATGGAAAGACGACAACTCTGACGCAGAGCGCGATTCAGACGAGTCTAGCAACTCAAGGGCGAGATGCCGCCACGTCTGCTGGAGGGGCAGATGCAACGATCCGACGGATGCAGATTCTGTCGCAGATTTCTCCCAAGAAGAGATTTTAATAAAAACTATTTCAATCAATATAAGTCAACAAAATTCAATGTTCCTATTCTCAAAGACGACGATGTGATATCGGTCGCAGATTTCTCCCAAGAAGAGAATTTTTAACTACTCGGAAACCATTTCAACCAATATAAGTCAACAAAATTCAGTGTTCCTATTCTCAAAGACGACGATATGTTATCGGTCGCAGATCCCCAGACGGGATGTAAACAAACATTTTACTAAAATTTTGTTTTATTGTTTCATATAAACCGAGCAGAACCAATGTATAGCTGGAGCAAGCAGTCCGAGGACCACCTAAGCTGTTCCAGAAGGCAGTTCGACACCGAAGGTGATCGACGAGGCATAGACACGAGGAGGAGCAGACGCAAGCCCGCATTAGTGGAAGAACACTAAGAAAGATAAGTGCGTCGAAAGTGTTTGTGTTGTGTCATCGAGAATCTGAGGATTTTCGATTTTTTCTTTTTTTTATGCCATTTTTGAAACACAATGTTCAATAATTCAATCGAATGCTATGCATCGATATATGTTCAAGTTTATCACCATTTTTTAGATTTGCATCTATGTTTTGTTCAGATAGGTTGGTCTGAACGATAACCGAATACAACACATGGGAGACTACATCCAATGATCCATTTTATTTTCAATCAAACAATTTACCAAACGTTGCACAAAAAGATTCACGGAAAGGAGGGGAGTGTTAAAGAACGCTATAACCCCGATATACTTTTCGACGTTGTAACAAAATCCGACTTAGGAAATACTTCGTAAGAAAAGCGTGCTTCACGTAAAAACGCCGTGGAGGAGGTTTTTAATTCTTGGAAATATATTTTTGCTCTTCGGAGCGTTTTTTATGCCAAATTTTCGCTAACTCTTCGAGGAGCGTTAATTTGGTAAGTGTAGTAAATGTCGCTGCACAGGGACGTAATGTCGCCCCGACCACCCAATTTTGGAAAGTATTCTAAAATTGGACTTGAACTTCCAAATTTCCAAGATTAAAAACCCTTTTACGAATCCACGTTGTCAAGCACTGCAACTCTTACGAAGTGTTGAATATGAGGACAAGTTAGTCCAACGACTATTCAAAGTATATCGGAAGTTATAGCGAAAATAGCCCTTAGCGACATGGGACCCCCATCATTTCCTAGCAGTCGGATTTGACGGGGAAATGATGTGTTTTGACGGGGTTTGCCCTAAACCGGTTCCTCAGTGATTCGGAGTCAAAAAAGTATCTATACCATGTACTCACACGTGCATGGGATCTGCCTTGCCTGAACGTAAAATTTGTTATTGCATAATACAAACGAAGTAGATACGCTTCAAGCAATTTTAAGCTCCGAGGAGCGACCAAAATTTATGTGAATTAATAAATACGTTTATAAAGACAGGCAAGCATAAGCCCACCAAAATTTCAGTTACATGAACTATTCCTTGAATCTTTTTGTGCATCGTTAGCTTTTTCAAACTGCATATTGGATGGTAGTTGGTACCGTATGAATCGTCCCGTTCCTCACCATGTGTTGTACACGGGTCAGACCATTGTTTGTTAACATTTTCTCTGAAGAAGTTGTTGTAAAAACATAAATTTTTTTAAGGACTTAATATACATTTTTTGAACTTTATATTGTCTTTTACTTGTGTTTTCTAACAAAATTTCCCTTTCAGATTTAATTTTAAGAGAGTGTTAAACAGACAGTGTTAGATTTATAGTGTTACGACGTCTTCCAATTGATACCATCAGAGCCGCAGTTAAGCATAAACGACAGTAAGTATGATTTATCCATTAATCTCCGTCTGAAACAGTCACTTGAACCCTAAAAATTTTGTGAACGTAATATTTTTATTTAGTATTTAGAAAAGGTTGAGGAAAAAGAAAATTAATTTTTTCTTTTTCCTATTTTTTTTCAATTTTTCTAAGTTTTTCGAACAAAAAATACGTCCTTCAGACTTCCATCAAAGCATGGATCGTTCACATTACTTCAGGAACAGTATTATACAGTTTTGGGCCTAGGAATGCAAAAGATCTCTGTCCTATAGTTTTTGCCATAAATGGGGATACATGTTGATATTTATTACGCGTACTGTAGTCATGACGATTTGACAAGGATTCCTTACATTTATGATATTTTATATTGCTGTTAAAATAAAAAAGTTGTCTTATGTCAAACACATTTGCATCACTGTACACGAGGTTACTTGGGTACGTAAGTTTTACATGTAGCATTAGTTTTATAAACCTTTTTTGCAAAGTTCCAAGTGGTTTAATGTGATTTCTAGCCGCTCCTCCCCACGCTAAAATACCATAAGTCAAGTGAGTCTCAACTAAGGCATAATATATAGTTTTCATATTTTTCTGATCAAGGACATAAATGCCTAAATTTGTACAAAATGAACTGAAGTTTTTTTATTACAAATTGCACGTGTAAGTCCCATCTTAAGTGCTGATCAATGACTATACCTAGATATTTTACTTTTGCTTCAGGCATTATACTGTATTTTTTTCCCTGGATTTCAATATTCAGTGATTTAAAGGGTGGTAAATTTAATCTATTACAACTGAAAGGCAGGTATGTTGTTTTTTCTAGATTTAACGTTAGTAGCTTATTATCAAACCAATTTTTAATATATTTTAGGTCATTCTCTGCTATTACCTGTAATTCATTCCATGTTTTAGCTTTGTAAATAATTGCGGTATCATCCGCAAATCCTATGATACTCCCCATACTAGGTAAGAAGAATAAGTCATTTATATATATAAGGAATAGCACAGGCCCCAAAACCGTACCTTGAGGTACACCATATTCTATTTTTAAGTTGTTACTGCATACATCACCAACTCTTACACATTGGTCTCTATTGGATAAATAATTTTTAAATAATTTTAAACATTCACCCCGTATTCCAATATCCTCCAAGGTTTGTAAAAGCAGAGAGTGGCTAACTGTATCGAAAGCTTTAGAGAGATCGATAAAAGCGCATAGACAAGGTGTACCTCTGTCTAGAGAAGCATGTATATTTGTTGTTAGGTCTAAAATAGCATCATGAGTAGACGTTTTTTCTTTAAAACCGTATTGTTTGTTGGAGAGTATTTCATATTTATTTAAATAAGACATTAATCTAATTTTTATAACTTTTTCGAAAATTTTACTAAAATTCGTTATTAGAGAAATGGGCCTATAATTATTTACTATGTTAGTATCGCCTTTTTTGTGTATAGGTATTACAAGGGAGTCTTTAAACACTTGAGGCCAATGGCCTGATATCATGCACTTATTAATAATAAAAACTAAGGGATCTGCTATATATTCTGATATTGGTTTAAGATGTTCAGCTCTTATGTTATCTAAACCTGGTGATTTGTTATTTTTCAGATTATTAATAATGTCCTTAATTTCATTTCTATCTGTAGGTAACAATACTAGTGAATGTAATTTGGATGGTCTTGGAAATTTAATGTTCTTGTTTATATTTATTTTTTCAGCTAGTGTTTTTCCCGTGTTTACAAATGTTTTATTAAACTGATTTGATATCTGTTTTACATCTGTTAATATTAGTCCCCCCTCGTCTTTTATGGATGATATTTCATTATTCCGGTTTTTTGATTTTGTAATATCTTGTACTACATTCCACAATTTTTTTGAGTTATGTTTATTAACATTTATGATATTCTGATAATAGTTTTGTTTAGTTTTTTTAACGAGTTTAGTTAACGCATTTTTGTAATTTTTGTATTGAGATTTTAGCTCAAGATTATAAGGGTCTTTTTTCAGTTTTTTGGCCATTTCATTTTTCTTATTTACAGATTTTAATATTGCAGTTGTTATCCACTTAGCTTGCTTAGTATTTTTCCTTACATATTTTTTTGTTTTGGTACAGTCATTTATTATTTGAGATATAATTTCAATAAATTTGTTTGTTGCACAATCAATGTTTGGTGCGGAATATACTTCGTCCCAGATCACGGTACTTAATTTTGTCTTTAGCTTTTTATCATCAATAATTTTAATAAATGATTTTGGGTTTTCATTTTGAGTATTTTTTAAGACAATTTGCAGTACTGTTGTGTAGTGATCAGTGATGTCGGTTTCTATTATTATAGGTATCAAAGAATCAGTATTACTATGTTTAGTTTTAATAAAAATGTGGTCAATACATGACTTATGGTTGTTACTGATCCTAGTTGCATTATTTATAGTAGACGTAAAACCGAATTCACTCAGCACATTGATATATCCGCATGTATACTCATTTATTTGCAAAATATCTATATTTATATCGCCGACAAATACATAATAGTTATTTTGTTTAAAATTCATGGACTGAAGGTAGTTTTGTAAATGAGTATTGAACTCATATGGATCTGTTGATGGAGATCGGTAAAAGGCCATTATGTTAAAATTTGTATTTTTGTTTACTTTAATTACAATTTGCAATAACTTCATACTATTTAATTGTTTTATTTCATAACTATAATTTAAATTAGATCTGATGTATGCCACTGTTCCATCATTTTGATTCAGATCACCATGGTTATAGATCATATCATAGTCATTTATGTTCAATAAATTTGGGTCTTCAAGTTGCCATGTTTCCGTTAAAATTAGGCAATCAAAGCTTACTTCTAAATTTTTTAGCAATATTTTGAATTCATCCAAATTTTTATTTAGGCTCCGTATGTTGTTATGTAGTATTTTAAAATTGCCCACTTTACTATTTACATTTAAAACTGTTTTTGCTTCCGTACAACTTGATAGAGTATATGTTTCAACAGTGTTTAGGTTGAAGTCCCTAATATATTGATCCATAATACTGATAAAATAATTAATTATACTCAGATACACATAAAAAAAGTAAAAAACCTTTTTATATATATATATATATATATATATATACCCTCGTCGAATGTACTCGATTATTCTAGAATGTTCCAGTTTATCATTCGAGATCTTTCCAGTCCTTCTAGTATTTTCTATGTGGCAGTGGCATAGGCGTGCTCATAATACTGCCCCTTCTTAAGCCTGAAGGTCCCAGTCAGGTAATTCCCCAGCATACTTCGCCAATCTGTCCAAGTACACGATTTTCATCTTAAATACTAAGTAATTTGGCTACTGAAAAATAAACAAAGGACTTACAGGATTCACAAGAACAACGAAATATCAGGAAAAGACAAGTTAAGAAGAAAAAGAACATCTAAAGGAATCAAGAAGAGAACGCCGATAAAAAAAGAACGAGAAAGACCTCAACAATGAAATGAATGAAGATATAGGCACTGTAAATGTTAAAGTGAAGTCAAAGGTAAAGTAGATAAGCTTGCAGAAAAAATTGTATCGAAGGGACATTAGTGATATCATAGGAAAATTCCATGTAGTCGAGGGAGAAGCAGAGCGACTGAAACAGTAGTTAATAGAAAAATAATGAAAGTTATTAATATCAAACCTCGGTTACAACCTACCTCTTTTGACAGTCAAAGTTAAAGAATAACGAAAAACAAGTTTTATTGCTAAGGGGCCAACCATCAAAGGTGCTCCAGACAATCCTAGGAACGCTACAATAGGACCTTAGATTTTTGGAAGATACATTAGACCTGATAATGGCAACAAAAATCCATTCGGTCCAACTATATCCGATTTAGCTGGCCTTTATCCACAGCGTAAGGGACTAGGAGATCAGTCAAATCCTTAGGTTACCTCGGCATCAGAATAGTAGCGAAGCTTTGGCGGATGCATTTGAAGTTGAGGCCATTTTTATGAATACTCAATGATGTCAGAGAGTATGAGCTATCTCTGTAGAAGAAATAATATATACTTAGAATATGTACACAGTATTACATACAATGTTACAAAATTCTGTTTATCACTAAATCAGATTGACAATTTGAGATTGTTAATGTTTCCAATACAGAGTTAGTTAATTACAAATAAATCGGCACTGTAGATTCAAATTATGACCTGATTTGCTCATTAAATTGAAATGGCAAAATTTACTATTATATACTAAATTCAAATTTATATATAATAGTAATTATACTCAATAATTAATTTTCAATGGCAAAAATTAATAGTAAAGATGATATTTTAAATCATATTATTAGTGTCTTATGTATTTTAATTAGTAGTGTAGTAATGTATTGAAAACAACTGCATAGCGAATTATTAAATATTTAATATTGAAGAAAAGATGGGAAGAATCAGTCAGAAAGGAATATCTCATCTTAGATTATATACATCAACGTGTACATTAGTGGATCTCGACTTGTTTGGTTTTTATTAGGGATCTCGTTTTGTGTAAATTTTATCACTAAAAATTCAAACGCTGAAATTGTTCTCTGAAAAATATACCAACAAAGTCTTTCTGTTGTGGTGGATCTCGGGTTGTCCTAAATTTAGTAGAATCTCCAATTGATATATATATATATATATATATGAAGTGTTATTGTACTTCCGGGTGCTCTCCCGCGTCGATGGTCGACTCCTCCAGGAGTCACGGTTGCCTAAACGACGTTTCGGCAGAATCTCATCTGCCGTCTTCAGATTCTCACTGAAAGCTGCCTACTACTGCTCCTCGTTGCTCGAACTGAACTGACATTCCTCGCGTTGTGCGGCTTCTTATATATGCTGCCGCCTAGGGCGCGCCTGCGTGTTTGGCTATGTGTTACCGGTCCCCCACCCCCTGTGGCAGGAGTAGCGGGCGCCTGAGCCAACCCGACAAGTTGCCTCGCTGGAACGTCACGCTCCACGTGACTTCTCGTTGGTGGTTGAGCATCTTCGTGTCCAATCGTTGCCGTAGAATGCCGAGGTTCTCTCTGATTGGTCAGCGCTCGGCTCTGACTCCCCGTGATAAGTCCATTTCGGGCAAGTTGCTGTGTTTCTTCACTATTTGTCAATACTTGAACGTACCTCCTCGTGATTGGTTCGTCCACGGTGGATCGTCGTTTGTTTTCGGTTACATATCTTCCCACAAGAGCGGGCTTCCAAGAACTGGGCAATCTCTGCGTATCATCTGCTGGAATCTCTTCATTATTGTGCCTAAAATTACGGCTTTCTGCATCTGTATGAGATTAATTGTGCTTACATGTAACTTTTTTAGGTGCTTCTGTACATTTTTGTGGACTATTCCCTTTGCCAAGATAACAATAGGTACTATTTTAACTCTTTCAATCTCCCGTGTATTTCTTATTTCGATGGCAAGATCTTCATTCTTTCGGGTTTTTTCCTTGTAGGCTTTCTCGATATTGTCATCTAAAGGAACCGTTATATCTATTAGGCTGACTGTACGTTTTTCTTTGTCCATCACTAGAATGTCAGTCATCACTAGAATGTCAGGTCTGTTATGCATTATTGGGTGATCGGTTTGTATAGGCATGTCCCAATATATTTTAAAGTTGTTGTTTTCGCTTACGGCGGGGGAGGGGGTATATTTATAATATGGTGTATCGCCTTTTTGTATGCCTGTTATACTGCACAATTGTTGATGGAGGATTTTGGCCACGTTGTTATGTCTGTTAGGATAGGCTGTAGGTGCTAAATAATACGTACATGCAGATATTACATGTTGAATGGACTCCTCAATTGCATTGCACATTCTACATCTAGAATTTTCAACTTGTTCATGGTATGCGCTTCCTATAAGTCCTAGTAGACACTACTTGATCTTGTATAGCGGCAAGTGAGGCCTCTGGTTCAGCATACAGATATCCCGTTGTCAGATAAGACACTGAGCCACCCTTGTCTACTACATCCGGACGCGGCGCAGAGTAATATCTGCCGTGTAACGCTTTCACTTTCCATTGACTTTCCAGCTCTTTTAAACAGATTGTCTCAGTTTGGAGATCCACCATAGACAGATTCAACGGTGAGAGTTTCTGGTCGATTGTACATAAAGCTTTGAAGAAGGGTGACTCATTCTCTAAGAAGTATTTCCTGAGGTTGTTCCTTTGGTCTTCGTGTGCTATTTCCAGGTTCAATGGCAGATTTAGGATGGTGTATGCCATACTTCGTTAGAGTAATTCTCACACGTTATCCAATGCTTGCAATTCTGTTGGTGACCATTTCAGAATGCCGAAAGTGTATATGATAATTGGAAAAGCCCAGGTGTTAAGAGCGAATTTATTCTTAGAAAATAGGTCTGTTTTCAGGATGGTGGTTACCCTTTTCATAAACTTTTCCCCAGTTTCTTCCTTATTTTGGGTGTGGTCTATGTTAGCCGCCTGTAGGAATCCTAAATATTTGTATCGGTCCTTTTCAGCCATTGTTGTTGTGGAGGTGCCGTCCATAAGGATTGAGTTCTCATCATTCTGAATCCTGCGCCTGGCAACATGCAGAACAGCACATTTATCAAGGCCCATCTCCATCCTCACGACTTTATTGAACGACCTACTAATTCCAAGGATCCCTGAATTTGCTGAGGTCCGGCCGTAAAGATCTTCAGATCATCCATATAAAAGTGAGACAGTGCGTTATTTCTATTCAATGAGTAGGCTGCTGCTATTCAACATATTGCTGAGTGGATTTAGAGCAAGGCAAAACCATGTAGGGCTCAAACTATCACCTTGAAAATACCCCTTCTTATCTGGATTTCCGTTGTCATATAAGAGGTGTTTTCATTCCTTACGCATAATTTAGTTTCCAGCCTTTCATTAGTGCCTCTAAAAGCTTTACTGTGTTATCGTCTATTTTATAGACGCACAGAACTTCAAGTAGCCAAGAATGGGGGAGGCTTTCTTATAATCAATCCACGCGACTGACATCTTCCTTCGTCTTGTCACTGCATGTTTTGTTGCAATGCTAGCTACTACAAGTAGTTCTTTGCACCCTCTGGATCCTAGTTTACACCCATTCTGCTCCCAGCACAAGATATTTTGTTGGCTAATGTGGTTGTTGATTTTAGTGGTGAGGATGGACGTAAGAATTTTAAATATCGCAGGCGGGCACGTAATGGGGCGGAAATTTTTAGGTTGCGTAAGGTCGCCTTTCTTTGGCAACATGTAAGTGATACCCTTCGTAAAGAAACTG
This sequence comes from Leptura quadrifasciata, assembly GCA_963675555.1. Taxonomy (NCBI): domain Eukaryota; kingdom Metazoa; phylum Arthropoda; class Insecta; order Coleoptera; family Cerambycidae; genus Leptura; species Leptura quadrifasciata. Next base: position 57,510,411 of record OY776678.1, on the reverse strand, counting down.
GGAATTCTTTTGGGATCTATAAGTGCTTCTTGGAAGTGCTGAGCTAATTTCTTGTAGCACTTAGTAAAGTGTTTCCACCAGTAATTGTGA